>SZWC01000297.1:126123-161753 GCA_023375785.1 Penium margaritaceum | reverse complement strand
CGCAACTAGGGTGCAACTAGGGCGCAACTAGGGCGGAACTAGGGTGCTACTTGGGTGCAAATAGGCGGCAACTAGGGCACAACTAGGGCACAAGTAGGACGCAACTAGGTCGCAACTAGGGTGCAACTAGGGCGCAACTAGGACGCAACTAGGGCGCAACTAGGGCGCAACTAGTGCGCAACCAGGGTGCAACCAGGGCGCAACTAGGGCACAGCTAGGGCGCAACTAGGGTGCAACTAGGGCGCAACTAGGGCGCAACTAGGGCGCAACTAGGGTGCCACTACGACGCAAGTAGGGCGCAAGTAAGACGTAACTAGGGTGCAACTAGGGCACAACTAGGGCGTAGCTAGTGCCCAACTAAGGCGCAACTAGGGGGCAAGAAGGGCGCCAGTAGGGCGTAAGTAGGGTGCAATAAGGGCGTAAGAAGGGCGCAACTAGGGTGCAACTAGGGCATAGCTAGGACGCGACTAGGGCGCAACTAGGACATAACTAGGGTGCAAGTAGGGCGCAAGTAGGGCGCAAGTAGGGCGCAACTAGGGCACAACTAAGGCGCAACTAGGGCGCAACTAGGGCGCAACTAGGGCGCAACTAGGGCGCAACTAGGGCGCAACCAGGGTGCAACTAGGGTGCAACTAGGGCGCAACTAGGACGCAACTTGGATGCAACTTGGGCGCAACTAGGGCGCAACTAGGGCGCAACGAGGGCGCAATGAGGGCGCACCAAGGGCGCAACGAGGGTACAACGCAGGCGCAACTAGGGTGCAACTAGGGTAAAACTTTGGCGTAACTAGGGCACAACTAGGGTGCAACTAGGGTGCAACTAGTGTGCAAGTTGGGCGCAATTAGGGCGCAACTAAGGTGCAACTAGGACGCAAGTAGGGCCAAGTAGGACGTAACTAGGGCGCAACTAGGGGACAACTAGGGCGTAGTCAGTGCCAAAATGAGGCGCAACTAGGACGCAAGTAGGCGCCAATAGGGCGTAAGAAGAATACAACTAGGGTGCAAGTAGGGCGCAACTAGGGTACAACTAGGGCGCAACTAGGGTGCAATCAAGGTGCAACTAGGACGCAACTAGGGCACAACTAGGGCGCAAATAGGGCGCAAGTAGGACGCAACCAGGGTGCGACTAGGGCGCAAATAGGGCGTAACTAGGGCGCAAGTAGGACGCGACTAGGGCGCGACTAGGGTGCGACTAGTGTACAAGTTGGGCGCAACTAAGGCGCAAATAAGGCGCAACTAGCACGCAAGTAGGGCACAAGAAGGACGCAACTAGGGCGCAACTAGGGCACAACTAGGGCGTAGCTAGTGCCCAGCTAAGGCACAACTAGGGCGCAAGTAGGGTGCCAGTAAGGCGCAAGTAAGGTGCAATAAGGGCGCAAATAGGGTGCAACTAGGTAGCAACTAGGGCGCGACTAGGGCATGACTGGGGCGCAACTAGGGCGCAACTAGGACGCAACCAGGGCACAACTAGGGCGCAACTAGGGCGCAACTAGGGAGCAACTAGGGCGCAACTAGGGTACAACTAGGGTGCAACTAGGGCGCAACTTGGGCGCAACTAGGGCGCAACTAGGGCGCAAGTAGGACACAAGTAGGCCCGGCCTACGTTTGTGTGACCCGGCTTTGCTTTCTGTGACCCGGCTTTGGTTTCTGTGACACAACTTTGGTTTCTGTGACCCGTCTTTGGTTTCTGTAACCCGGCTTTGGTTTCTGTTACCCGGCTTTGGTTTCTCTGACCCGGCTTTCGTTGTTGTGGCCCAGCTTTGGTTTTTGTGATCCGGCTTTGGTTTATCCTGCTTTGGTTTCATTGACCTGGCTTTGGTTGCTGTGACACGTCTTTGGTTTCTATGACCCGGCTTTCGTTTCTGTGACCCGGCTTTGGTTTCTATGACCCGGCTTTGGTTTTTATGACCCGGCTTTGGTTTCTGTGACCCGGCTTTGGTTTCTCTGACCCGGCTTTGGTTTCTGTGACCCGGCTTCGGTTTCTGTGACCCGGCTTTGGTTTCTGTGACCTGGCTTTGGTTTCTGTGACCCGGCTTTGGTTCTGTGACCTGGCTTTGGTTGCTGTGACCCGGCTTTGGTTTCTGTGATCCGGCTTTGGATTCTGTGACCCGGCTTTGGTTTCTGTGACCCGGCGTTGGTTTCTGTGACCCGGCTTTGCTTTATGTGACCGGTCGTTGGTTTCTGTGACCCGGCTTTCGTTTCTGTGACCTGGCTTTGGTTTTTCTGATCCGGCTTTCGTTTGTGTGACCCGGCTTTGGCTTCTGTGACCTAGCTTTTTGTGACCCGGCTTTCGTTTCTGTGACATAGCTTTTGTTTCTGTGACCCGGCTTTGGTTTATGTGACCCGGCTTTGGTTTCTATGACCCGGCTTTGGTTTCTATGACCCGGCGTTGGTTTTTGTGACCCGGCTTTGGTTTCTGTGACCTAGCTTTGGTTTCTGTGACCCGGCTTTGGTTTCCCTGACCCGGCTTTGGTTTCTGTGACCCGGCTTCGGTTTCTGTGACCCGGCTTTGGTTTCTGTGACCTGGCTTTGGTTTCTGTGACCCGGCTTTGGTTCTGTGACCTGGCTTTGGTTGCTGTGACCCGGCTTTGGTTTCTGTGATCCGGCTTTGGATTCTGTGACCCGGCTTTGGTTTCTGTGACCCGGCGTTGGTTTCTGTGACCCGGCTTTGCTTTATGTGACCGGTCGTTGGTTTCTGTGACCCGGCTTTCGTTTCTGTGACCTGGCTTTGGTTTTTCTGATCCGGCTTTCGTTTGTGTGACCCGGCTTTGGCTTCTGTGACCTAGCTTTTTGTGACCCGGCTTTGGTTTCTGTGACCTAGCTTTGGTTTCTGTGACCCGGCTTTGGTTTCCCTGACCCGGCTTTGGTTTCTGTGACCCGGCTTTGGTTTTTGTGACCCGGCTTTGGTTTCTGTGAACCAGCTTTGGTTTATCTGACACAACTTTGGTTTCTTTGGCCCAGCTTTGGTTTTTGTGTACCGGCTTTGGTTTTCCCAGCTTTGGTTTCTTTGACCCGGCTTTGGTTTCTGTGACCCGTCTTTGGTTTCTATGACCCGGCTTTCGTTTCTGTGACCCGGCTTTGGTTTCTGTGACCCGGCTTTGGTTTCTGTGACCCGGGTTTGGTTTCTATGACCCGACTTTGCTTTCTGTGACTCGACTTTCGTTTTTGTGCCTTGGCTTTGGCTCTGTGACCCGGCTTTGATTTATGGGACCGTTTTTGGTTTTTGTGACCCGGCTTTGGTTTCTATGACCGGCTTTGGTTTCTGTGACCCGGCTTTGGCTTCTGTGACCCGGTTTCTGTGACCCAGCTATGGTTTATGTGACCCGGCTTTGGTTTCTGTGACCCCGCTTTGGTTTGTGTGACGCGGCTTTGGTTTCTGTGACCCGGCTTTGGTTTCTCTGACTCGGCATTGGTTTCTAAGACCCAGCTTTGGTTGCTGTGACCCGGCATTGGTTTCTGTAACCCGACTTTGGTTGATGTGACCCGGCTTTGGTTTCTGTGACCCAGTTTGGTTTCTGTGACCCGGCTTTGGTTTCTGTGACCCGACTTTGGGTTGTGTGACCCGGCTTTGGTTTCTGTGACCCAGCTTTGGTTTCTCTGACCCGACTTTGGTTTATGTGACTCGGCTTTGGTTTATGTGATCTGGCTTTGGTTTCTGTAACCCAACTCTGGTTTCTGTGACCCGGCTTCGGTTTCTGTGACCCGGCTTTGGTTTCTTTGACCTGGCTTTTGCTTCTGTGAGCCAGCTTTGGTTACTGTGACCTGGCTTTGGTTTCTGTGACCCCGCTTTGGTTTCTGTGACCTGGCTTTGGTTTCTGTGACTCGGCTTTGGTTTTGTGACCTGGCTTTGGTTTCTGTGACCCAGCTTTGGTTTCTGTGACCCGGCCTTGGTTTCTATGACCGGGCTTTGGTTTTTGTGCTCCGGCTTTGGTTTGTTGACCCGGCTTTGGTTTTGTGACCCGGCTTTGGTTTTTGTGATCCGGTTGTGGTTTCTGTGACCCAGCTTTTTTGTTGTGACCCGGCTTTGGTTTATGTGACCCAGCTTTGGTTTCTGTGACCCGGCTTTGGTTTCTTTGGCCTGGCTCTGGTTTCCGTGACCCGGCATTGGTTTCTGTGACCCGTCATTGGTTTCTGTAACCCGACTTTGGTTGCTGTGACCCAGCTTTGGTTTCTGTGACCCGGTTTGGTTTCTGTGACCCAGCTTTGGTTTCTGTGACCCGGCTTTGGTTTGTGTGACCCGGCTTTGGTTTATGTGACCCAGCTTTGGTTTCTCTGACCCGGCTTTGGTTTATGTGACCCGGCTTTGGTTTTTGTGACCCGGCTTTGGTTTCTGTGACCTGGTTCTGGTTTCTCTGACCCAACTTTGGTTTATGTGACCCGGCTAAGGTTTCTTTGACCTGGCTTTTGTTTCTGTGAGCCGGCTTTGGTTACTATGACCCCGCTTTGGTTTCTGTGATCCAGGTTTGGTTTCTGTGACCCGGCTTTGGTTCCGTGACCCGGCTTTGGTTGATGTGACCCAGCTTTGGTTTATGTGATCCGGCTTTGGATTCTGTGACCCAGCTTTGGTTTCTGTGACCCGGCTTTCGTTTCTATGACCGGGCTTTGGTCTCTGTGCTCCGGCTTTGGTTTGTTGACCTGGCTTTGGGTTTGTGACCCAGCTTTGGTTTTTGGGATCCGGCTTTGGTTTCTGTGACCCGGCTTTGGTTTATGTGACCCGCCTTTGGTTTCTGTGATCCGGCTTTGGAACCTGTGACCCGGCTTTGATTTCTGTGACCCAGCTTTTGGTTTCTGTGACATGGCTTTGGTTTCTGTGACCCAGCTTTGGTTTCTGTGACCCGACTTTGGTTTGTGTGACCCCGCTTTGATTTCTGCAAACCGGCTTTGGTTTCTGTGACCCGGCTTTTGTTTCTCTGACCTCGCTTTGGTTTTTGTGACCCGGCTTTGGTTTGTGTGACCCGGCTTTGCTTTCTGTGACCCGGCTTTGTTTTCTGTGTCTTGGCTTTGGTTTCTGTGATCCGGCTTTGGTTGCTGTGACCCGGCTTGGGTTTCTGTGACCCGGCTTTGGTTTCTGTGACCCGGCTTTGTTTTCTGTGTCTTGGCTTTGGTTTCTGTGATCCGGCTTTGGTTGCTGTGACCCGGCTTGGGTTTCTGTGACCCGGCTTTGGTTTCTGTGACCCCGCTTTGGTTTCTGTGACCCGGCTTTGATTTCTGTGACCTGGATTTGGTTTCTCTGACCCGGCTTTCGTTTTTGTGGCCGAGCTTTGGTTTGTGTGATACGGCTTTGGTTTATCTAGCTTTGGTTTCTTTGACCTGGCTTTGGTTTCTGTGACCCGTCTTTGGTTTCTATGACACGGCTTTCGTTTCTGTGACCCAGCTTTGCTTTTTATGACCCGGCTTTGGTTTCTATGACCCGGCTTTGGTTTTTGTGACCTGGCTTTGGTTTCTGTGACCCGGCGTTGGTTTATGTGACCCGGCTTTGGTTCCTGGGACCCGGCTTTGGTTATTGTGACCCGGTTTTGGTTTTTGTGACCCGGCTTTCGTTTGTGTGACCCGGCTTTGGCTTCTGTGACCCAGCTTGGTGTGACCCGGCTTTGGTTTCTATGACCCAGCTTTGGTTTCTGTGACCCGGCTTTGGTTTCTGTGACCCGGCTTTGGTTTGTGTGACCCGGCTTTGGTTTCTGTGACCCAGCTTTGGTTTCTGTGACCCGACTTTGGTTTCTCTGACCCGACTTTGGTTTCTATGATCCAGCTTTGGTTTCTGTGACCCGGCTTTTGTTTCTCTGACCCAGCTTTGGTTTCTGTGACCCATCTTTGGTTTCTGTGACCCGGCTTTGGTTTATGTTACCCGGTTTTGGTTTGAGTGACCCGTCTTTGATTTTTGTGACCCGGCTTTGGCTTCTGTGACCCGCCTTTGGTTTCTGTGACCCAGCTTGGTTTCTGTGACCCGGCTTTGGTTTCTGTGACCGGACTTTGGTTTCTGTGACCCGGCTTTAGGTTCTGTGACTGGCTTAGGTTTATGTGACCCGGCTTTGGTTTATGTGACCCGGCTTTGGTTTATGTGACCCGGCTTTGGTTTCTGTGACCCGGTATTGGTTTTTGTGACCTGGCTTTGGTTTATGTGATCTAGCTTGGTTTCGGTGACTTGGCTTTGGTTTTGTGACCCGGCGTTGGTTTTTGTGACCCGGATTTGGTTTTTGTGACCCAGCTTTGGTTTCTGTGACCCGACTTTGGTTTATCTGACCCAGCTTTGGTTTCTTTGGTCCAACTGTGGTTTTTGTGTACCTGCTTTGGTTGACCCAGCTTTGGTCTCTTTGACCCAGCTTTGGTTTCTGTGACCCGTCTTTTGTTACATGACCCGGCTTTCGTTTTTGTGACCCGGTTTGGTTTTTGTGCCCCGGCTTTTCTTCCTGTGACTCATCGTTGGTTTCTGTGCCCCGATTCTGGTTCTGTGACCCGGCTTTGCTTTGTGGGACCGTTTTTGGTTCCTGTGACCCGGCTTTGGTTTCAATGACCCGGCTTTGGTTTCTGTGACCCGGCTTTGGTATGTGTGACCCGGCTTTGGTTTCTGTGATCCGGCTTTGGTTTCTCTGACCCGGCTTTGGTTTATGTGACCCGGCTTTGGTTTTTGTGACCCGGCTTTGGTTTATATGACCCGGCTCTGGTTTCTCTGACCCGGCTTTCGTTTCTGTGACCCGGCTTTGGTTTCTTTGACCTGGCTTTTGCTTCTGTGAGCCGGCTTTGGTTACTGTGACCCGGCTTTGGTTTCTGTGACCCTGCTTTGGTTTTAGTGACCCCGTTTTGGTTTCTGTGACCCGGCTTTGGTTCCGTGACCCGGCTTTGGTTGCTGTTACCCAGCTTTGGTTTTTGTGATCCGGCTTTGGATTCTGTGACCCAGCTTTGGTTTCAGTGACCGGCTTTGGTTTCTATGACCGGGCTTTGGTTTCTGTGCTCCGGTTTTGGTTTGTTGACCTGGCTTTGGTTTTCTGAACCGGCTTTGGTTTTTGTGATCCGGCTTTGGTTTTCGTGACCCGGCTTTGGTTTCTGTGACCCGCCTTTGGTTTCTGTGATCCGGCTTTGGAACCTGTGACCTGGCTTTGATTTATGTGACCCGGCTTTGCTTTCTGTGACATAGCTTTGGGTTCTGTGACCCGGCTTTGGTTTCTGTGACCCGACTTTGGTTTCTGTGACCCGGCTTTGATTTATGTGAACCGGCTTTGGTTTCTGTGACCCGGCTTTTGTTCATCTGACCTCGCGTTGGTTTTTGTGATCCGGCTTTGGTTTGTGTGACCCGGCTTTGCTTTCTGTGACCCGGCTTTGTTTTATGTGACATGGCTTTGGTTTCTGTGACATAGCTTTGGGTTCTGTGACCCGGCTTTGGTTGCTGTGACCCGGCTTTGGTTTCTGTGACCCGGTTTCGGTTTCTGTGACCCCGCTTTGGTTTCTGTGACCCGGCTTTGATTTTTGTTACCTGGCTTTGGTTTTTCTGAACCGGCTTTCGTTTCTGTGGCCCAGCTTCGGTTTCTGTGATATGGCTTTGGTTTATCTAGCTTTGGTTTCTTTGACCCGGCTTTGGTTTCTGTGACCCGTCTTTGGTTTCTATGACCCGGCTTTCGTTTCTATGACCCGGCTTTGCTTTCTATGACCCGGCTTTGGTTTCTGTGACCCGGCTTTGGTTTCTAAGACCCGGCTTTGGTTTCTGTGACCCGGCGTTGGTTTCTGTGACCCAGCGTTGGTTTCTGTGACGCGCCTTTGGTTCCTGTGACCCGGCTTTGGTTATTGTGACCCAGCTTTCGTTTTTGTGACCCGGCTTTCGTTTGTGTGACCCGGCTTTGGCTTCCGTGACCCAGCTTTGTGTGACCCGGCTTTGGTTTCTGTGACCGGCTTTGGTTTCTGTGACCGGGCTTTGGTTTCTGTGACCCGGCTTTGGTTCTGTGACCTGGCTTTGGTTGCTGTGACCCGGCTTTGATTTCTCTGATCCGGCTTTGGATTCTGTGACCCAGCTTTGGTTTCTGTGACCGGGCTTTGGTTTCTGTGACCCGGCTTTGGTTCTGTGACCTGGCTTTGGTTGCTGTGACCCGGCTTTGATTTCTCTGATCCGGCTTTGGATTCTGTGACCCAGCTTTGGTTTCTGTGACCGGGCTTTGGTTTCTGTGACCCGGCTTTGGTTCTGTGACCTGGCTTTGGTTGCTGTGACCCGGCTTTGATTTCTCTGATCCGGCTTTGGATTCTGTGACCCAGCTTTGGTTTCTGTGACCGGGCTTTGGTTTCTGTGACCCGGCTTTGGTTCTGTGACCTGGCTTTGGTTGCTGTGACCCGGCTTTGATTTCTCTGATCCGGCTTTGGATTCTGTGACCCAGCTTTGGTTTCTGTGACCGGGCTTTGGTTTCTGTGACCCGGCTTTGGTTCTGTGACCTGGCTTTGGTTGCTGTGACCCGGCTTTGATTTCTCTGATCCGGCTTTGGATTCTGTGACCCAGCTTTGGTTTCTGTGACCGGGCTTTGGTTTCTGTGACCCGGCTTTGGTTCTGTGACCTGGCTTTGGTTGCTGTGACCCGGCTTTGATTTCTCTGATCCGGCTTTGGATTCTGTGACCCAGCTTTGGTTTCTGTGACCGGGCTTTGGTTTCTGTGACCCGGCTTTGGTTCTGTGACCTGGCTTTGGTTGCTGTGACCCGGCTTTGATTTCTCTGATCCGGCTTTGGATTCTGTGACCCAGCTTTGGTTTCTGTGACCGGGCTTTGGTTTCTGTGACCCGGCTTTGGTTCTGTGACCTGGCTTTGGTTGCTGTGACCCGGCTTTGATTTCTCTGATCCGGCTTTGGATTCTGTGACCCAGCTTTGGTTTCTGTGACCGGGCTTTGGTTTCTGTGACCCGGCTTTGGTTCTGTGACCTGGCTTTGGTTGCTGTGACCCGGCTTTGATTTCTCTGATCCGGCTTTGGATTCTGTGACCCAGCTTTGGTTTCTGTGACCGGGCTTTGGTTTCTGTGACCCGGCTTTGGTTCTGTGACCTGGCTTTGGTTGCTGTGACCCGGCTTTGATTTCTCTGATCCGGCTTTGGATTCTGTGACCCAGCTTTGGTTTCTGTGACCGGGCTTTGGTTTCTGTGACCCGGCTTTGGTTCTGTGACCTGGCTTTGGTTGCTGTGACCCGGCTTTGATTTCTCTGATCCGGCTTTGGATTCTGTGACCCAGCTTTGGTTTCTGTGACCGGGCTTTGGTTTCTGTGACCCGGCTTTGGTTCTGTGACCTGGCTTTGGTTGCTGTGACCCGGCTTTGATTTCTCTGATCCGGCTTTGGATTCTGTGACCCAGCTTTGGTTTCTGTGACCGGGCTTTGGTTTCTGTGACCCGGCTTTGGTTCTGTGACCTGGCTTTGGTTGCTGTGACCCGGCTTTGATTTCTCTGATCCGGCTTTGGATTCTGTGACCCAGCTTTGGTTTCTGTGACCGGGCTTTGGTTTCTGTGACCCGGCTTTGGTTCTGTGACCTGGCTTTGGTTGCTGTGACCCGGCTTTGATTTCTCTGATCCGGCTTTGGATTCTGTGACCCAGCTTTGGTTTCTGTGACCGGGCTTTGGTTTCTGTGACCCGGCTTTGGTTCTGTGACCTGGCTTTGGTTGCTGTGACCCGGCTTTGATTTCTCTGATCCGGCTTTGGATTCTGTGACCCAGCTTTGGTTTCTGTGACCGGGCTTTGGTTTCTGTGACCCGGCTTTGGTTCTGTGACCTGGCTTTGGTTGCTGTGACCCGGCTTTGATTTCTCTGATCCGGCTTTGGATTCTGTGACCCAGCTTTGGTTTCTGTGACCGGGCTTTGGTTTCTGTGACCCGGCTTTGGTTCTGTGACCTGGCTTTGGTTGCTGTGACCCGGCTTTGATTTCTCTGATCCGGCTTTGGATTCTGTGACCCAGCTTTGGTTTCTGTGACCGGGCTTTGGTTTCTGTGACCCGGCTTTGGTTTCTGTGACCCGGCGTTGGTTTCTGTGACCCGGCTTTGGTTTCACTGATCCGGCTTTGGTTTCCGTGACCCGGCTTTGGTTTCTGTGACCGGGCTTTGGTTTCTGTGACCCGGATTTGGTTTCCGTGACCCGGCTTTGGTTTCTGTGAACCGGCTTTGGTTTTTGTGACCCAGCTTTCGTTTCTCTGACCTGGCTTTGGTTTTTGTGACCCGGCTTTGGGCTGTGTGACCCGGCTTTGCTTTCTGTGACCTGGCTTTGTTTTCTGTGACTCGGCTTTGGTTTCTGTGTCCCGGTTTTGTGAGTGTGACCCGGCTTTGGTTTTTGTGACCCGACTTTGGTTTGTGTGACCCGCCTTTGGTTTTTGTGGCCAGGGTTTGTTTTCTGTGACCCAGCTTTGGTTTCTGGGACCCGGCTTTGGTTTCTGTGACTTGGCCTAGGTTTATGTGACCCAGCTTTGGTTTCTGTTAATCGGCTTTGGTTTTTGTGTCCCGGCTTTGGTTTCTGTGAACCGGCTTTGGTTTTTGTGATCCGGCTTTGCTGTCTGTGACCCGGCTTTGGTTTTTGTAACCGAGCTTTGGTTTCTGTGACCCGACTTTTGTTTCGGTGACCCGGCTTTGGTATCTGTGACCCGGCTTTGGTTTCTATGACCCGGCTTTGGTATCTGTGACCCGACTTTCGTTTATGTGACCCTGTTTTGGTTTCTGTGACCCGGTTTTGGTTTATGTTGTCCGGCTTTGGTTTTCGTGTCCTAAGTTTGGTTCCTGTGACCCGGCTTTGGTGTTTGTGGAACGGCTTTGGTTTCTGTGACCCGGCTTTGGGTTCTAGGACTTGGCTTTGGTTTCTGTGACCCGGTTTTGGTTTCTATGACCCGGCTTTCAGTTTCTGTGACCCGACTTTGATTTCTGTGACACGGCTTTTTGTTTCAGTGACCCGTCATTCGATTCTGTGACCCGGCTTTGGTTTCTCTGCCCCGGGTTTGGTTTCTGTGACCTAGCGTTGGTTTCTTTGACGTGGCTTTGGTTTGCTGTGACCCGGCTCTGGATTCTGTGACTCGGCTTTGGTTTCTATATCTTGGCTTTGAGTTCTGTGACATGGCTTTGTATTTTGTGACCTGGTTCTGGTTTCTGTGATCCGGCTTTGGTTTCTATCACCTGGCTTTGGTTTTTGTGACCCGGCTTTGGTTTCTGGGACCCGGCTTTGGTTTATGTGACCCGGCTTTGTTTTATGTGACCCGGCTTTGGTTTCTATAACCCGACTTTAATTTCTGTCACCCAGCTTTGGTTTCTGTGACCGGGCTTTGGTTTCTGTGACCCGGCTTTGGTTTCTGTGACCCGGCTTTAGTTTCTGTTGCCCGGCTTTGGTTTATGTGACCCGGCTTTGGTTTCTGTGACCCGGCTTTGGTTTCTGTGACCCGGCTTTGGTTTCTGTGACCCGGCTTTGGTTTCTGTGACCTGGCTTTGGTTTCAATGACCCAGCTTTGGTTCCTGCGACCCGGCTTTGGTTTCTATGACCCGGCATTGATTTCTGTGACCCGGCTTTGGTTTTTGTGACCCGGCTTTCGTTTCTGTGACCCGGCTTTGGTTACTGTGACCCAGCTTTGGTAACTCTGATCCGGCTTCGGTTTCTGTGACCCGGCTTTGGTTTCGATGACCCGGCTTTGGTTTTTGTGGCCAGGCTTTGGTTTTTGTAACCCGACTTTGGTTTATTGGACCCTGCTTTGGTTTATGTGACATGGCGTTGGTTTCTGTCATCCGCCTTTGGTTTATGTCACCCGGCTTTGGTTTCTGTGACCCGGCTTTGGTTTGTGTGACCTGGCTTTGGTGTCTGTGATCTGCCTTTGGTTTCTGTGACCCGGCTTTGGTTTCTATGACCCAGCTTTGGCTTCTATGACCCGGCTTTGGTTTGTGTGACCTGGCTTTGGTGTCTGTGATCTGCCTTTGGTTTCTGTGACCCGGCTTTGGTTTCTATGACCCAGCTTTGGCTTCTATGACCCGGCTTTGGTTTCTGTGACCCGCCTTTGGTTTCGATGACATCGCTTTGGTTTCTGTGACCCGGCTTTGGTTTCTGTGACCCGGCTTTGGTTTGTGTGACCCGGCTTTGGTTTCTGTGACCCGTGTTTCGTTTCTCTGACCTGGCTTTGGTTTATGTGAATGGCCTTGGTTTGTGTGACCCTGCTTTGCTTTCTGTGACCCGGCTTTGTTTTCTGTGACTAAGTTTTTGTTTCTGTGACCCGGCTTTGGTTTTTGTGACCTTGCTTTGGTTGCTGTGACCCGGCTTTTGTTTCTGTGACCTGGCTTTGGTTTCAATGACCCGGCTTTGGTTTCTGTGACCTGGCTTTGGTTTCTGTGACCCGGCTTTGATTTCTGTGACCCGGCTTTGGTTTCTGTGACCCGGCTTTGGTTTCTGTGACCTGGCTTTGGTTTCTGTGACCCGGCTTTGATTTCTGTGACCCGGCTTTGGTTTCTGTGACCCGGCTTTAGTTTCTGTGACCCGGCTTTGGTTACTGTGACCCAGCCTTGATCAGTGTGATCCGGCTTCGGTTTCCGTGACCCGGCTTTGGTTTCTGTGACCCGGATTTGGTTTTTGTGACCAAAGCCGGGTCACAGAAACCAGAGCCGGTTCACACTAACCAAAGCCGGGTCACAGAAACCAAAGTGGGGTCACAGAAACGAAAACCGGGTCACGGAAACCAAATCCGAATAACAGAAACCAAAGCTGGGTCACATAAACCAAAGCCGGGTCACAAAGGGTCCAAAGCCGGGTCACAGAAACCAAAGACGAGTCACAGAAATGAAAGCCGGGTCACATAAACCAAAGCCAGGTCACAGAAACCAAAGCCAGGTCACAGAAACCAAAGCCGGGTCAGAGAGGGTCCAAAACCGGGTCACAGAAACCAAAGACAAGACGCATAAACCAAAGCCGGGTCACAGAAACCAAAAATGGGTCATAGAAAACAAAGCCGGATTACAAAAACAGCAGTTGGGTCACAGAAATGAAAGCCGGGTCACAGAAACCAAAGCCGGGTGACAGAGGGTCCAAAGCCGCATCACAGAAACCAAAGACGAGTCACAGAAACCAATGACAGGTCACAGAAACCAAAGCTGGGTCGTAGAAACCAAAGCCGCATTACAGAAACCAAAGCCGGGTCACATAAACCAAAGCCGGGTCACAGAAACCAAAGCCGGGTCACAGAAACCAAAGCCGGGTGAAAGAGGGTCCAAAGCCACGTCACACAAACCAAAGACTAGTCACAGAAGCCAAAGCCAGGTCACAGAAACCAAAGCCGGGTCGCAGAAACCAAAGCCGCATTACAAAAACCAAAGCCGGGTCACAGAAACCAAAGCCGGGTCACAGAAATGAAAGCCGGGTCATAGAAACCAAAGCCGGATCACAAAAACAAAAGCGGGGTCACAGCAACCAAAGCCGGGTCACAGAAACCAAAGCCGGGTCATAGAAACCAAAGCCGGGTCACAAAAACCAAAGCCAGGTCACATAAACCAAAGCCGGATCACAGAAACCAGAGCCGGGTCACACAAACCAAAGCCGGGTCGCAGAAACCAAAGCCTGACAACAAAAACCAAAGCCGGGTCACAGACACCAAAGCCGGATAACAGAAACCGAAGCCGGATCATAGTAACCAAAAGCTGGGTCACAGTAGCCAAAGCCGGGTTACATACACCAAAGCCGGGTCACAAAAACCAAAGCTGGGACATTGAAATCAATGCCGGATGACAGAAACCAACGCCGAGTCACAGAAACCAAAGCCGGGTCATTGAAACCAAAGCCAGGTCACAGAAACCAAAGCCGGGTCACAGCAACCAAAGCCGGGTCATAGAAACCAAAGCCGGGTCACAAAAACAAAAGCCGAGTCACGGAAAACAAAGCCGGGTCACAGAAAGCAAGGCCGGGTCACACAAACCAAAGCCGGGTCACAAAAACTAAAGCCGGGACAGAGAAACGAAAGCCGGTCACAGAAACCAAAGCCGGGTCACAGAAACCAAAGTCGGGTCACATAAACCAAAGCCGGGTCACAAAAACCAAAGCCGGGTCACAGAAACCAAAGCCGGGTCACAGCAACCAAAGCCAGGTCACAGAACCAAAGCCGGGTCACAAAAACCAAAACCAGGTCACAGAAACCAACACCGGATCACAGACACCAAAGCCGGGTCACAGAAACCAAAGCCGGGTCACAACAACCAAAGCCAGTGACAGAAACCAAAGCCGGATCACAGAAACCAGAACCAGGTCACAAAAACCAAAGCAATGTCACAGAAACCAAAGCCAAGTCACAAAAACCAAAGCCGAGTCACATAATCCAGAGCCGGGTCACAGCAAACCAAAGCCGTCACAGAAACCAAAGCCGGGTCACAAAAACCAAAACCGGCTCAGAGAAACCAAAGCCGGGTCACAGAATCTGAAGCCGGGTCACTGAAACCAAAGCTGGGTCACAGAATCCAAAGCCGGGCCACAGAAACTAAAAGCCGGGTATTAGAAACCAAAGCTGGGTCACAGAAACCAAAGCAAAGTCATAGAAACCAAAGCCGGGTCACAGAAACCAAAGCCGGTCCACAAACACCAAAGCCGGGTCACAGAAACCAAAGCCGGGTCATCGAAACCAAAGCCGGCTCACAGAAACCAAAGCTGGGTCACAGAATCCAAAGCCGGGCCACAGAAACCAAAGCTGGGTCACAGAATCCAAAGCCGGGCCACAGAAACCAAAGCTGGGTCACAGAATCCAAAGCCGGGCCACAGAAACCAAAGCTGGGTCACAGAATCCAAAGCCGGGCCACAGAAACCAAAGCTGGGTCACAGAATCCAAAGCCGGGCCACAGAAACCAAAGCTGGGTCACAGAATCCAAAGCCGGGCCACAGAAACCAAAGCTGGGTCACAGAATCCAAAGCCGGGCCACAGAAACCAAAGCTGGGTCACAGAATCCAAAGCCGGGCCACAGAAACCAAAGCTGGGTCACAGAATCCAAAGCCGGGCCACAGAAACCAAAGCTGGGTCACAGAATCCAAAGCCGGGCCACAGAAACCAAAGCTGGGTCACAGAATCCAAAGCCGGGCCACAGAAACCAAAGCTGGGTCACAGAATCCAAAGCCGGGCCACAGAAACCAAAGCTGGGTCACAGAATCCAAAGCCGGGCCACAGAAACCAAAGCTGGGTCACAGAATCCAAAGCCGGGCCACAGAAACCAAAGCTGGGTCACAGAATCCAAAGCCGGGCCACAGAAACCAAAGCTGGGTCACAGAATCCAAAGCCGGGCCACAGAAACCAAAGCTGGGTCACAGAATCCAAAGCCGGGCCACAGAAACCAAAGCTGGGTCACAGAATCCAAAGCCGGGCCACAGAAACCAAAGCTGGGTCACAGAATCCAAAGCCGGGCCACAGAAACCAAAGCTGGGTCACAGAATCCAAAGCCGGGCCACAGAAACCAAAGCTGGGTCACAGAAACCAAAGCCGGGTCACAGAAACCAAAGTCGGGTCACAGAAACCAAAGCCGGGTCACAGAAACCAATGCCGGGTCACAGAAACCAAAGCTAGGTCATAGAAACCAAAGGCGGGTAACAGAAACCAAAGCCGGGTCACAGAAACCAAAGCCGGGTCACATAAACCAAAGCCAAGTCACAGAAACCAAAGTCGGGTCCCAGAAACCAAAGCCGGGTTACAGAAACCAAAGCCTGGCCACAAAAACCAAAGCCGGGTCACACAAACCAAACCCGGGTCACAGAAACCGAAGCCGAGTCACAGTTACCAATGGTGGGTCACAGTAACAAAAGCCGGGTCACAGAAACTAAAGCCGGGTCACAAAAACCAAAGCCGGGTCACAGAAACCAAAGCCGGGTCACAGAAACCAAAGCTGGGTCACAGAAACCAAAGCCGGGTCACAGAAACCAAAGCTGGGTCACAGAAACCAAAGCCGGGTCACAGAAACCAAAGCCGGGTCACAGTAACCAAAGCCGGGTCACAGAAACTAAAGCCGGGTCACAAAAACCAAAGCCGGGTCACAGAAATCAAAGCCAGGTCACAGAAGCCAAAGCCGGGTCATTGAAACCAAAGCCAGGTCACAAAAACCAAAGCCGGGTCACACCAACCAAAGCCGGATCACAGAAACCAAAGCCGGGTCACAGAAACAAAAGCCCAGTCACAGAAAACAAAGCCGGGTCACAGAAAGCAAAGCCGGGCACACAAACCAAAGTCAGGTCACAGAAACCAAAGCCAGGTCATAGAAACAAAAGCCGGGTCACAGAAACCAGAGCCGGGTCACAGAAACCAAAGCCGTACCATAGAAACCAAAGCCGGGTTACAGAAATCAAAGCGGGGTCTCATAAACCAAAGCAGGTTCACAGAAACCAAAGCCGAATCACAGAAACCAAAGCCGGGTCACGGAAACCAAAGCCGGGTAAACGAACCAAAGCCGGAGCACAGAAACCAAAGCCCGGTCATAGAAACCAAAGCCGGGTCACAGAAACCAAAGCTGGGTCACATAATCCAACGCCGGATCACAGAAACATAAGCCGGGTCACAGCAACCAAAGCCAGGTCACAGAACCAAAGTCGGGTCACAGAAACCAAAGCCAGGTCACAGAAACCAACACGGGGTCACAGAAACCAAAGCCGGGTCACAGAAACCAAAGCCGGGTCACAGAAACCAAAGCCAGGTCCCAGAAACCAAAGCCGGTCACAGAAAGCAAAGCCGGGTCACGTAAAGCAAAGCCGGGTCACAGAAACCAAAGCCGGGTCACAGAAACCAAAGCCGGGTCACAGAAACCAAAGCCGGTCACAGAAACCAAAACCGGGTCACAGAAACCGAAGCCGGGTCACAGAACCAAAGCCGGGTCACAAAAACCAAAGCCAGTGACAGAAACCAAAGCCGGATCACAGAAACCAGAACCAGGTCACAGAAACCAAAGTGATGTCACAGAAACCAAAGCCAAGACATCCAGATCAAAGCCAAGTCACATAATCCAGAGCCGGGTCAGAGCAAACGAAAGCCAAGTCACAGAAACCAAAGCTGGGTCACAGAAACCGAAGCCGGGTCTGAGAAACCAAAGTCGGGTCACAGAATCCAAAGCTGGATCACTGAAACCAAAGCCGGTCACAGAATCCAAGCCGGGTCACAGAAACTAAAAGCTGGGTATTAGAAACCAAAGCTGGGTCACTGAAACCAAAGCCAAGTCACAGAAACCAAAGCCGGGTCACAGAAACCAAAGCCGGTCCAAAGATACCAAAGCCGGGTCACACAAACCAAAGCCGGGTCATAGAAACCAAAGCCGGGCCACAGATACCAAAGCCGGTCACATAAATCAAAGTCGGGTCACAGACACCAGAGCCGGATCACAGAAACCAAAGCCGGGTCACAGAAACCAAAGCCGGGTCACAGAAACCAAAGCCGGGTCACAGAAACCAAAGCCGGGTCACAGAAACCAAAGCCGGGTCAACGAACCAAAGCTGGAGCACAGAAACCAATGTCCGGTCATAGAAACGAAAGCCAGGTCACAGAAAACCAAAGCCAGGTCACAGAATCCAAAGCTGGATCACATAAACAAAAGCCGGGTCACAGCAACCAAAGCCAGGTCACGGAACCAAAACCGAGTCACAGAAACCAAAGCCAGGTCACACAAACCAAAGCGCGGTCACAGAAACCAAAGCCGGGTCACAGAAACCAAAGCCGGGTCACAGAAACCAAAGCCGGTTCACAAAAACCAAAGCCGGGTCACAAAACCAAAGCCGGGCCACAGGTACCAAAGCCAGATCACAGAAACCAAAGCCTGTTCACAGACATCAAAGCCGGGTCACAGAAACCAAACCGGGGTCACAGAAGCCAAAGCCGGGTCACAAAAACCAAAGCCGGGTCACATAAACCAAAGCCAAGTCACAGAAACCAAAGCCGGATCACAGAAACCAAAGCCGGGTCACAGAAACCAAACCGGGGTCACAGAAGCCAAAGCCGGGTCACAAAAACCAAAGCCGGGTCACATAAACCAAAGCCAAGTCACAGAAACCAAAGCCGGATCCCAGAAACCAAAGCCGGGTTACAAAAACCAAAGCCTGCCCACAAAAACCAAAGCCGGGTCACAGAAACCAAAGCCGGGTCTCAGAAACCGAAGCCGGATCACAGTTACCAAAGCTGGGTCACAGTAACCAAAGACGGGTCACAGAAACTAAGGCCGGGTCACAAAAACCAACGCCGGGTCATAGATATCAAAGCCAGGTCACCGAAGCCAAAGCCGGGTCATGGAAACCAAGGCCAGGTCACACGATCCAAAGCTGGGTCACGGCAACCAAAGCCGGGTCACACAAACCAAAGCCGGGTCACAGAAATAAAAGCCGAGTCACAGAAAACAAAGCCGGGTCACAGAAAGCAAAGCCGGGTCACACAAACCAAAGTCGGGTCACAGAAACCAAAGCCAGGTCAGAGAAACAAAAGCCGGGTCAGAGAAACCAGAGCCGGGTCACAGAAACCAAAGCCGTATCATAGAAACCAAAGCCGGGTCACAGAAGCCAAAGCGGGTTCTCATAAACCAAAGCAGGTTCACATAAACCAAAGCCGAATCACAGAAACCAAAGCCGGGTCACGGAAACCAAAGCCGGGTCAACGAACCAAAGCCGGAGCACAGAAACCAAAGCCCGGTCATAGAAACCAAAGCCGGGTCACAGAAACCAGAGCTGGGTCACAGAATCTAAAGCCGGATCACAGAAACATAAGCCGGGACACAGCAACCAAAGCAAGGTCACACAACCAAAGCCGGGTCACAGAAACCAAAGCCTGGTCACAGAAACCAACACGGGGTCACAGAAACCAAAGCCGGGTCACAAAAACCAAAGCTGGGTCACATAAACCAAAGCCATGTCCCAGGAACCAAAGCCGGGTCACAGAAAGCAAAGCTGGGTCACGTAAAGCAAAGCCGGGTCACAGAAACCAAAGTTGGGTCATAGAAACCAAAGCCGGGTCACAGAAAGAAAAGCCAGGTCACAGAAACCAAAGCCGGGTCACAGAAACCAAAGCCGGGTCACAAAAACCAAAGCCTGTGACAGAAACCAAAGCCGGATCACGGAAACCAGAACCAGGTCACAAAAACCAAAGCGATGTCACAAAAACCAAAGCAAAGTCATCGAGATCAAAGCAGAGTCACATAATCCAAAGCCGGGTCACAGCAAACCAAAGCCAGGTCACAGAAACCAAAGCCGGGTCACAGAAACCAAAGCCGGGTATGAGAAACCAAAGCCGGGTCACAGAATCCAAAGCTGGGTCACTGAAACCAAAGACAGGTCACAAAATCCAAAGCCGCGTCACATAAACTAAAATCCGGGTATTAGAAACCAAAGCAAGGTCACATAAACCAAAGCCAAGTCACAGAAACCAAAGCCGGGTCACAGAAACCAAAGCCGGTCCACAGATACCAAAGCCGGGTCACACAAACCAAAGCCGGGTCACACAAACCAAAGCCGGGCCACAGATACCAAAGCCAGGTCACATAAACCAAAGCCGGGTCACAGACACGAAAGCCGGATCACAGAAACCAAAGCCGGCTCACAGAAACCAAAGCCGGCTCACAGAAACCAAAGCCGGCTCACAGAAACCAAAGCCGGCTCACAGAAACCAAAGCCGGCTCACAGAAACCAAAGCCGGCTCACAGAAACCAAAGCCGGCTCACAGAAACCAAAGCCGGCTCACAGAAACCAAAGCCGGCTCACAGAAACCAAAGCCGGCTCACAGAAACCAAAGCCGGCTCACAGAAACCAAAGCCGGCTCACAGAAACCAAAGCCGGCTCACAGAAACCAAAGCCGGCTCACAGAAACCAAAGCCGGCTCACAGAAACCAAAGCCGGCTCACAGAAACCAAAGCCGGCTCACAGAAACCAAAGCCGGCTCACAGAAACCAAAGCCGGCTCACAGAAACCAAAGCCGGCTCACAGAAACCAAAGCCGGCTCACAGAAACCAAAGCCGGCTCACAGAAACCAAAGCCGGCTCACAGAAACCAAAGCCGGCTCACAGAAACCAAAGCCGGCTCACAGAAACCAAAGCCGGCTCACAGAAACCAAAGCCGGCTCACAGAAACCAAAGCCGGCTCACAGAAACCAAAGCCGGCTCACAGAAACCAAAGCCGGCTCACAGAAACCAAAGCCGGCTCACAGAAACCAAAGCCGGCTCACAGAAACCAAAGCCGGCTCACAGAAACCAAAGCCGGCTCACAGAAACCAAAGCCGGCTCACAGAAACCAAAGCCGGCTCACAGAAACCAAAGCCGGCTCACAGAAACCAAAGCCGGCTCACAGAAACCAAAGCCGGCTCACAGAAACCAAAGCCGGCTCACAGAAACCAAAGCCGGCTCACAGAAACCAAAGCCGGCTCACAGAAACCAAAGCCGGCTCACAGAAACCAAAGCCGGCTCACAGAAACCAAAGCCGGCTCACAGAAACCAAAGCCGGCTCACAGAAACCAAAGCCGGCTCACAGAAACCAAAGCCGGCTCACAGAAACCAAAGCCGGCTCACAGAAACCAAAGCCGGCTCACAGAAACCAAAGCCGGCTCACAGAAACCAAAGCCGGCTCACAGAAACCAAAGCCGGCTCACAGAAACCAAAGCCGGCTCACAGAAACCAAAGCCGGCTCACAGAAACCAAAGCCGGCTCACAGAAACCAAAGCCGGCTCACAGAAACCAAAGCCGGCTCACAGAAACCAAAGCCGGCTCACAGAAACCAAAGCCGGCTCACAGAAACCAAAGCCGGCTCACAGAAACCAAAGCCGGCTCACAGAAACCAAAGCCGGCTCACAGAAACCAAAGCCGGCTCACAGAAACCAAAGCCGGCTCACAGAAACCAAAGCCGGCTCACAGAAACCAAAGCCGGCTCACAGAAACCAAAGCCGGCTCACAGAAACCAAAGCCGGCTCACAGAAACCAAAGCCGGCTCACAGAAACCAAAGCCGGCTCACAGAAACCAAAGCCGGCTCACAGAAACCAAAGCCGGCTCACAGAAACCAAAGCCGGCTCACAGAAACCAAAGCCGGCTCACAGAAACCAAAGCCGGCTCACAGAAACCAAAGCCGGCTCACAGAAACCAAAGCCGGCTCACAGAAACCAAAGCCGGCTCACAGAAACCAAAGCCGGCTCACAGAAACCAAAGCCGGCTCACAGAAACCAAAGCCGGCTCACAGAAACCAAAGCCGGCTCACAGAAACCAAAGCCGGCTCACAGAAACCAAAGCCGGCTCACAGAAACCAAAGCCGGCTCACAGAAACCAAAGCCGGCTCACAGAAACCAAAGCCGGCTCACAGAAACCAAAGCCGGCTCACAGAAACCAAAGCCGGCTCACAGAAACCAAAGCCGGCTCACAGAAACCAAAGCCGGCTCACAGAAACCAAAGCCGGCTCACAGAAACCAAAGCCGGCTCACAGAAACCAAAGCCGGCTCACAGAAACCAAAGCCGGCTCACAGAAACCAAAGCCGGCTCACAGAAACCAAAGCCGGCTCACAGAAACCAAAGCCGGCTCACAGAAACCAAAGCCGGCTCACAGAAACCAAAGCCGGCTCACAGAAACCAAAGCCGGCTCACAGAAACCAAAGCCGGCTCACAGAAACCAAAGCCGGCTCACAGAAACCAAAGCCGGCTCACAGAAACCAAAGCCGGCTCACAGAAACCAAAGCCGGCTCACAGAAACCAAAGCCGGCTCACAGAAACCAAAGCCGGCTCACAGAAACCAAAGCCGGCTCACAGAAACCAAAGCCGGCTCACAGAAACCAAAGCCGGCTCACAGAAACCAAAGCCGGCTCACAGAAACCAAAGCCGGCTCACAGAAACCAAAGCCGGCTCACAGAAACCAAAGCCGGCTCACAGAAACCAAAGCCGGCTCACAGAAACCAAAGCCGGCTCACAGAAACCAAAGCCGGCTCACAGAAACCAAAGCCGGCTCACAGAAACCAAAGCCGGCTCACAGAAACCAAAGCCGGCTCACAGAAACCAAAGCCGGCTCACAGAAACCAAAGCCGGCTCACAGAAACCAAAGCCGGCTCACAGAAACCAAAGCCGGCTCACAGAAACCAAAGCCGGCTCACAGAAACCAAAGCCGGCTCACAGAAACCAAAGCCGGCTCACAGAAACCAAAGCCGGCTCACAGAAACCAAAGCCGGCTCACAGAAACCAAAGCCGGCTCACAGAAACCAAAGCCGGCTCACAGAAACCAAAGCCGGCTCACAGAAACCAAAGCCGGCTCACAGAAACCAAAGCCGGCTCACAGAAACCAAAGCCGGCTCACAGAAACCAAAGCCGGCTCACAGAAACCAAAGCCGGCTCACAGAAACCAAAGCCGGCTCACAGAAACCAAAGCCGGCTCACAGAAACCAAAGCCGGCTCACAGAAACCAAAGCCGGCTCACAGAAACCAAAGCCGGCTCACAGAAACCAAAGCCGGCTCACAGAAACCAAAGCCGGCTCACAGAAACCAAAGCCGGCTCACAGAAACCAAAGCCGGCTCACAGAAACCAAAGCCGGCTCACAGAAACCAAAGCCGGCTCACAGAAACCAAAGCCGGCTCACAGAAACCAAAGCCGGCTCACAGAAACCAAAGCCGGCTCACAGAAACCAAAGCCGGCTCACAGAAACCAAAGCCGGCTCACAGAAACCAAAGCCGGCTCACAGAAACCAAAGCCGGCTCACAGAAACCAAAGCCGGCTCACAGAAACCAAAGCCGGCTCACAGAAACCAAAGCCGGCTCACAGAAACCAAAGCCGGCTCACAGAAACCAAAGCCGGCTCACAGAAACCAAAGCCGGGTCACAGATACCAAAGCCGACTCACAGAAACCAAAGCCGGGTCACAGACACCAAAGCCGGGTCACAGAAACCAAAGCCGGGTCACATAAACGAAAGATGGGTCACAGAAACCAAAGCCGGGTCACAAAAACCAAAGCCGGGTCACAGAAACAAAAGCCGGATCACAGAAACCAAACCCGGGTCACAGAAATCAAAGCAGGGTCCCAGAAAACAAAGCCGGGTCACAGACCCCGAAGTTGGGTAACATAAACCTGAGCCAAGTCACAGAAACCAAAGCCGGGTCCTATAAACCAAAGCCGGGTCACACAAACCAAAGCCAGGTCACAAAAACCAAAGCCAGGTCAGAGAAACAAACCAGGGTCACAGAAACCAAAACCGGGTCACAGAAACCAAAGCCAGGTCACACAAACCAAAGCCAGGTCACAAAAACCAAAGCCGGGTCAGAGAAACCAAAACCGGGTCACAAAAACCAAAGCCGGGTCACTAAAACCAAAGCCGGGTCACAGAAACCAAAGCCGGGTCACACAAACCAAAGCCGGGTCACAGAACCCAAAGCCCGGTCACAGAAACCAAAGCCGGGTCACAGAAACCAAAGGCGGGTCACAGAAACCAAAGCCGGGTCACAGAAACCAAAGGCGGGTCACAGAAACCAAAGCCGGGTCACAGAAACCAAAGGCGGGTCACAGAAACCAAAGCCGGGTCACAGAAACCAAAGGCGGGTCACAGAAACCAAAGCCGGGTCACAGAAACCAAAGGCGGGTCACAGAAACCAAAGCCGGGTCACAGAAACCAAAGGCGGGTCACAGAAACCAAAGCCGGGTCACAGAAACCAAAGGCGGGTCACAGAAACCAAAGCCGGGTCACAGAAACCAAAGGCGGGTCACAGAAACCAAAGCCGGGTCACAGAAACCAAAGGCGGGTCACAGAAACCAAAGCCGGGTCACAGAAACCAAAGGCGGGTCACAGAAACCAAAGCCGGGTCACAGAAACCAAAGCCAGGTCACAGAACCAAAGCCGGGTCACAGAAGTCAAAGCCAGGTCACAGAAACCAAAGCGGGGTCACAAAAACCAAGCCGGGTCATAGTAACCAAAGCCGGCTCACAGAAACAAAAGCCAGGTCAAAGAAACCAAAGCCGGGTCACAAAACCCAAAGCCGGGTCACAGAAACCAGAGTCGGGTCACAGAAATCAAAGCCGTGCACAGAAACCAATGTTGGGTCACAGAAACCAAAGCCGGGTGAAAGAAACCAAAGCCGGGTCACAGAAACAAAAGCTGGGTCACACAAACCAAAGCCAGATCACAGAACCCAAAGCCCGGTCACAGAAACCAAAGCCGGGTCACAGAAACCAAAGCCGGGTCAAAGCAACCAAAGTCAGGTTACAGAAACCAATGCCGGGTCATAGGAACCAAAGCTGGGTCACATAAACCAATGCCGGGTCACATAAACCAACGCCTGGTCGCAGAAACCAAAGCCGGGTCACAGAAACCAAAGCCGGGTCACACAAACCAAAACCGGGTAACTGAAATCAAAGCCGGGTCACAGAAACCAAAGCTGGGACACAGAGAGCAAAACCATGCCACAGAAACCAAAGCCGGGTCACAGAAACCAAAACCGGGTCACAGAAACCAAAGCTGGGTCACAAAAACCAAAGCCGGGTCACGGAAACCAAAGCCGGATCACACAAACCAAAGGCGGGTCTCAAAAACCAAAGCCGGGCCAAAGAAACCATAGCTGGGTCACAGAAAGCCAGGTCACAGAAGCCAAAGCCGGGTCACAGAAACCAAAGCCGGGTCACAGAAACCAAAGCCGGGTCACATGAATTAAAAACGGTCACATAAACCAAACCCAGGTCACAGAAACCAAGGCCGGGTCACAGAAACCAAAGCCGGGTCATAGAAACCAAAGCCGGATCACAGAAACAAAGGCCGGGTCATATAAGCCAAAGACGGGTCACAGAAACCAAAGCCAGGTCAAAGAAACCAAAGCTGGATAAACCAAAGCCGGTACACAGAAACGAAAGCTGTACCAAAGAAACCAAAGCTGGGTCAGATAAACCAAAGCCGGGTCACAGAAACCAAAGTCGGGTCACAAAAACCAAAGCCGGGTCACAGAAACCAAAGCCGGGTCACAGAAACCAAGCCGGGTCACTGAAACCAAAGCCGGGTCACAAAAACCAAAGCCGGGTCACAAAACCCAAAGCCGGGTCACAGAAACCAAAGCCGGGGCACAGAAACCAAAGCCGGGTCACAGAAACCAAGCCGGGTCACTGAAACCAAAGCCGGGTCACAAAAACCAAAGCCGGGTCACAAAACCCAAAGCCGGGTCACAGAAACCAAAGCCGGGGCACAGAAACCAAAGCCGGGTCACAGAAACCAAGCCGGGTCACTGAAACCAAAGCCGGGTCACAAAAACCAAAGCCGGGTCACAAAACCCAAAGCCGGGTCACAGAAACCAAAGCCGGGGCACAGAAACCAAAGCCGGGTCACAGAAACCAAGCCGGGTCACTGAAACCAAAGCCGGGTCACAAAAACCAAAGCCGGGTCACAAAACCCAAAGCCGGGTCACAGAAACCAAAGCCGGGGCACAGAAACCAAAGCCGGGTCACAGAAACCAAGCCGGGTCACTGAAACCAAAGCCGGGTCACAAAAACCAAAGCCGGGTCACAAAACCCAAAGCCGGGTCACAGAAACCAAAGCCGGGGCACAGAAACCAAAGCCGGGTCACAGAAACCAAGCCGGGTCACTGAAACCAAAGCCGGGTCACAAAAACCAAAGCCGGGTCACAAAACCCAAAGCCGGGTCACAGAAACCAAAGCCGGGGCACAGAAACCAAAGCCGGGTCACAGAAACCAAGCCGGGTCACTGAAACCAAAGCCGGGTCACAAAAACCAAAGCCGGGTCACAAAACCCAAAGCCGGGTCACAGAAACCAAAGCCGGGGCACAGAAACCAAAGCCGGGTCACAGAAACCAAGCCGGGTCACTGAAACCAAAGCCGGGTCACAAAAACCAAAGCCGGGTCACAAAACCCAAAGCCGGGTCACAGAAACCAAAGCCGGGGCACAGAAACCAAAGCCGGGTCACAGAAACCAAGCCGGGTCACTGAAACCAAAGCCGGGTCACAAAAACCAAAGCCGGGTCACAAAACCCAAAGCCGGGTCACAGAAACCAAAGCCGGGGCACAGAAACCAAAGCCGGGTCACAGAAACCAAGCCGGGTCACTGAAACCAAAGCCGGGTCACAAAAACCAAAGCCGGGTCACAAAACCCAAAGCCGGGTCACAGAAACCAAAGCCGGGGCACAGAAACCAAAGCCGGGTCACAGAAACCAAGCCGGGTCACTGAAACCAAAGCCGGGTCACAAAAACCAAAGCCGGGTCACAAAACCCAAAGCCGGGTCACAGAAACCAAAGCCGGGGCACAGAAACCAAAGCCGGGTCACAGAAACCAAGCCGGGTCACTGAAACCAAAGCCGGGTCACAAAAACCAAAGCCGGGTCACAAAACCCAAAGCCGGGTCACAGAAACCAAAGCCGGGGCACAGAAACCAAAGCCGGGTCACAGAAACCAAGCCGGGTCACTGAAACCAAAGCCGGGTCACAAAAACCAAAGCCGGGTCACAAAACCCAAAGCCGGGTCACAGAAACCAAAGCCGGGGCACAGAAACCAAAGCCGGGTCACAGAAACCAAGCCGGGTCACTGAAACCAAAGCCGGGTCACAAAAACCAAAGCCGGGTCACAAAACCCAAAGCCGGGTCACAGAAACCAAAGCCGGGGCACAGAAACCAAAGCCGGGTCACAGAAACCAAGCCGGGTCACTGAAACCAAAGCCGGGTCACAAAAACCAAAGCCGGGTCACAAAACCCAAAGCCGGGTCACAGAAACCAAAGCCGGGGCACAGAAACCAAAGCCGGGTCACAGAAACCAAGCCGGGTCACTGAAACCAAAGCCGGGTCACAAAAACCAAAGCCGGGTCACAAAACCCAAAGCCGGGTCACAGAAACCAAAGCCGGGGCACAGAAACCAAAGCCGGGTCACAGAAACCAAGCCGGGTCACTGAAACCAAAGCCGGGTCACAAAAACCAAAGCCGGGTCACAAAACCCAAAGCCGGGTCACAGAAACCAAAGCCGGGGCACAGAAACCAAAGCCGGGTCACAGAAACCAAGCCGGGTCACTGAAACCAAAGCCGGGTCACAAAAACCAAAGCCGGGTCACAAAACCCAAAGCCGGGTCACAGAAACCAAAGCCGGGGCACAGAAACCAAAGCCGGGTCACAGAAACCAAGCCGGGTCACTGAAACCAAAGCCGGGTCACAAAAACCAAAGCCGGGTCACAAAACCCAAAGCCGGGTCACAGAAACCAAAGCCGGGGCACAGAAACCAAAGCCGGGTCACAGAAACCAAGCCGGGTCACTGAAACCAAAGCCGGGTCACAAAAACCAAAGCCGGGTCACAAAACCCAAAGCCGGGTCACAGAAACCAAAGCCGGGGCACAGAAACCAAAGCCGGGTCACAGAAACCAAGCCGGGTCACTGAAACCAAAGCCGGGTCACAAAAACCAAAGCCGGGTCACAAAACCCAAAGCCGGGTCACAGAAACCAAAGCCGGGGCACAGAAACCAAAGCCGGGTCACAGAAACCAAGCCGGGTCACTGAAACCAAAGCCGGGTCACAAAAACCAAAGCCGGGTCACAAAACCCAAAGCCGGGTCACAGAAACCAAAGCCGGGGCACAGAAACCAAAGCCGGGTCACAGAAACCAAGCCGGGTCACTGAAACCAAAGCCGGGTCACAAAAACCAAAGCCGGGTCACAAAACCCAAAGCCGGGTCACAGAAACCAAAGCCGGGGCACAGAAACCAAAGCCGGGTCACAGAAACCAAGCCGGGTCACTGAAACCAAAGCCGGGTCACAAAAACCAAAGCCGGGTCACAAAACCCAAAGCCGGGTCACAGAAACCAAAGCCGGGGCACAGAAACCAAAGCCGGGTCACAGAAACCAAGCCGGGTCACTGAAACCAAAGCCGGGTCACAAAAACCAAAGCCGGGTCACAAAACCCAAAGCCGGGTCACAGAAACCAAAGCCGGGTCACAGAAACCAAAGCCGGGTCACAGAAACCAAAGCCGGGTCACAGAAACCAAAGCCGGGTCACAAAAACCAAAGCCGGATCACAAAACCCAAAGCCGGGTCACAAAACCAAAGTCGGATCAACAAACCAAAGCCGGAGCACAGAAACCAAAGCCCGGTCATAGAAACCAAAGACGGGTCACAGAAACCAAAGCTGGGTCACATAATCCAAAGCCGGATCACAGAAACCAAAGCTGGGTCACAGCATCCAAAGCCAGGTCACAGAACCAAAGCCAAGTCACAGAAACCAACGCCTGGTCACAGAAACCAAAGCAGGGTCACATAAACCAAAGTCGGGTCACAGGAACCAAAGCCGGCTCACAGAAACAAAAGCCAGGCCAAATAGGCAAAAGCTGGGTCACAGAAACCAAAGCCGGGTCAGAGAAACCAAAGCGAGTCACAGAAACCAAAGCCGGGTCACAGAAACCAAAGCTGGGTCACAGCAACCAAAGTCAGGTTACAGGAATCAATGCCAGGTCATAGAAACCAAAGCAGGGTCACAGAAACCAATGCCGGGTCAGAGAAACCAAAGCTAGGGCACAGAAACCAAAACTGGGTCACAGAAACCAAACCGGGTCACGGAAACCAAAGCCGGGTCACAGAAACCAAAACTGGGTCACAGAAACCAATACCGAATCAGAGAAACCAAAGCCGGGTCACAGAAACCAAAGCTGGGTCACAGAAACCAAAGCCGGGTCACAGAAACCAAAGCCGGGTCACAGAAACCAAAGCCGGGTCACAGAAACCAAAGCCGGATCACAAAAACCAAAGCCGGGTCACAAAACCAAAGCCGTTCAACAAACCAAAGCCGGAGCACAGAAACTGAAGCCCGGTCATAGAAACCAAAGCCAGGTCACAGAAACCAAAGCTGGGTCACATAATCCAAAGCCGGATCATATAAACCAAAGCTGGGTCAGAGCAACCAAAGCCTGGTCACAGAACCATAGCCGGGTCACAGAAACCAAAGCCGGGTCACAGAAACCAAAGCGGGGTCACAGAAACCAAAGACGGGTCACAGTAACCTAAGCCGGCTCACATAAACAAAAGCCAGGTCAAAGAAATCAAAGCCGGGTCACAGAAACCAAATCCGGGTCACAGAAACCAGAGCCGGGTCACATAAACCAAAGCCGGGTCACAGAAACCAAAGCCGGGTCACATAAACCAAAGCCGGGTCAGAGAAACCAAAGCCGGGTCACAGAAACCAAAGCCGGGTAACACAAACCAAAGCCGGGTCACATAAACCAAAGCCGGGTCACAGAAACCAAAGCCGGGTCACATAAACCAAAGCCGGGTCAGAGAAACCAAAGCCGGGTCACAGAAACCAAAGCCGGGTAACACAAACCAAAGCCGGGTCAGAGAAACCAAAGCCGGGTCACATAAACCAAACCGGGTCACAGAAACCAAAGCCGGGTCACAGCAACCAAAGTCGGGTTACAGAAACCAATGCCGGGTCACAGAAACCAAAGCTGGGTCACATAAATCTATGCCGGGTCACAGAAAAGAAAGCCGGGTCACAGAACCCAAAGCTGGGTCACAGATGTCAGAATATTGAAGTCAAAACTAACCTACTCCCTCGGATAATCCGAGCTCTGAATAAGGTTCAGGTTCTGATCCCACACCAGATCAGCACGAACCACCTCGCCAACGGCTTGTTGGTCACGATCGAGAACCCTGAAGCGAGCCGCCCCTAATAACTGCGATCACGTCGCAACCGCGTCCGGCTAGCGGAAAAGAAGCCGTTGCCTAGTCTCTGTCCTGTTCTGCGACATATTATCGAGGATGTTCATTCCCTTGATTTAGCCAGAACAGTTCTACTCATCCTGTTCCCCTTTGGTTCCGCGGCTTCGCCGCCGTGTCTGCGCTCTGCTTGCTCCTCGCACTCTTTGTCTTTGCCAGTCTCTCTCAACGCTTCGCTCCGTCACTCTCGCTCCTTTGCTCAGGTCTCATACTTCGCCAACCGTCACTCACCTCGCCAATACTCTCTCTCACATCAACATGTCTACCTCGGCTACCTAGCCTCTCAGCCCATTATCAGCCTCCGCGACTAACTCCTCGCTTCGCTCCAGGTTATGTCACTCTGCTAACATACTCTTGCTTGTCCGAACGCTTCTGTCTGCTTCTGCTGCTGTTTTTCTCATGCCTATATTCTTCTGACATGGTATCAGAGCATCGGGAAACATCACCTGGTGCCTTGGAATCGCGTCATCGCTCTGCCGCCATCCCGTCTCCACCGCTTCTGTTCACATTCCTCTGTCGTCACTGCAGTCACCTCGCGCCTCTCCGCTTCGTCCGCTGCTGACATCAGCAGCTCTGCTTGACAAGTTCTCCATTCTGAAGAAACGCCTCGTCGTCCTAAGAAGGCCCTGCACCCATTTCCGCGCCCGTGGCTAACAACCGGTGATGTGTCGCCCACATCAGCCGTAAGCAACTCTCGAGCCGCCGCCTGCCGTCAACTACCAAGAAGCTTCCTGTCGTCTGCCATCCGCTGCCCCTCATCACATCTGCCTCCCCAAGCATCTCTCCCTCTTTCATCTTGCCTTATCAGCTTCATCTGCTCCTTTCTCGCCGTCATCCTCACCCCGCCCGCATCCATCGTCGCGAGCCGCCTTCTTGCATCTTCTCCTCGCATCGTCAGCAGCTGCAGCCAAAACTGCTGCCGTCAGGATATCGGACACCACCAGTCCTTTAGCTGGGGAACAAGCTGTCACTCTCCTGACATTAGCGGTCTAGCGCCTCTGCCCGCTGCCTGATTCCCCCCGCGGCAACCAATCTCTTCTATCTGACAGGATATCGGACACCACAAGTCTTCCTGCTCCCATCTCCGAGCCAATTGGAGAACAAGCTGTCACTCTCCTAAACACGAGAAGAAGTGGTTGTGTCTCTCCACCTCCCCGCCGCGTCGCCTCTCATCGCGCCTCCCTCCGCTCACATCGCTCCCTTCTCCTTCATTATCATCAGCCTTTGGTCTTCATCTTCATCTGCCTCCATCATTCCTCCTCCTCCTCCTCGCTCCAGTCTCCTCAACTCCACCAGTTACCTGTTTCGACCTCACCGCCATCTCTCCATCATCAGCATTCTCCGCGCCATCTTTGTATTAATCATCTCCATCAGCATCATCTCTTTGCGCACGTGGTTTTGGCCCTGCGTCCACTCGTCAATCAATCGTTTCCTCCGCTTTCGCATCGCTTTCAGCTTGGCACAAGGATCTCCCCGGTCGCATCGCCCTTTCCGTGATAACCTGCACCCACGCCAAAACTTCCTGCAGCGCACGCGGTTTGCCCCTGCGCCCACTCCGCCATCGTCATCATCTTCCGCTTCATCATCAATCATCAGCATCCGTGCACGTGGTTCCACCCCTGCACATCCCAAGTGTCTTTCCCCTCCGCACTTCTCCTCGAAGCAGCAGACAATCTCACTGCTTCTTAACACCCTTTCTCTTGTGCACGTGGGCATCACACCCACTCCTTTCCAGCACCTGCATCCGTAGCAGAAGGCAAACAACAAAGGCATAGTCACCACGCCATTGGACCCGGACACTACCCGTCTCCCTGCTTGATTAAGCTTACCGGTGGAACAAGTTGATGTATCCATGGACCTGACTACATGAGTCCCTGTGCTTTTCCACACTTCCCCTGGACTCACAGAGCTTGATGTGCCAGAGCACTCTTTGAGCACGGCGTCGTGGCAGCGCCCTCCATTCATTCATCCCCAGCATCCTCCACCACCACCACCCTCATCACCACTCTAAAGGATCTTACCAAGGAGAATGAGCTCTCGGCGGTATCCCCTTGGAACAGCATCACCATCAAGGCCATTACCCCTAACAGCCTTGATGAATCAACGACTCCTCTCGGCACTCCTTGCACTGGAACAGACCATGAGCAACAACACAGTCTTAGCTCTGCTTCGTGTTCAACCCTCAGTGAAGCCACTCTACTTCATTGACTGTTCAATACCTAGTCGTGCACTAACTGACATTGTTGCTCATCTTCCAGAGTGCCTACGGGACTCCCCCCAACTGCACAGGAGAAGAGATGGTTCCACAAACTACCATCAATGGAGAGTTGAACTGGTACTCAACCTGGGAAGACTCCAATTTCCCCAATTAAATCTCCGACAGGTGCTCCTTGGTCTCCTAAACTCAATATCCCTCCTTGGTGCCGACTTGGTCGAAGCCCTTCTAAAGGAGGAGCTCATCCTCACCACTCATCACTCTCTTCACCCACTCATCAGGCAACCAGACGAGCCCTTCTCTGAGACCTGGCGATCCCTGTATCTGACCTGTGCACCACGACCTCTCCACTGTTGACTTCAGGGGGGCTGTCAGAATATTGAAGTCAACACTAATATACTCCCTCAGAGAATCCGAGCTCTGAATAAGGTTCAGGTTCTGATCCCACACCAGATCAGCACGAACCACCTCGCCAACAGCTTGTCGGTCACGATCGAGAACCCTGAAGCGAGCCGCCCCTAATAACTGCGATCACGTCGCAACTACGTCTGGCTAGCAGAAAAGAAGTCGTTGCCTAGTCTCTATCCTGTTCTGCGATATATTACTGAGGATGTTCATTCCCTCGATTTAACCAGAACAGTTATACTCATCCTGTTCCCCTTTGGTTCCGCGACTTTGCCGCCGTGTCTTCGCTTTACTCGCTCCTCATACTCTTTGTCTTCGCCAGCCTCTCTCAACGCTTTGCTCCGTCACTCTCGCTCCTTCGCTCAGCTCTCATACTCCGCCTACCGTCACTCACCTTGCCACCACTCTCTCTCACATCAACCTGTCTACCTCGGCTACCTAGCCTCTCAGCCCCTTAACAGCCTCCGCGACTAACTCCTCGCTCCGCTCCTAGTTACGTCACTCTACTGACATACTCTTGCTTGTCCAAACGCTTCTGCCTGCTTCTGCTGCTGCTGTTCTCATGCCTACATTCTTCTGACAACAAAAACCAAAGCCGGGTCACAAAGACCAAAACCGGGTCACAAAAATCAAAGCCGGCTCACATAAACCAAAGCTGGGTCACAGAAAACCAAAGCCATGCCATCGAAACAAAAGCCGGGTCACACAAACCAAAGCCGGGTCACATAAACCAAAGTTGGGTCACAGAAGCCAAAGCTGGGTCACATAAACCAAAACCGGGTCACACAAACCAAAGGCGGGTCACATAAACCAAAGCCGGGTCACAGAAACCATAGCCGAGTCACAGAAAGCCGGGTCACAGAAGCGAAAGCCGGGTCACATAAACCAAAGCCGGGTCACAGAAACCAAAGCCGGGTCACAGGAACCAAAACGGTCCCATAAACCAAAGCCGGGTCACAGAAACCATAGCCGAGTCACAGAAAGCCGGGTCACAGAAGCGAAAGCCGGGTCACATAAACCAAAGCCGGGTCACAGAAACCAAAGCCGGGTCACAGGAACCAAAACGGTCCCATAAACCAAAGCCGGGTCACAGAAACCAAAACCGGTCACAGAAACCAACGTCGAGTCATAGAAAGCAAAGCCAGGTCACAGAAACCAAAGCCGGGTCACATAAATCAAAGCCGGGTCACAAAAACCAAAGCCGGGTCACAAAAACCAAAACCGGGTCACAAAAACAAAAGACGGGTCATAGAAACCAAAGATGGGTCACAGAAACCAAAGTCGGGTAAAAAAAACCAAAGCTTGGTAAACCAAAGCCGATACACAGAAACCAAAGTTGGGCCAAAGAAAACAAAGCTGTGTCAGATAAGCCAAAGCTGGTTCACTGAAACCAAAGCCGGGTCACAAAAACCAAAGCCGGGTCACATAAACCAAAGCCGGGTCAGAGAAACCAAAGCCGGGTCACAGAAACTAAAGCCGGGTCACAGAAACCAAAGCCGGGTCACAGAAACAAAAGTCGGGTTAGAGAAACCAAAGCCAGGTCACAGAAACTAACGCCGGGACACAGAAACCAAAGCCGGATCACAGAAACCAAAGCCGGGTCACAGAAACCAAAACCGGGTTATAGAGAGCAAAGCCGGGTCACAGAAATGAAAGCCGGGTCATAGAAACCAAAGAAAGGTCACAGAAACCAAAGTCGGGTCAAAGAAACCGAAGCTAGATAAACCAAAGCCGGATCACAGAAACCAAAGCTGGACCACAGAAACGAAGCCGGGTCAGAGAAACCAAAGCCAGGTCATAGAAATCAAAGGCGGGTCACGGAAACCAAAGCGGGGTCACAGAAACCAAAGCCGGGTCACACAAACCAAAGCCGGGTCACAGCAACCAAAGCCGGGTCACAGAAACCAAAGCCGAGTCTCAGAAAACAAAGCGGGGACACAGAAAGCAAAGCCGGGACACACAAACCAAAGCCGGGTCACAAAAACCAAAGCCAGGTCAGAGAAATGAAAGTTGGGTCACAGAAACCAAAGCCGGTTCACAGAAATCAAAGCCGGGTCACAGAAACCATAGTCGGGTCACATAAACCAAAGCCGGGTCACAGAAACCAAAGCCAAGTCACATAAACCAGAGCCGGGTCACAGAAACCAAAGCCAGGTCACAGAAACCAGAGCCGGGTCACAGAAACCAAAGCGGGGTCACATATGTTGTTCTTCTATGCCCCATGGCCACTGCTATGGCTTGACGGACAGGTTGGGCATGCACTGCTCCCTTGGAGTAAGTCCCCCAAACCTTGTTCGTGGTGCAAGTCCAAGCGAGACACGAGAAGTGTAGCGCAACGGATAGCATGTTGGACTTAGGAACAACAGGTCCTGCGATCGAGCCTTGATGTGCGCAGGAGGTTTTTTGACCTTCTAGCACAGGGGAAGTTTCTTAGACATTTGTCCATGCATGAGGAGAGTGCGCCACTTGGCGGTCAGTGGATGCGCCAATTGGCGGACTGGTGAGGTGGTGTGGAGTGACCACCCCAAAAGTGTCACTACCCACACACCTTAGAAGCCAGGCCTAGGACTATATGTACCAGGCTCATTCCTCATTCTTAGTACACAATCTGGCCTTAGATGCTCCTCACATAGTTGTCCAACTAAGGAACAGTATAAAGAAGACACTGGTTGGTCTAAGCCCCAGGAGTTAGTATTTGACTAGCACCTCGCGCGAAAGTGACCAAGTGTTAAGTGGACACAGTTGCTAGCAAGTGATTGCCTAGGAACTTCTCAGTGTGGAACCTTGATCCTGAGGGTGATATCTTCTCCTAGCTGTAATGCTAGGAGCGGACGGCAGGTGCTATTGTGTCAGCCCTGTTTTCTAGTCCGTTTGCCTCAGGACGGTTGACAAAGGGTTATGGGCCCACACTGACCAGTTGTAAGGCACGCTTCGCTCAACTCTGGTACGCTCTCTTCAGGTGCACACGCCGGCTCCATCAGCTCCATCAGCTCCATCAGCTTCATCAGCTCCAACGGCTTGGTCTGCACTTAGCACACAGGGACTAAGGACAAGCTCTGCCCTTGGAGGCACGACCCTTGTGTCCCAACCAGGACAAGCTCTGCCCTTGGTGGCAAGACCCTGGGTGTGTTGGTGTAGATGTATTCTCTGTCTGCAGGTGAACATCGGTTGGAGGGGTAAGCAACGGATCTGCATCCTAAAACCGGTAGCAGACATCAGCTAACATCAGCCTACATCGGCCTCAACGCAGCAGAGACGTGGGAAGCAGACAAGGGCAACAAAAATGGTTGACCCATCGGGAGGAGTGGGGGCTGCCGCAGGGCAGTCCTCAAGCTCAACAGTGGCTACCACAGGGCAGACCACTGGAGCAAATGTGAGTGCTACGTCACTGCCGCAAGGTCTTGGACCCCTGGGAGGAATCCCCATTTT
>SZWC01000297.1:83723-123499 GCA_023375785.1 Penium margaritaceum | reverse complement strand
CCAAGAAAATGCTTGCGGACTTCTTGACAAAGCCGCTAGACAGCGACTTGCATGTTGCAGGTGCTCGAGGAGTCGGCATGGTGGATGCAAGAGATGAGAACTAAAGACCAAGAAAACTGACATGCACAAACACAACCTAGAGCTACAGGTTCATGCCGAAGAAAACTACCACAGCAGGTGGCCTACGGTGCAAGGGAGAGATTGTTGTTCTTCTATGCCCCATGGCCACTGCTATGGGTTGACGGACAGGTTGGGCATGCACTGCTCCCTTGGAGTAAGTCCCCCAAACCTTGTTCGTGGTGCAAGTCCAAGCGAGACACCAGAAGTGTAGCGCAACGGATAGCATGTTGGACTTAGGGACAACAGGTCCTGCGATCGAGCCTTGATGTGCGCAGGAGGTTTTTTGACCTTCTAGCACAGGGGAAGTTTCTTAGACATTTCTCCATGCATGAGGAGAGTGCGCCACTTGGCGGTCAGTGGATGCGCCAATTGGCGGACTGGTGAGGTGGTGTGGAGTGACCACCCCAAAAGTGTCACTACCCACACACCTTAGAAGCCAGGCCTAGGACTATATGTACCAGGCTCATTCCTCATTCTAATTACACAATCTGGCCTTAGATGCTCCTCACAGAGTTGTCCAACTAAGGAACAGTATAAAGAAGACACTGGTTGGTCTAAGCCCCAGGAGTTAGTCTTTGACTAGCACCTCGCGCGAAAGTGACCAAGTGTTAAGTGGACACAGTTGCTAGCAAGTGATTGCCTAGGAACTGCTCAGTGTGGAACCTTGATCCTGAGGGTGATATCTTCTCCTAGCTGTAATGCTAGGAGCGGACGGCAGGTGCTATTGTGTCGGCCCTGTTTTCTAGTCCGTTTGCCTCAGGCCGGTTGACAACATAAACCAAAGCCGGGTCACAGAAACCAAAGCTGGATCACAAAACCCAAAGCCGGGTCACAAAACCAAAGCCGGGTCAACAAACCAAAGCCGGAGCACAAAAACCAAAGCCCTGTCATAGAAACCAAAGCCGGGTCACAGAATCCAAAGCTAGATCACAGAATCCAAAGCGGGGTCAGAGCAACCAAAGCCAGGTCACAGAATCAAAGCCGGGTCACAGAAATCAAAGCCGGGTCGCAGAAACCAAAGCGGGGTCACAGAAACCAAAGCCGGGTCACAGGAACCAAAGCCGGCTCACAGAAACAAAAGCCAGGCCAAAGAAACAAAAGCCGGGTCACAGAAACCAAAGCCGGGTCGGAGAAGCAAGAGCCGAGTCACGGAAACCAAAGCCGGGTCACAGAAACCAAAGCCGGGTCACAGCAACCAGAGTCGGGTTACAGAAACCAATGCCGGGTCATAGAAACCAAAGCTGGGTCACAGAAACCAATGCCGGGTCATAGAAACAAAAGCAGGGTCACAGAAACAAATGTCGGGTCACAAAAACCAAAACTAGGTCACACAAACGAATGCCGGATCACAGAAACCAAAGCCAGGTCACAAAAACCAAAGCCAGGTCACAGAAACCAAAGCCGGGTCACACAAACCAAAACCGGGCCACAGAATCCAAAGCCGGGTCACATAAACCAAAGCCGGATCACAAAAACCAAAGCCGGGTCAGAAAACCAAAGCCGGGTCAACAAACCAAAGCCGGAGCACATAAACCAAAGCCCGGTCATAGGAACCAAAGCCGGGTCACAGAAACCAAAGCTGGGTCACAGAATCCACAGCAAGATCATAGAAACCAAAGCTGGGTCATAGCAACCAAAGCCAGGTCACAGAACCAAAGCCGGGTCACAGAAACTAAAGCCGGGTCACAGAAACCAAAGCCGGGTCACAGAAACCAAAGCCGAGTCACACAAACCAAAGCCGGGTAACAGAAACCAAAGCCGGGTCACAGAAACCAAAGCCGGGTCACAGAAACCAAAGCCGGGTCACAGAAACCAAACCGGGTCACAGAAACCAAAGCCGGTCACAGCAACCAAAGTAGGGTTAGAGAAACCAATACCGGGTCACATAAACAAAAGTTGGGTCACAGAAACCTATGCCGGGTCACAGAAACCAAAGCCGGGGCACAGAAACCAAAGCCGGTCACAGAAACCATAGTCGGGTCACAGAAAGCCGGGTCATAGAAACCAAAGGTGTGTCACAGAAAACAAAGCCGGGTCGCAGAAATGAAAGCGGGATCACAGGAACCAAAAACGGTCCCATAAACCAAAGCCGGGTCACAGAAACGAAAGCCGGGTCACAGAAACCAACACCGAGTCACAGAAAGCAAAGCCGGGTCACATAAACCAAAGCCGGGTCACAGAGATCAAAGCCGGGTCACAGAAACCATAGCTGGGTCACACAAACCAAAGCCGGATCATTGAAACGAAAGCTGGGTCATATAAACCAAAGACGGGTCACAGAAACCAAAGCCGGGTCAAAGAAACCAAAGCTGGGTAAACCAAAGCCGGTACACAGACACCAAAGCTGGGCTAAAGAAACCAAAGCTGTGTTAGATAAACCAAAGCCGGTTCACAGAAACCAAAACCGGGTCACAAAAACCAAAGCCGGGTAACAGAAACCAAAGCCGGGTCAGAGAAACCAAAGCCGGGTCACATAAACCAAAGCCGGGTCACAAAAACCAAAGCAGGGTCACAAAACCAAAGCCGGGTCACAGAAGCCAAGCCGGGTCACAAAAACCAAAGCCGGGTCAGAGAAACCAAAGCCGGGTCCCAGAAACCAAAGCCGGGTCCCAGAAACCAAAGCCGGGTCCCAGAAACCAAAGCCGGGTCCCAGAAACCAAAGCCGGGTCCCAGAAACCAAAGCCGGGTCCCAGAAACCAAAGCCGGGTCACAGAAGCCAAGCCGGGTCACAAAAACCAAAGCCGGGACACAGAAACCAAAGCTGGGTCACAGAAACCAAAGCCGGGTCACACAAAGCCGGGTCACAGAAGCCAAATCTGGGTCACACTAACGAAAGCCGGGTCACAAAAACCAAAGCCGGGTCAAAGAAACCAAAGCCGGGTCCCAGAAACCAAAGCCAGGTCACAGAAACCAAAGCCGGGTCACAGAAACCAACGCCGGGTCACAGAAACCAAAGCCGGGTCACAGAAACCTAAGCCGGGTCATAGAAACCAAAGCCGGGTCATAGAAACAAAATCTGGGTCACAGAAACGAAAGCCGGGTCACACAAACGTAGGCCGGGCCTACTTGCATCCTACTTGCGTCCTTTTTGCGCCCTAGTTGCACACTAGTTGTGGCCTAGCTGCGCCCTAGTTGCGCCCTAGTTGCGCCGTAGTTGCGCCCTAGTTATGCCCTAGTTGCGCCCTAGTTGCGCCGTAGTTGTGCCTTAGTTGCGTCCTAGTTGCGCCCTAGTTGCGCCCTAGTCGCGCCCTAGTCGCGCCCTAGTTGCGCCCTAGTTGCACCCTATTTGCGCCCTCATTGCACCCTACTTGCGCCCTACTGTCACCCTACTTGTACCCTAGTTGTGCCTTAGTTGGACACTAGCTACACCCTAGTTGTGCCCTAGTTGCACCCTAGTTGCGTCCTACTTGTGCCCTACTTGCGTGCTAGTTGCGCCTTAGTTGCGCCCTAGTTACGCCCAACTTGTACACTAGTCGTACCCTAGTCGCGCCCTAGTCGCGTCCTAGTTGCACCCTAGTTACGCCCTAGTTGCATTCTAGTTGCGCCCTAGTTGCGCCCTAGTTGCGCCCTAGTTGTGTCCTAGTTGCGTCCTAGTTGCGCCCTAGTTGCGCCCTAGTTGCGCCCTAGTTGCACCCTAGTTGCGCCCTACTTGCACCCTAGTTGCACCCTTCTTGCGCCCTACTGGCGCCTACTTGCGTCCTAGTTGCGCCTCAGTTGGGCACTAACTACGCCCTAGTTGTCCCATAGTTGCGCCCTAGTTGCGTCTTACTTGCGCCCTACTTGCGTCCTAGTTGTGCCTTAGTTGCACCCTAGTTGCGCCCAACTTGCATACTAGTTGCACCCTAGTTGCACCCTAGTTGCGCCATAGCTGCACCCTAGTTACACCCTAGTTGCGCCCTCGTTGCGCCCTCACTGCGCCCTCGTTACGCCCTCGTTGCGCCGTCATTGGGCCCTTGTTGCACCCTAGTTGCGCCCAAGTTGCGCCCAAGTTGCACCCTAGTTGCGCCCTAGTTGCGCCCTAGTTGCACCCTTGTTGCACCCTAGTTGCGCCCTAGTTGCGTCCTAGTTGCGCCCTAGTTGCGCCCTAGTTGCACCTTAGTTGTGCCCTAGTTGCGTCCTACTTGCACCCTACTTGCGCCCTACTTGCGTCCTAGTTACACCCTAGTTGCGCCCTAGTCGCGTCCTAGTTACGCCATAGTTGCACCCTAGTTGCGCCCTTCTTACGCCCTTATTGCACCCTACTTACGCCCTACTGGCGCCCTTCGTACGCCCTAGATGCGCCTTAGTTGGGCACTAGCTACGCCCTAGTTGTGCCCTAGTTGCACCCTAGTTGCGTTTTACTTGCGCCCTACTTGCACCCTAGTTGCACCCTAGTTGCGCCCTAGTCGCGCCCTAGTTGCGTCCTAGTTGTACCCTAGTTGCGCCCTAGTTGCGCCCTAGTTGCACCCTAGTTGCGTCCTAGTTACGCCCTAGTTGCGCCCTATTTACACCCTGGTTGCGCACTAGTTGCACCCTAGTTGCGCCCTAGTTGCGCCCTAGTTGCGCCCTAGTTGAGCCCTAGTTGTGACCTAGTTGCGTCCTAGTTGTGCCCTAGTTGCGCCCTAGTTGCGTCCTAGTTACGCCCTAGTTGCGCCCTATTTACACCCTGGTTGCGCACTAGTTGCACCCTAGTTGCGCCCTAGTTGCGCCCTAGTTGCGCCCTAGTTGAGCCCTAGTTGTGACCTAGTTGCGTCCTAGTTGTGCCCTAGTTATACCCTAGTTGCGCCCTAGTTGCACCCTAGTAGCACCCTAGTTGCACCCTAGTTTGCCCTAGTTGCGCCCTAGTTGTGTCCTAGTTGCGCCCTAGTTGCGCCCTAGTTGCGCCCTAGTTGCGCCCTAGTTGCACCCTAGTTGTGCCCTAGTTGCGCCCTAGTTGTGTCCTAGTTCCGCCTTAGTTACGCCCAAGTTGCATCCTAGTTGCACCATAGTTGCACCCTAGTTGCGCCCTAGTTGCACCCTAGTTGCGCCCTAGTTGCGCCCTAGTTACACCCTAGTTGCGCCCTAGTTGTGTCCTAGTTCCGCCTTAGTTACGCCCAAGTTGCATCCTAGTTGCACCATAGTTGCACCCTAGTTGCGCCCTAGTTGCACCCTAGTTGCGCCCTAGTTGCGCCCTAGTTACACCCTAGTTGCGCCCTAGTTGTGACCTAGTTGCGTCCTAGTTGTGCCCTAGTTGCGCCCTAGTTGCGCCCTAGTTGCGCCCTAGTTGCGCCATAGTTGCGCCCTAGTCGCGCCATTGTTGCACCCTAGTTGCGCCCTAGTTGCGCCCTAGTTGCGACCTAGTTGTACCCTATTTGCACCCTTTTTGCACCCTACTTGCGCCCTACTGGCACCCTACTTGCGCCCTAGTTGTGCCTTAGTTGGGCACCAGCTACGCCCTAGTTGTGCCCTAGTTGCACGCTACTTGCGTCCTACTTGTGCCCTACTTGCGCGCTAGTTGCGCCTTAGTAGCGCCTTAGTTGCGCCCAACTTAAACACTAGTTGCACCCTAGTTGCGCCCTAGTTGCGCCCTAGTTGTGCCCTACTTACGCTCTAGTTGCACCCTATTTGCACCCTACTTGCACCTTAGTTGCGCCCTAGTTATACCCTAGTTGCGCTCTAGTTACGCCCTACTTCCACCCTAGTTGCGCCTTAGTTGCGCCCTAGTTGTGCCCAAATTACACACTAGTTGCATCCTAGTTTCGTCCTAGTTACGCCCTAGTTGCGCCCTAGTTGCGTCCTAATTGCGCCCTACTTGCGCCCTACTTGCGCCCTACTTGCGCCCTAGTTGCGCCCTAGTTGCGCCCTACTTGCGCCCTAGGTGCGTCCTAGGTGTGCCCTAGTTCCACCCTAGTTGCGCCCTTCTTGCGCCATTATTGCACCCTTATCGCCCTTATTACACCCTACTGGCGCCCTACTTGCGTCCTAGTTGCACCTCAGTTGGGCACTAGCTACGCCCTAGTTGTGTCCTAGTTGCGCCCCAGTTGCGTCTTACTTGTGCCCTACTTGCGCCCTTGTCGTACACTTGTTGCGCCATACTTGCACCCTAGTTGTGCCCTAGTTGCGCCCTGAGTATGCGCCCTAGTTGTGCACAAGGTACACCCTGCTTACGCCCTACTTGAACCCTATTTGTGCCCTAGTTGCGCATTAGTTGGGCACTAGCTACACCCTAGTTTTACCCTAGTTGCGCCCTATTTGCGACCTTCTTGTGCCCTATTTGTGCCCTAGTTACACCTTAGTTTCAGCCTAGTTGCGCCCTAGTCGCGCTCTAGGTACGTCCTTGTTGCACCCTAGTTTCGCCCTAGTTGTGCCCTAGTTGCCCCCTAGTTGCGCCCAAGTTGCACCCTAGTTGCGCCCTAGCTACCCCCAGTTGCACCCTTATTGCGTCCTAGTTGCGCCCTAGTTGCGCCTTAGTTGCGCACTAGTTGCACCCTAGTTGCGCCCAAGTTGCACCCTAGTCGAGCCCTAGTCGCGCTCTAGTCGCGCCATAGTCGCGCCCTAGTTGCGCCCTAGTTGCACCCTAGTTGCACCCTAGTTACGCCCTAGTTGCGCCCTAGTTGCACCCTTATTGCGCCCTCATTGCGCCCTCGTTGCACCCTCGTTACGCCCTCGTTGCGCTCAAGTTGCGCCCTTGTTGCACCCTTGTTACACCTTAGTTGTGCCCCACATGTGCCGTAGTTGTACCCTACTTGCGTCATTCTTGCGCCATACTTGCACTCTAGTTGCACCCTTGTTGCGCCCTAGTTACGCCCTAGTTGCGCCCTAGTTGGACCCTAGTTGCACCCTAGTTGCACCCTAGTTGCACCCTATTTGTGCCCTATTTACGCCCTATTTGCGCCCTAGTTGCGCCCTAGTCGTGCCCTAGTCACAACGTAGTTGCGCCCTAGTTGCGCCCTAGTTGCGCTCTAGTTGCACCCTTCTTGCGCCCTTATTGTACCCTACTTGCGCCCTACTGGCACCCTTCTTGCGCCCTAGTTGTGCCCTAATTACGCCCTAGTTGCGTCCCACTTGTGCCCTACTTGCGCGCTAGTTGCGCCTTAGTTGCGCCTTAGTTGCGCCCAACTTACACACTAGTTGCACCCTAGTTGCGCCGTAGTTGCACCCTAGTTGTGCCCTAGTTACGCCGTGGTTGCGCCCTGGTTGCGCCCCAGTTGTGCCCTAGTTGCACCCTACTTACGCCCTAGTTGCGCCCTAGTTGCGACCTAGTTGTGTCCTAGTTGTGCCCTAGTTGTGCCCTAGTTGCGCCCTCGTTGCACCCTAGATGCGCACTAGTTACACCCTAGTTGCGCACTAGTTACACCCTAGTTGCTCCCTTGTTGCACCCTCGTTGCGCCCTCGTCGCGCCCTAGTTGCACCCTCGTTGCGCCCTTGTTGCGCCCTATTTGCGCCCTAGTTGCGCCCTAGTTGCGCCCTAGTTGCGCCCTAGTTGCTTCTTAGTTGCGCCCTAGTTGCACCCTCGTTGCGCCCTTGTTGCGCCCTATTTGCGCCCTAGTTGCGCCCTAGTTGCGCCCTAGTTGCGCCCTAGTTGCTTCTTAGTTGCGCCCTAGTTGTGCCCTAGTTGCGCTCTAGTTGCGCCCTAGTTGCGCCTTAGTTGCGCCCTAGTTGCACCCTAGTTGTGCCTTAGTTGTGCCCTAGTTGCGCCCTAGTTGCGCCCTAGTTACGCCCTAGTTGCACCCTAGTTGCACCCTAGTTGCGCCCTAGTTGCACCCTAGTTGCGCCCTAGTTCCGTCCTAGTTGTGCCCTAGTTGCGCCCTAGTTGCGCCCTAGTTGCGCACTAGTTGCACCCTACTTGCGCCCTACTTACAACCTACTTGCGTCCTAGTTCCGCCTCAGTTGGGCACTAGCTACGCCCTAGTTGTACCATTCTTGCGCCCTAGTTGCGTCCTACTTGTACCCTACTTCACCCTCGTTGCGCCTTAGTTGCGCCATAGTTGCGCCCTAGTTGCGCCCTAGTTGCGCCTTAGTTGCGCCCTATTTGCGGCCTAGTTGCGCCCTAGTTGCGCCCTAGTTGCGCCCTAGTTACGCCCTAGTTGCGCCCTAGTTGCGCCCTAGTTGCGCCCTAGTTGCGCCCTAGTTGCGCCCTAGTTGCGCCCTAGTCGCGCCCTAGTTGCGCCCTAGTTACGCCCTAGTTGCGCCCTAGTTGCGCCCTAGTTGCGCCCTAGTTGCGCCCTAGTTGCGCCCTAGTTGCGCCCTAGTCGCGCCCTAGTTGCGCCCTAGTTGCGTCCTAGTTGCGCCCTAGCTGTGCCCTAGTTGCACCCTATTTGTGCCCTTATTGCACCCTACTTGCGCCCTATTGGCACCCTACTTGCGTCCTAGTTGTGCCTTAGTTTGGAACTAGCTATGACCTAGTTGTGCCCTAGTTGCGCGCTAGTTGCGTCCTACTAGTGCCCTGCTTGCGTGCTAGTTGCGCCTTAGTAGTGCCTTAGTTACGCCCAACTTGCGCACTAGTTGCACCCTAGTTGCGCCCTAGTTGCACCCTAGTTGTGCCATACTTACGCTCTAGTTGCACCCTAGTTGCACCCTACTTGCGCCCTAGTTGCGCCCTAGTTGCGCCCTAGTTGCGCCCTAGTTGTGCCCTAGTTGCGCTCTAGTTGCGCCCTACTTGCGCCCTAGTTCTGCCTTAGTTGCGCCCTAGTTGCGCCCTACTTGCACACAATTGCACCCTAGTTGCGCCCTAGTTGCGCCCTACTTGCGCCCTAGTTCTGCCTTAGTTGCGCCCTAGTTGCGCCCTACTTGCACACAATTGCACCCTAGTTGCGCCCTAGTTGCACCCTAGTTGCGCCCTAGTTGCGTCCTAGTTGCGCACTACTTGCGCCCTACTTGCGCCCTACTTGTGTCCTAGTTGTGCCCTAGTTGCGCCCTATTTGTGCCCTAGGTGCGTCCTAGTTGTGCCCTAGTTGCACCCTTGTTGCGCCCTTCTTGCGCCCTTATTGCACCAAACTTACACCCTACTGGCGCCCTACTTGCGCCCTAGTTGCGCCTCAGTTGGGCACTAGCTACGCCCTAGTTACCCCCAGTTACGCCCTTATTGCGCCCTATTTGCGCTTTAGTTGCGCCTTAGTTGCGCCCTAGTTGCGCCCTAGTTGCGCCCAAGTCGCGCCCTAGTCCCGCCCTAGTCGCGCCCTAGTCGCGCCCTAGTCGCGCCCTAGTCGCGCCTTAGTTGCGCCCTAGTTGCACCCTAGTTGCGCCCTAGTTGCGCCGTAGTTGCGCCCTAGTTGTGCCCTAGTTGCGTCCTAGTTGCGTCCTAGTTGCGCCCTAGTTGCACCCTAGATTTGCCCTAGTTGCGCCCTAGTTGCAGCATACTTGCGCCCTAGTTGCGCCCTAGCTGCGCCCTAGTTGCGCCCTAGTTGCGCCCTAGTTGCGCCCTAGTTGCGCCCTAGTTTCGCCCAACTTGCACCCTACTCTCGTCCTAGTTGCGCCTCAGTTGGGCACTAGCTACGCCCTAGTTGTACCCTAGTTGTGCCCTAGCTGCGTCATACTTGTGCCCTACTTGCACGCTAGTTGCGCCTTAGTTGCGCCTTAGTTGCGCCTTAGTTGTGCCTTAGTTGCACCCTGGTTACACCCAAGTAACGCCCTAGTTGCATCCTAGTTGCACCCTAGTTGTGCCATAGTTGCGCCCTAGTTGCGCCCTAGTTGCTCCCTAGTTGCGCCCTAGTTGCGCCCTAGTTGCGCCCTAGTTGGGCCCAAGTCGCGCCCTAGTCGCGCCCTAGTCGTGCCCTAGTCGCGCCCTAGTCGCGCCCTAGTTGCACCTTAGTTGCGCCCTAGTTGCACCCTAGTTGCTCCCCAGTTGCGCCCTAGTTGCGCCCTAGTTGTGCCCTAGTTGCGTCCTAGTTGCATCCTAGTTGTGCCCTAGTTTCCCCCTAGTTGTGCCCTAGTTGCGCCTGATGTCATGCACAAATGTGTCGCAGCTCCGCAAAAAGAAGAAATTCGCGGAATGGGGACCGAGAAGGCAGAGGGTCCGCGCACAGGACTCTGGCTCCCGCGGATGCGGTTGAGCGAGGGGTAGTGCGGATCCGAGGAGGCAAGGGCCAGGGTATTGATGGGAAGTCCGCCGCAGGCTAACAACTCGTCTGCGGCGGTTCTCCTTGGTCCAAGAACTTGTGGAAAGGCAGGAAGCAGTGGAGGGAAGACCCGCGGTGCAAAGGGAACAAGGACAAGTCACAGTAGAATCCGCGGCCAATGACAAAGCACGGGCAGGACAGTGGAGGAACCGAGCAATCAGGGGAGAAAACGTCCAATCAGCATAAGCGACCAAGCATCAATCACGGAGGAGTCCCTGGAGACGCACTGCGGAAGACGAAGATTCAAGGAAGAACACGAAGAACCACGTGCACGAACCGCGGATGGAGAACATGATCAGCAGAAGATAGGCAGTGTGTGTGTGTGTGTGAATAGGACGAGACCCGCGGTGCGTAGCCGCACCGCGTGGAGTCCAAAATTGGAGGAAGTAGGATGATGTGAGAGGGATGATACCGACGGCGTGTAGACACGTTGTGCGGAGTCCCGAGTAGAAAAGGGCCCCACTAGCAATAGCACAAGGGCAACTCAGACTTGCTTGCCTTCCAAAGTATCCCATGTACTCCGCAATCAGCTTTATCAAAGTCATTGGCCTACTCTCATTCCTGTGCTCCGCCCATTGCCTTCTTGCCCTCAGTTGCTCTCGGAGTCCGATCCGCGGATTGTGTGAGAGTGCGTGAAGAACCAAAAGTCCGAGTGAGATGGGCTGCCGGCGGTGTCCCTTGCTTGCACACGTACGCGGAACGGGGTTCCGCGGAGAGGAGTCGGACGCCACGAGGTGGTGGACTCCCGTGTGGGAAGAAGTGGAACGCGGAGCATCACTCATCGGTGAGGTGTGTGCGCAAAAGTTTAGATCTGTGGTCCGCGGAATAGCTGATAATCAGGACTTTTCCATTGCGGGTTGCCGTACTCTAGTGGGCTGAGGAGGGTCACTTCTCATTAAGGTGTCTGTGTAGAGGTCTAGATCTGGGGTCCGCGGAACAACTGATCATTGGGAGCTTGCCATTGTTGATTGCCATACTCTGGTGGACCACGGAGTGTCAGTTTTCATCGTGTGTGCGCAGCAATCCCAAGCCCGTTGTCCGCGGAATAGCCGCTAGCCTGAAGATGACCTGTGCCCGGCCGCTCACTAGTAGTGGCAAAGTGTATAATCCGCGGAGATCCGCGGAGAGTGATCGCCCGCGGAAAAATCAGGGACGCGACAAAATTGGGGGTATCAGTGTCATGGTGCGGTGAGCGTGGACAGTTCTTTGCTCTTTGCCAGCAGAACTGCACGTGTGTTTCAGATCAGTCATTGATGTCGGCAGCCAGCTTCGTGCCCGTCGAGTCAAGCTCCGCGGATGGGATCTACAGGAGGCTGCACAGTTACAGGACGACCTGCGGCGACGAGCGGAAGGTGCCAAAGCCCGGCTACAAGAGGCCATAACGGTCCGCTCCATGCGACCCCCGGAAAAGCGCCGCCAACCGGATCCCGAGTCTGCGGCGCTTCCAGCTGTTGTACACAATTCGCTTGCATCTCATCCTACTCCCACCATTGCAGCTGATTCCGCTGACCCAGTCCACAAACTTTTCACCACCCCCATTGCCTCTGTGAACTTCTTTGACTTCCTCCGCATTCATCCCGAGTCGGCTCCGTGGCTCAGAGAGGAATTCATCAAAGCCAATCATCGTCTCCAGACCATGGGCATCTCCCTTGCCTGCACCACTCCGCCCCACGGCACCCAGAACACCCGACGTGTTGTCGCGGATGTACCACCCGCATTAACCATAGAGGAGATAGAATGGGGCTGGGCACCAAAACCACTGGAACCACCCCGCCGCGATGAACGACATTACGAGGTGGCCTGCTGCGTGGTCTGGATCTGTGGCCGCAAGTTCCTGGCCATCATCGACACAGGGGCGACTCACACCACTGTGGCCCTCCGCGTCCTCTGCCTCATTGGATGGACAAACCGCATCATCCCAACACGGCGGCTGTTTAGTAACTCCGCAGGAGGGCTAGATTATGGAGATGGCAAAATACGGGGCTTACCCTTGCAGGTGGGCGCTTTGCATGAACCAATGGATGTCCAGGTAACCCAGGCGCGGACCTATGACGTTCTCCTGGGCATGGACTATCTCCTTCCGCGACAAGGCAACCTTCTGTTTTCCCTAGGCGTCATGCAGCTCACGTCCACCACGGGCACGAAGGAGTACGCCCTTATCACCATGGACGATCGTGTCACGGTGCCGGTGGCCGACGCCCCAACCTTCTCTCTCTCCGATGCCGCAGAGGAGGACGCCATTGCACGATCTCTGAGCAACCTGACACCGGAAGAGGTTGTCTTGGATGCGGAACAGGTTCACATCGAAGANAAATACGGGGCTTACCCTTGCAGGTGGGCACTCTGCATGAACCAATGGATGTCCAGGTAACCCAGGCGCGGACCTATGACGTTCTCCTGGGCATGGACTATCTCCTTCCGCGACAAGGCAACCTTCTGTTTTCCCTAGGCGTCATGCAGCTCACGTCCACCACAGGCACAAAAGAGTACGCCCTCATCACCGTGGGCGATCGTGTCATGGTGCCGGTGGCCGATACCCCAACCTTCTCCCTTTCTGATGCGGCACAGGAGGACGCCATTGCACGTTCTCTGAGTAACCTGACACCGGCAGATGATGTCCTGGATGCGGAACAGGTTCACATCAAAGATTGGCGTGAACTCTCCACGGAGCATGCGGAAGCAGGGCTGCGCGCCAGCCTTCTGGGGTTATGGCAGCAAGACGAGCGCGCATTTGACCCAGGCCTTCCCCTGGACGATGACGACGACTTCTACCCCATCCGTGAGCAACTGCCGCCTCCACCACCGCGGTGGGACCACATCCTTCATTCTCGCCTCTCGCCATCCCCGAAGCAGGACTTCCGGGACTTGCTGGACTCCTTCGCCGACATCTTTGCTGGGTCTGCGACGGACCTTGGAGCAGTCAATGCCTCTCATGTCATTAATACCGGCTCAGCCACCGCGGTTAAACAGAAGGTCCGCCGAATCCTCCCGGATCAAGAGCAGATCATCAATGACGGTCTCGCATAGTTGAAGGAGCAAGGCGTGATCGTGCCCATTGTCAGCCCTTGGCGTGCTAACTTGGTCATCGTCGGTAAGCCGGACGGCTCCAAATGCTTATGTGTGGACTTCCGCGACCTCAACCGTGTCACCGAGGAAGATGCCTACCCCATGCCGCTGATCGTCGACATATAGGAGCGTCAACAGGGGCGCGGATGGTTTGCAAAGCTCGACGTCAAAGCAGCCTTCCACGCCGTCCCCATGCACTCGGACTCCATCGTCAAAACGGCCTTTGTCACCCCTGAGGGCCTCTACGCTTTCACTCGCATGCCCTTAAGTCTCCGCAATGCCAGTGCCACGTTTCAGCGCATCATGGATTCCACCCTCCGCGGTATTCCCAATATAAGCTGCTACATCGACGACATCATGGTGGCCGATCACAGCTTCGAGGACCTCTTCTCCTCCCTCTCCACTGTCTTTGCTGCACTCCGCGCTACAAATCTTAAACTCAAGGCAGCCAAGTGTTCCATTGGCGCCGCGGAGATGGAGTTCTTGGGCTTTGTCATGAGTGCCGACGGCATCAAAACCGACCCCGCGGAAATTGCCGCCGTCCAGGAGTGGCGCCAACCCACTACTGCGGGGCAGGTTAAGATCTTCCTGTGCTTTGTCTCCTTCTATCGCAAGCTCGTCCGCGACCACGCCCGAATCATCCGCCCGCTGCAGCAACTGACACATCAGGACATCCCATTTGAATGAACTCCGGAGTGTGCAGCTGCTTGGGCAGAAATCAAGCATCGCTTGGTCACCGCGCCTATGCTGGAATTCCCTGACTTCAACCTCCCCTTCGTCATCACAACCGACTGGTCGCGAGAAGGCCTTGGCGCGGTCCTGTCGCAGTCTATCTAGGAACCGATCCAGCGGGTGATTGCATATGCCAGCCGCGCCCTCACTGATGGTGAGCGGAACTACCCACCAGTGAAGGGCGAATGCCTGGCGGTGCTGTGGGCTCTCCAGCACTTCCGTGACTACATCAAGAACGGCAAGCCTTTTACGGTCCTAACGGATCATCAGGCGTTGCATTGGCTGCTCACGACGCACAACCATGAGGGCATCTTGGCCAAGTGGGCCCTCCTCTTGTAGGGCTACAATATGAAGATCAGGTATCAGCCAGCGCTCGCCAACCGCAACGCGGATGCTCTCAGCCGCCTCCCACGCGAGGACTGGCCACACCCCACGGACCTACGAGATCGCCCCCAGGAGTCGTCTCCCGCAGTTGCCCCCTTCTCCACGGATATTGAGCACCAGTGGGAGGGCGTCGCTCGCGAATTCACGGAGGAAGAATCCGCGGTCGCATACCAACTCATGTCCGAGCCAGAGCCTGCTGAATGCTTGGGCGCTGCGGAGACCCTCCCTGCTCTCCCTGATATCAGTCTTCAGCTTGCCCGCCGCTTCTACCCCACCATCCGCGGTTGGACGTTGGAGGAAATCGCGGCACACATTCCTCCTCGCTCTTCCAAGCCACCATCTCGCCGGACTCCCACGGCTGCGCCAGTTGCCACCTCTTCCCCTCCGATGTCCCCTTCACCCTCTGCCTCCCCTCTTCTCGACACGCGCCACTCCCTCTCCCTGGTCGAATTCCTCCTTGAATTCCCCGCGTCTGCAGAACGAATCCAGGCACTTTCCTCCTACAACCCCTCTCTCTCCCTCGTCGGCATCCGCCTCTCTTGCACCCTCACCCGTGATACAGGTGTCCGCATGGTGGCCCATTCAATTGTCAAAGCACACTCCCGCGTCTGAGAAGATGCCTCCCGTGCGACATGCACATGGGTCCCTGCCCCGTTGGTCCCCGGTCCACCAACACCGGGCGAGGTCCACGTGGCATGGTGCTATGTCTGGGTATGTGGCCGCAAGTTCGTGGCCATCGTGGACACTGGTGCCACCCATACTACCATCGCGCTGCGGATGGCCCGCACCCTGCGTCTCGACCATCTCATCGTACCTACTCGGCTCCGCTTCTCCATCTCCACCGAAGCCATCGATGCACCCATCGGACAAATCGAGGCCCTACCCATCCAGGTCGCCAATGTGCATGCACCGCACACCGTGCAGGTATGTGACGTCCGCACATACGACATGCTCCTGGCAGCCGACTGTCTCGCGCCGCGCTAGGCGGATATATTGCTCGGAGCCGGCATTCTCAGTCTCATTTCTGTTGCCGGAATTCGATCGTTCACCCCGCTCTTCACTTTGGCTCGACCACTCTCCGTCCTCTCTCCTACGGTTTTCACGCCACCCGCCCCTGGTACTCAGTTCACCCGCCGTGTCACCCGCAATTCCAGTGCCACCCGCGGCACAGCATGTGCAATGGCTCGCCCTTCAGGCACGGGGTCCGCGCCTTCGAACGGGGGGGGGGTGAGCGTGCCACGAGACGGACCTTTTGACGACAATCCACGGGCCGTGTCACAACTGGCGCAAGAAGGTCTGCGTCACCAGCTGTAGCAGCCTCACCCAGTGCAACTCGAGGAGCACCACTGGCACCAGCCCCTTCGGCGGGAACAGTAGCATCACCTGGAGCCCCTCCGGCCCCAGTTCCTTCCGNGCATCTGCAATGGCTCGCCCTTCAGGCACGGGGTCCGCGCCTTCGAACGGGGGGGGGGGTGAGCGTGCCACGAGACGGACCTTTTGACGACAATCCACGGGCCGTGTCACAACTGGCGCAAGAAGGTCTGTGTCACCAGCCGTAGCAGCCTCACCCGGTGCAACTCCAGGAGCACCACCGGCACCAGCCCCTTCCGCGGCAGCAGTAGCATCACCTGGAGCCCCTCCGGCCACAGTTCCTTCCGCGGCACCGGCAGTGGCGACATCTGAAGCACCGCTGGCACCAACCCCTTCCGCGGCAACGGCAAGGGCGACGACATCTGAAGCCCCGCCGGCACCAGCCCCTTCCGCGGAACCGGAAGCTTCAGTGGCGTCCGAGGCAGCATCATTAACTGGAGGCCCTCCGGCACCAGGTCATTCCGCAGTACCAAACGTTGCAGCATCCCCTGGGGCACCCCCAATACCAAGCCCCGCCGTAGCGGTAGCAGCAGCGTCACCCATGACGCTTCTCCAATCTGGCCCTGCTGCGCCCCCGGCGGCAACGATACCTGCAGGAGTACCGCCACCGCCCGGCCCTTCTGCACCAACCGCGCACTCCTCCTCTCCACCGGCCTCACGCGAAATTCCACAGCCCCTGTTTAGCGCCGGTACGATCATGGAGGGCGCACAGACACGTTTGGAAGAGAGCTCTGGGGACAGTGGAGATCACCCCAAGGCTGACCATCTGCTGGACGTGGTGAGAAGCGTCGTCCTGCATCTGCTCAATGAACTCCCGGAGGTAGTCCACGCAAGCTTAGGGGACTCTTTCTTTAACCCCGCCTGGCAAGTGGCCCTGAAGGGAGCGGCCAAGACTGCCCTTGCTTTGGGGCCGCAAGCAAGACAGGTGCAGCTACTGGAGACAGCGGGGGCCGAGCGTCTCCTTTCCTTGCATCGCGAACTCCTCAACCTGCGTCCAACGCAGGCCATGGCAGGTGTGGCAATGCTCTTGGACACGATACAACCTGATCATAACGTGGATGCTGCCCGCGAATGGTGGCTCCTGGTCCGCCGTGACCAGTCCGCGAATCCCACACGCCGCTATGTACACCTGCTCCAAGAGCGTGCCCGGGCACTCACTATATGCCACGTCGCCCGCATGCCGGCAGGAACGATGGAAGTACCAGACCGCAAGTCAACGGCGGAACTTTGGAGGTGGGGCTACCTCTTTGGGCTCACCTCCCGCAGATGGGGACTGCAATACACGGCAGCAGAGCTGGCAGTCGTCTCCGCGGCGGAGCAGCAACATGAGCATTGGTTTGCCGCAATCGCCAATGCCTGGCAGCTGACTCAAGACAGCGCCATGCGCCAACGGGCCGTAACCGCGGTAGCCGAAGGGTTATGGAAATCCCTCAACGGAACACACACGGCAATATCTGAAGAAGCAGTACGTCACTGGGCCCCAGAAGCAATCAACGTGTGTCGGGAGGAGAAGAACTGCACCCACATTGAAACCGAAGAGGCGCAGGAGTACCTCCGCGATTCTCCCTATCTCACAAGCATGAGGGAACGGCTGCGGGCACTTTGGCAAGAGATGGCAGAAGAGCAGAGGAGGAAGGAGGAGGCGGCAGCGGAGCAAAAGGCGGCACAAGTAGAGGCTGTGGTGGAAGCTGTGATCGCGGCTGCGGAACGCGAAGCACGAACGGAAGGCGTGACAGGACAAGAGACAAAAACCACCCCGGAGACTGAGGCAGCGGATGTAGGGGAAGCGGCGGCAGCGGCAAAACAAGCGGCAGGGGTACAGACAGCAGAATAGCGAGAAAAGGCACAGGTGGAAAGCGGAGGACGAGCCCAACAGGTGCTTGCCTACGCAAGGGCTGCAACAGCCAGGAGGGAGGTATGGAAGAACACCTCATAGCCAGTCCTATCCCCTGCTCTGCTCGACAGAAGGGCCAAACTCCAGCGCGCGGCCAAAAGGGCTACGGCATCCGCGGCTCCCGGAAAACAGGCGGCTCACATGGCGGCAGTCAGCCAGGAGGCTGAGCCACAGAAGGATTCCGCTGCAAAGAAATGGGCGCCATCCGCGGAGACTACACCAACATCCCACCGCAAAAAGAAAGGAAAGCGGACCGTTGAAGACAGCTGCGCCACTACCACCCCCGCCAAGCGCAACAAAACAGAAACCCGCCAGCCTGTTGACTTGGAGCAGCTTGCGCAGGTCCAGCGAAGCATCGCCCAGGCAATGGAGCTGCTCCTAACGGTATCCCGCAACGTCCCAATGCCGGCCGGATCGGTTCCGACCCAATTTCAACCCATCATGGGGGGCGCGGGCGCCGCATTGCAACACAGGCAGGGGATTGAAGAAGATGTCGCAGTGACTACGGCAAAACAGAAGGCAGGTGGGGTGGTGATCTCCGAACTCAGCAAATCACCACCACCTGACGAGGACCAGCCAATCGCAAGAGGGCGGGACCTGCTGCGACTCCCCGAGGCAGCACCGAGACAAAAGGCAGAGCCAGATGCAGGCGAAGTCCGCGGAGCACGTGGACGACGGCATGGAGCAGTGCCCAAAACGACGCTACGAAACCAATGGGATGAAGGGGAACTCCGCGCGGTAGGAATTCCGCGCATCTTCCCCGCCCCGGACAGCTGGGACAGGGAGCCCCCCGTATATGATGAAAAGAACCAACGGCGCCTGCAGGTGATGAAAGCGGAACAAGACGCGAGGCGAGCTCAGGGACTGCCAGCGTTGGAAAAGGAGAAGAAGAGAAAGCAGGGAGAAGCTGCCGCGGGAAAGGTGGTGAAGGAGAAGCCCGCCGAGACGCAAGACTAGAGGATCTGGCAAGCCGCGCACATCCTGCTCCGCGCCACAACCAAGGAACAGCAGAAGGTGGAGGCGGAGAAGGTGTACAATGCCTTGGGGGCGCAGATGGGGGTCGAATATGACAGGAGGAAGAAGGATGATCTTGCCGTCACCTGCAAACAGTACGCATGGGAAGGTTGCCGTTTGTGGCGGACCAAACCACAGGTCTATGGGTGCCCCCATCCACCATGCAACGAGCGGTGGTCGAAGCATACTACCAACACCACCACACTGGCGTCCAGGCACTCAAGGAGCACCTCACCCCCATCCTGCACATACCAAATCTCCTGGCGGTTGTGAAAGATGTGGTGCAACACTGTGCGCCATGTGAGCGCCACCGCAAGATAACGCCGCGGGACATGCCGCTCTTCCTGCCCTCCCCCATCGGCGAGCCATCATCGTTGACTTCCATGGACCCCGTCCTCGCCGCGCCCAAGGAGAGCGGTACTGGATTGCAGCGGTGGATCATTTCACCAAATAAATGTGGGTCCGGGCCGTCCCCGACAAGTCCTCTGAGCGCGCGGCACGCTTCATCCAGGAGGAGGTGTTCTACAAACTCGGAGGGTGTCACGTGGTGCACAGTGACAATGGCACCGAGTTCGCGGGAGCGTTCCGCGAGGAGCTTGCGGAGTGGGGAGTGCAGCATGTGCATTCTGGGCGATACCGACCTCAATCCCAAGGCCAGGTCGAGCGGTTGCACGAGATTCTGGAGCGGGCGGTGGCCACCGCGGAGGCTAAAGATTGGGAGGAAACCCTAAAAAAGACCGCCCACTTCATCAACATTACCCCTAGCCATGCCACCACATTCTTGCCGCATGCCCTCCTCTTTGGGCAGCCTCCCCGCGCGGCACTCGGCATACCGCAGCCCCCGCTACTGCTGCCGCTGGACCCAGAGCAGCAGCAAGATGGCGGCTCAGAGAAGGAGCGGGAGCTGGCGAGGGATAAGGAAGTGCAGGAATGGTACCGGGCGCGATGCCAGAAGACCGCCGCGGTGAGGGAAGAGGTACGACTCCGAGCCTCGGTCTCGGCTTGGCACGGATGTGATGCTGCCAAACGATGCCTCAACCACGGAGCGATTGAGGAAGGGAACCTGGTGTACATCCGCCCCTTCCCCGGCGCAGGGCGTGAAGCAGAAGAGGCGCGGCAAGTGTACCCCGTGGCCGCGGTGGATGCGGGACGAGTGTGGCTGGAAGGGCCAGACGGATTCAGCGAATGGAACTACCCTGCGACAGAGTTCGTCCTGCTAACCCCGGCATGGCAAACGCACATACCCGGCACGGGTGGAGAACTCCCTCCGCTGGAGGCGCGCAAGGGATCAAGGGGGTGGCGCGCGGAGGAGGTGCTGGAACAGTGTGAGACCCAGGTGTCGGAGCAGGAGGAAGTGTGGAGTCCGGAACCTCAGGAGGAACCGACGGACGGCTCTGACATACAGGAGGTCTCCGCGGAAGAAGGACGTACGGTACAGGAACAGCAAGCACAAGAATTGAGGGGCTTGCAATAGCCAGCACCGCAGGAGCAGCAGGAGCCGAAGGAACAACAGGAGCAACAAGAACAGCAACAGTCAAGATCACAACAGACGGGCAGTGGAGAGATGACCCCACAAGGGGTCACCGACGCCTTACGGAGGAAAGTTCCTATGAGCCCCCGCGCCCTGGTTGCCTACATGGGACCCTGCGCAGTCTGTGGGGAGAACCTGCCCGAGGAGAAGCTCCTGAAAATCGTCTGCCGCGCCTGCGGCCAACCCGTGCACAAGGGGCTGGCCAAGAGCTGCATTGGTTGGAACCGCACCTGTCTGCGGTGCATGAGTGAAGGCCAGGGGGAAGAGGCAAAGCAGAAAGAAGAAGGAGGCGGTGGAGCCGGCCCAGGCTCCGGGGGAGGAGAAGCGAGAGGGGGATGGGACGCCGATGAGGAGGAGGAAGAGGAGGAGGGAGAGGAGGCAACAGGGGCGCGGCAAGGGCCTTGCACGGCAACGGGGGCCACCATGCGACAATGGCAAGACGAAGGTCGGATGGCAGCGGCGGAGCAGGCCCTGAAGGAAAAGGCACGCCAGACGTGTGCTCAATGCGGGCACCGCTGGGGCAGACGGGTGCAGGACTGTGAAGGATGCCACCGAAGGATATGCGACAAGTGCCTGGAGCAGCCGCGAAACGCGAAGGGAGTGCGGAGCGGAGCAGAAAAGTGTCGGAAGTGCCGCCAAGAGATCGAGCGTGAGCACGAGATCCGGAAGCCGCCGTGTGTCACCGCAGAAGGAGAGGAGGTGGATTCGGAGGATGAGGAAGAGCAGTATCCGCCTACACCTGCCGCAGAAACCTGCCCCACCTACATAAAGGCTGTCCGCACGGGGGAGCGCTGCACCTAGTGTGGCCGGATGGCTCATCAGGGTTGCCTTGTAACGGGCAGCTCGGTACGGGCAGGGCAGTGTCAAAGATGTGTGGGAGCGGAAATCGTGGAAGAAGGGGCCTCACTATCCTACGCCACTGAAACTTTGGCCCCACTCTGCAAAGGGTGTGAAACAGAGCTGACCGAGTTTGGCAAACTTTGCGGCATGTGTCGGACCATGTGCCACCTGGGGTATGGCAAGTGCGGGAAGGAGGGCATCTGGACCTGCGGCAACTGTTGCAACAAGTCGCGGAGGATGAAATGGAAGTTCTCCAACAAGCGCATCTGCACAGGGGACAACTGCTTTGGTCGGCTTGAGGGGTCAGTCTACCGGTGTGAGCTCTGCGGAGGCCTTGCACATGAATCCTGCGCCAAGGAGGTGGGGTGGAGCAGCGAAGGCAAACGGATCTACCGATGCTCAAGCTGCCAAAAGTACGAGCGCGCGCCACATTGCTCCTCATGCAAGAACTTGGTCGGCGCACCCACAATCGGAGCGCGGTGTGAAGGATGCCGGCTATTCGTCCTCGACGAGTGCACGGTGAAGCTCAAGCGGAGGGGAGGAATGGTGGAAAAGTACTGCCGACCGTGCCAGGAACGGGGTCGCCCCAAGCCCCGCAAGCATTTCACGTAGAAAGTGCGTTGAGAGACTCTGGGACAGAGTCTCGAAAAAAGGGGGGGTTGGGGGCATCAGTGTCATGCACAAATCTGCCGCAGCTCCACAAAAAGAAGAAATCCGCGGAATGGGGACCGAGAAGGCAGAGGATCCGCGCACAGGACGCTGGCTCCCGCGGATGCAGTTGAGCGAGGGGTAGTGAGGATCCGAGGAGGCAAGGGCCACGGTATTGATGGGAAGTCCGCCGCATGCTAACAACTGGTGGCTAAGTGTGGCTATTGTGCGCAATGCCTTGACAGAGTTGGCATGTGTCACTGACCATGACCACAAAATTTACCAAGTACCTTAAGCGGCTATGAATCATAACACGAGTCAGCCACGGTCAGAGTGTCCAGTCACAGTGCAGATATACTGGACATGACCTTGCAGGTATAAACAATGTAGAATACTGGTGGCTCGGTGTGGCTATTGTGCGAATGCCTTGACAAAGTTGGCACGTGCCACTGACCATGACCACAAATGTATCCAAGTGACTTTTACTTCTATTGATCATAACACGAGTTAGTCATGGTCAGAGTGTCCAATCACAGTGCTCATATACTAGGCATGATCTTGCAGGTGCAAAAAAGGTAGGATACTGGTGGCTTGGTGTGGTTATTGTGCGCAATGCCTTGACAAAGTTGGCATAAGCCACTGACCATGTCCACAAAGTTTACCAAGTACCTTAAACGTCTACGAATCGTAACACGAGTTAGCCATGGTCAGAGTGCCCAATCACAGCGCACATCTTATATGCATGACCTTGCAGGTATGAACAAGGTAAAAACCCAGTGGCTTGGCACGGCTATTGTGCGCAATGCCTTGACAAAGTTGGCATGTGCCACTGACTATGACCACAACGTTTACCAAGTACCTTAAACGGATATGAATCATTACACGAGTCAGCAACGGTCAAAGTGTTTAATCACAGTGCAGATGTATTGGGCATGACCTTACAGGTATAAACAAGGTAGAATACTGGTGGCCGGTGTGGCTATTGTACACAATGCCTTGACAAATTTGGCATGTGCCACTGACCATGATCACAAATGTATCCAAGTGACTTTTACTTCTTTGAATCATAAAACGAGTCAGCCACAGTCAGAGTATCCAGTCACAGTTCAGATGTACTAGGCATGCCCTTGCACGTATAAGCAAGGTAGAATACTGGTGGCTTTGCACGGCTATTGTGTGCAATGCCTTGACAAAGTTAGCATGTGTCACTGACCATGACCACAAAGTTTACCAAGTACCTTAAATGGCTATGCATCATAACGGTCAGAGTGTCTACTCATATCGCACATGAAATATGCATGACCTTGCAGGTATAAACAAGGTAAAAAATCGGTGGCTTGGCACGGCTATTGTGCGCAATGCCTTGACAAAGCTGGCATGTGCCACTGACCATGACCACAACGTTTATCAAGTACGTTAAACGACTTTGAATCATAACACGAGTCAGCCATGGTCAGAGTGTCCAGTCACATTGCAGATATACTGGGCATGACATAACAGGTATAAATAAGGTAGAATACTGGTGGCTTGGTGTGGCTATTGTGCTCAATGCCTTGACAAAGTTGGCACGTGCTACTGACCATGACCACAAATGTATCCAAGTGACTTTTACTTCTATTGGTCATAACACGAGTCAGCCACGGTCAGAGTGTCCAATCACAGTGCAGATGTACTATATATGATCTTGCACGTGAAAACAAGGTAGAATACTGGTGGCTCGGTTTGGCTATTGTGCACAATGCCATGACAAAGTTTGCATGTGCCACTGACCATGAGCACAAAGGTTACCAAGTGACTTTAACTTATGCGAATCGTAACACGAGTCAGCCACGGTCAGAGTGCCCAATCATAGTACACATCTTATATGCATGACCTTGCAGGTATAAACAAGGTAAACCAATGGCTTGGCACGGCTATTGTGCGCAATGCCTTGACAATGTTGGCATGTGCCAAAGACCATGACCAGAACGTTTACCAAGTACCTTAAACGACTATGAACCATAACACGAGTCAGCCACGATCAGAGTGTCAAATCACAGGGCAGATATACTAGGCATGACCTTGCAGGTATAAATAAGGTAGAATACTGGTGGCTAGGTGTGGCTATTGTGCGCAATGCCTTGACAAAGTTGGCATGTTCCACTCGTCAGAATTATTCCCGTAAACCTGACAGGACTCCCACCAGCTGGAAAAGGAATTCTCAATAATGGTTCAGCTCTCGCTTCAACCACCTTGGTCGACACACTAGCCATTGTCAATGCACTAACTGTTGTCAGTGCCTTATCTGGAAAACGGCTATCGGACCGAGTGACCCCCTAATAAGTGGTCACCACGCAAGCGCGTCCGGCTAGCGCACAAGAAGCTGTTGGTTCTTTTGTCCTGTTCTGTGTTATATATACGGAGGATATTTATTCCCTCCAGTTTAACCAAAACAGCTCAGCTCATCCTGTTCCCCTTTGGTTCCGCGGCTTCGCCGCCGTGTCTTCTCTCTGCTCGCTCCTCGCATTTCTTGTCCTCGCAAGCCCCTCTCAACCCTTCGCTCCGTCACTCTTGTTCCTTCGCTCAGCTCTCTGACTTCACCAACCATCACTCATCTCGCCAGCACTCTCTCTCACATCAACCTGTCTACCTCAGCTATCTCACGTCTCAGCCTCTATCAGCTTCCGCAACTAACTCCTCGGACCGCTCTCGCCTACGTCACTCTGCCGACATATGCTTGCATGTCCTGTCGCTCCTTCCTGCTTCTGCTGCCGCTGTTCTTGCGTCTGCATTCTTTTGACATGGTATCGGAGCATCAGGCAACATCACCTGGTGCCCCGTGACTACGTCATCGCTCTGCCACCGTCTTCCCTCCATCACTTCCTCCTACAATCTTCTGCCGCCGCTACTGTCGTCTCGCGCTCGCCGCTTTGCCAGCAGCTGACATCAGCAGCTCTGCCCGACGAGTTCTCCGCGCTGAAGAAACGCCTTGACATCCCAAGGAAGCCCTGCGTCCATTTCCGCGCCCGTTGCCAACTACCGGTGACTTGTCGCCCACATCAGCAGCAAGCAACTCTCGAGCCGCCGTCTGTCGTCAACTACCAAGAAGCTTCCCGCTGTCTTCCATCTGCTACCCCTCATAGAATCTGCCTCCACTAGCATCTCCTCCTCTTTCATCCTGCCTTCTCAGCCTCATTTGCCATTGCTTCACCGTCATCCTCAGCCCGCCTGCGTCCATCACCTCGAACCGCCTTCTTGCACCGCCTTCTCGCCTCGTCAATAGCTGCAGCCAACACTACCACCGTCAGGATATCGGAAACCACCAGTCTTCCTGCTCCCACTTCTGAGCCAACTGGGGAACAAGCCGTCACTCTCCTGACATCAGGGGCTCAGTGGACCTGTCCGCTGCCTGATTCTCTCTGTCGCAACCGGCCTCTTCTAGCTGACAGGATATCGGACACCACATGTCTTCCTGCTCCCATTTCCGAGCCAACTAGGGAACAAGCCGTCACTCTCCTGAACGCAGAAGAAGTAGGTGTGTCGCTCTGCCTCCCTTCCGCGTCGCCTCTCATATCACCTCCCTCCGCCTACATCGCTCCCTACCTCTCCTCTTCAGCATCATCATCGGGAGCTGCTCCACCTTTCCTACCGTCATCGCCAACTGAAGGCCAATTCCATCCCTGAACTGTGGCATGGTATCCTGCAGCAAGCCTGGAGGAAACAGTGGGTTGCAACCATGTGCCAGAACAACGAGAGTTTTCCAGACATCACTGGAAGAGTGCGCGTTCTGCGTACCACATCTCGCTCCTCTGCAGCACAAGCTTGGGCAAAAGAGGTGTACGAGGCCTTGTACCCCAAAATCCTGCATGGCTACGGAATCACTGATGCCCTACTTGGAAATCTGACCTACCTGGGGCCAACGGTTTCTGATGAAACCCTCCGTCTGTACCAGGAGCAGGTTAACCAGGAAGTTAGGGAAGGACTTAAACGAGTCCTTGGACGAAAACATCATCAGCTGGTGGATGACTTTTCTTCCGACCTCGGGGAAATCTGGAACAACCTTCTGCTACATTGTGGAGTAGAACGTTCACCCATGTGGGAGGACATATACTACCACTAACACAAGAGGTTGCTCTCCTTCAAATCTTGTCAGATTCACGGGGAGTGTTGGAAGTCAGAATCTGACAAGCCAAGTCTCTCGGAGAATACCCGAGCTCTCAATAATGGTTCAGGTCCAAGACCGAACCACCTTGACCTAACGGCTCTCGGTCAGACTGACCGTTGAGTTCGATGTGTTAAGTCATCCCCTAATAAAGTGACATCTGTCACCCGCGTCCGGCTAGCGGAAAGAAGCCATTGCTCATGTGTTCTGTTCTGTCCTTTTAGTACCAAGGATGTTCATTCCCTCGAGTTAACCAGAACAGTTCTGCTCATCCTGTTCCCCCTTGCTTTTCTTGTCTTTGCAAGCCCTTCTCAACTCTTCCCTCTGTCACTCTCATTCCTTCGCTCAGCTCTCTTACTCCGCCTACCATCACACATCTCGCCAACACTCTCTCTCACACCAACTTGTCTACCTCAACTACCCCGCGTCTCAGCCTCTATCAGCCTCCGCGACTAACTCCTCAGACCGCTCGCGCCTACATCACTCTGATGACGTACACTTGCTTGTTCTGACGCTTTTGCCTGCTTTTGCTGCTACTGTTCTCGTGTTTGCATTCTTCTGACAGACAGTCCTGACGACTTTCAAGCTCAACTTGAACTGTTAAACAAAGAACTGAGACGCGGGCTTCGCACACTTGTCGATCCTACCCTACACTTTCTCCTGGCCAAGCATGACCGTAACAACTGATCCCTCGTGTAGCACGGCCTTATTATCAATTGTGGAGGGTCGGTCACGTGCGACTCACTGGGAAACTGGAGAGATTTTATGCATTGACAGATTCAAGGGGGGTGTTAGAATGATGTTTATGTCAAGACAGGACACCCAACGGGTTCAGCTCCAGGAGTTTTCTGGCTCCTCCTCTCTCGGAACAGCCAAGTTCTCTCAATAACAGTTCAAGCCTCAGCATGAACCACCTCGGTCCCATGATACACGAACCGTTGACGGTGAGAACTGACCAACGGCACGATACCGAGTAATCCCCTAATAAGCGGCCCGACCGCATGCACGTCCGACTAGTGCACAAGAAGCCGTTGCTTTCCTTTTTTGTCTTATTCTGTTCCTTATAAGGAGGATGTTCATTCCCTCCTAGCTTAACCAGAACAGTTCTATTCATCCTGTTCCCTTTGGTTCCACAGCTTCGCCGTCGTGTTCTCTCTCTACTCGTCTCTCGCTTCCATTGCCTTTGCCCACCTCTATCTCCTCACAGCCCTTCGCTTCGCCACCCTCAACCTTTCGCTTCCGACGCCTTCCTCTCATTTCTCTCAACTTATCTCATCCACGCTCAGTCTACCTTGGAACTCCAGTGGCTCGCATCCTTTCGCGACTCTGCGACTAACTCCTTGGGCCCGCGCTCACCGCTCTGCCTCCATCACTCCACTACGTCACTTTTGCCTCATTCACTGCTTCTGCTTGCTTCTGCTTCTGCCGTTCCCGCTCATTGCATTCTTCTGACACAAACACGGTAGAATACTGGTGGCTCGGTGTGGCCATTGTGCGTAGTGCCTTGACAAAGTTGGCATGTGCCACTTACCATGACCACAAAGTTTACCAAGTGACTTTCACTTCTATTGATCATAACACGAGTCAACCACGGTCAGAGAATTCAATCACAGTGCACATGTACTAGGCATGATATTGCAGGTGCAAACACGGAAGAGTACTGGTGGCTCAGTGTGGCTTTTGTGTGCAATGCCTTGACAAATGTGACATGTGTCACTGACCGTGACCACAAAGTTTACCAAGTGACTTTAACTTCTACGAATCATAACACAAGTCAGCCACGGCCAGAGTGCCCAATCACAGTGCAGATATACTGGGCATGACCTTACAGGTACAAACAAGGTAGAATACTGGTGGCTCGGTGTGGCTATTGTGTGCAATGCCTTGACAAAGTTGGTATGTGCCACTGATCATGACCACAAATGTATCCAACTGACTTCTACTTCCATTGATCATAACACAAGTCAGCCATGGTCAGAGTGTCCAATCACAGTGCAGATGTACTAAGCATGATCTTGCAGGTGCAAACAAGGTACAATTCTGGTGGCTCGGTGTGGCTATTGTACGCAATGCCTTGACACAGGTGACATGTGCCACTGACCATGACCACGAAGTTTACCAAGTGAATTTAACTTCTACGAATCGTAACACGAGTCAGCCACGGTCAGAGTGTCCAATCATAGCGTACATCTAATATGCATGACCTTGCAGGTATAAACACGGTAAAAAACCCGTGTCTTGGCACAGCTATTGTGCGCTATGCCTTGACAAAGTTGGCATGTACCACTGATCATGACCACAAAGTTTACCAAGTACCTTCAACGGCTTTGAATCATAACACGAGTCAGCCACGGTCAGAGTGTCCAATCACAGTGCAGATGTACTGGGCATGATCTTGCAGGTGCAAACGAGGTACAATACTGGTGGCTCGGTGTAGCTATAATGCGCAATGCATTGACAAAGTTGGCATGTGCCACTGACCATGACCACAAAGTTTACCAAGTTCCTTAAACGGCTATGAATCATAACACGAATCAACCACGGTCAGATTGTCCAACCACAGTGCACATATACTGGGCATGATCTTGCAGGTGCAAACAAGGTAGAATACTAGTGGCTTGGTGTGGCTGTTGTGCACAATGCCTTGACAAAGTTGGCATGTGCCACTGACCATGACCACAAATGTATCCACGTGACATTAACTTCTATTTATCATAACACGAGTCAGCCACGGTCAGAGTGTCGAATCACAGAGCAGATGTATAAGGCATGATCTTGCAGGTGCAAACAAGGTACAACACTGGTGGCTCGGTGTGGCTATTGTGCGCAATGCCTTGACAAAGGTGGCATGTGCCACTGACCATGACCACAACGTTTACCAAGTGACTTTAACTTCTACCAATCGTAAAACGAGTCAGCCACTGTCAGAGTGCCCAATCACAGCGTACATCTAATATGCATGACCTTGCAGGTATAAAATCGGTAAATAACCGGTGTCTTGGCACGGCTATTCTGCGCAATGCCTTGACAAAGTTGGCATGTGCCACTGACCATTACCGTAAAGTTTACCAAGTACCTTAAACGGCTATGAATCATAACACGAGTCGGCCACGGTCAGGGTGTCCAAACACAGGTCAGATATATTGGGCATGACATTGCAGGTACAAAGAAGGTAGAATACTGGTGGCTCGGTGTGGGTATTGTGCGCAATGCCTTGACAAAGTTGGCATGTGCCACTGACCATGACCACAAATGTATCCAAGTGACTCTTACTTCTATTGATCGTAACACGAGTCAGCCACGGTCAGAGTGTCCAATCATAGTGCAGATTTACTACGCATGATCTTGCACGTGCAAACAAGGTACAATACAGGTGGCTCGGTGTGGCTATTGTGCGCAATGCCTTGACAAAGTTGGCATGTGCCATTGACCATGACCACAAAGTTTACAAAGTGACTTTAACTTCTACAAATCATAACATGAGTCAGCCACGGTCAGAGTGTCCAATCACAGTGCAGCTATACTGGGCATGGCCTTGCAGGTACAAACAAGGTAGACTACTGGTGGCTCGATGTGGCTATTGTGCGCAATGCCTTGACAAAGTTGGCATGTGCATATGACCATGAACACAAAGTTTACCACGTGACTTTTACTTCTTTTGATCATAACACGAGTCAGCCACGGTCAGAGTGTCCAATGACATTGCAGACGTACTAGGCATGAACTTGTAGGTGCAAACAGATTAAAATACTGGTGGCTCGGTGCAGCTATTGTGCGTAATGCCTTGACAAAGTTGGCATGTGCTACGGACCATGACTACAAAGTTTACCAAGTGACTTTAACTTATACGAATCATAACACGAGTCAGCCACGGTCAGAGTGTCGAGTCACAGTGCAGATATACTGGGCATGACCTTGCAGGTACAAACAAGGTAGAATACAGGTGGCTCGGTGTGGCTATTATGCACAATGCCTTGCCAAAGTTGGCATGTGTCACTGACAATGACCACAAATGTATCAAAGTGACTTTTACTCTATTGATCATAACACGAGTCAGCCACGGTCACAGTGCAAATGTACTAGGCATGACCTTGTAGGTACAAACACGACAGAATACTGGTGGCTCGGTGCGGCTATTGTGCGTAATGCCTTGACAAAGTTGGCATGTGCCACTGACCATGACAACAAAGTTTACCAAGTGACTTTGACTTCCACAAATCATAACACGAGTCAGCCACGGTCAGAGTACCCAATCACACGTAATATGTACTAGGCATGACCTTGCAGGTATAAACAAGGTAAAAAACCGGTGGCTTGGTATGGCTATTGTGCTCAATGCCTTCAAAACGTTGGCATGTGCCACTGACCATGACCATAAAGTTTACCAAGTACCTTAAACGGCTATGAATCATAACACGAGTCAGCCACGGTCAGAGTGTCTTATCACAGTGCAGATGTACCAGGCATGATCTTGCAGGTTCAAACAAGGTATAATACTGGTAGCTCGGTATGGCTGTTGTGCGCAATGCCTTGAGAAAGTTGGCATGTGCCACTGACCATGACCACAAAGTTTACCAAGTGACTTTAACTTCTACGAATCATAAATCGAGTCAGCCACGGTAAGAGTACCCACTCTCAGCGCACATATAATATGCATGACCTTGTAGGTATAATATAGGTAAAAAACCGGTGGCTTGGCACGGCTCTTGTGCGCAATGCATTGACAAAGTAGGCATGTCCCACTGACCAAGACCACAAAGTTTACCAAGTACCTTAAACGGCTATGAATCATAACACGAGTCAACCACAATCAGAGTGTCCAATCACAGTGCAGATATACTGGCCATGGTCTTGCAAGTAAAAACAGGGTACAATACTGGTGGCTCGGTGTGGCTATTGTGCGCAATGCCTTGACAAAGTTGGCATGTGCCACTGACCATGACCACAAAGTTTACCAAGTACTTTAAACGGCTATGAATCATAACACGAGTCAACCACGGTCAGAGTGTCCAATCACAGTGCAGATATGCTGGGCATGACCCTGCAAGTATAAACAAGGTGGAATTCTGGAGGCTCGGTGTGGCTATTGTGCGCAATGCTTGACAAAGGTGGCATGTGCCACTGACCATGACCACAGAGATTACCAAGTGGCTGTAATTTCTACAAATTGTAACAATGCGTCAGCCACGGATAAAGTGCCCAATCACAGTTCAGACGTGCTAGGCATGATATTGCAGGTACAAACAAGTGACAAAGTTGGCATGTGCCACTGAACATGACCACAACGTGAACCAAGTGACATTGACTTATATGAAACATAACACGAGTCAACCACGGTCAGAGTGTTTAATAACAGTGCACGTGTACTAAGCATGACCTTGCAGGTGTAAACGACGTAAGAACCCGGTGGCTTGGTGTGGCTTTTGTGGGCAATGCCTTGACAATGTTGGCCTGTGCCACTGACCATAACCACAAATGTACCCACGATCAGAGTGTCCAATCATATTTCCAATGTACTAGGCACGATGTTGCAAGTACAAACAAGGTAGAATACTGGTGGCTTGGCAACGCTATTGTGTGTAATGCCTTGACAAAGTTGGCATGTGCCACTAACCATTACCACAAATGACGTTTACTTCTATTGGTCATAACACGAGTCAGCCATGGTCAGAGTGTCCAATCACAGTGCAGATATACTGGGCATGGCTTTGCAGCATTAAACAAGGTATAATACTGGTGGCTCGGTGTGGCTATTGTGCGCAATGCCTTGACAAAGTTGGCATGTGCCACTGACCATGACCACAAAGTTTACCAAGTACCTTAAACGGCTATGAATCATAACACGAGTCAGCCACGGTCAGTGTCCAATCACAGTGCAGATATACTAGGCATGACCTTGCAGGTATAAACACGGTAGAATACTGGTGGCTCGGTGTGGCTATTGTGCGCAATGCCTTGACAAAGTTGGCATGTGCCACTGACCATGACCACAAAGTTTACCAAGTACCTTAAACGGCTATGAATCATAACACGAGTCAGCCACGGTCAGTGTCCAATCACAGTGCAGATATACTAGGCATGACCTTGCAGGTATAAACACGGTAGAATACTGGTGGCTCGGTGTGGCTATTGTGCACAATGCATTGACAAATTTGGCATCTGCCACTGACCATGACCACAAATGTATCCAAGTGACTTTTACTTCTATTGATCATAACACAAGTCAGCCACGGTCAAAGCAACCAATCACAGTGCAGATGTACTAGGCATGATCTTACAGATGCAAACAAGGTAGAATACTGGTGGCTGGGTGTGGCTATTGCGCGCAATACCTTGACAAAGTTAGCATGTGCCACTTACCATGACCACAAATGTATCCAAGTGACTTTAACTTATATTGGTCATAACACGAGTCAGCCACGGTCAGCGTGTCTGATCACGGTGCAGACAAAATAAGCATGATCTTGCAGGTACAAAGAAGTCAGAATATTGGTGGCTCCGTGTGGCTATTGTGCGCAATGCTTTGACAAAGTTGGCATGTGCCACTGACCATGAACAAAAAGCTTACCAAGTAAATTAAACGGCTATGAACCATAACACGAGTCAGCCACGGTCAGAGTGTCCAGTCACAGTGCAGATGTATTGAGCATGACCTTGCAGGTTTAAAAAAGGTAGAATACTGGTGGCTCGGTGTGGCTATTGTGCACAGTGCCTTGACAAAGTTGGCATGCGCCACTGACCATGACCACAAATGTATCCAAGTGACTTTTACTTCTATTGATCATAACACGAGTCAGCCACGGTCTGAATGTCCAATCACATTGCAGATATACTAGGCATGATCTTTCGGGTACAAACAAGGTAGAATACTGGTGGCTTGGCACGGCTATTGTGCGCAATACCTTGACAATGTTGGCATGTGCCACTGACTATGAACACAAATGTATGCAAGTGTCTTTTACTTCTATTGGTCAAAACACGAGTCTGCCATGGTCAGAGTGTCCAATCACAGTGCAGATGTACTATGCATGATCTTGCAGGTTCAAACAAGGTAGAATACTGGTGGCTTGGTGTGCATATTGTGCGCAATGCCTTGACAAAGTTCGCATGTGCCACTGACCATGACCACAAACTTTACCAAGTGACTTCAACTTCTACGAATCATACCACGGGTCTGCCACGGTCAGAGTACCCAATAACAGTGCACATTTAATATGAATGACCTTACGGGTATAAACAAGGAAGAAAACCGGTGGCTTGGTACGGCTATTGTGCACAATGCCTTGAAAAAGTTGTCATATGCCACTGACCATGACCACAAAGTTTACCAAGTACCTTAAACGGCTATGAATCATAACACGAGTCAGCCACGGTCAGAGTGTCCAATCATAGTGCAGATGTACTATGCATGATCTTGCAGGTTCAAACAAGGTAGAATACTGGTGGCTCGGTGTCGCTATTGTGTGCAATGCCTTGAGAAAGTTGGCATGTGCCACTGACCATGACCACAAAGTTTACCAAGTGACTTTAACTTCTACGAATCATAACACAAGTCAGCAACAGTCAGAGTACCCAATCACTGTGCACATCTAATATGCATGACCTTGCAGGAAAAAACAAGGTGAAAAACGAGTGGCTTGGCATGGCTCTTGTGCGCAATGACTTGACCAAGTTGGCATGTGCCACTGAACATGACCACAAAGTTTACCAAGTACCTTAAACGGCTATGAATTATAACACGAGTCAGCCACGGTCAGAGTGTCCAATCACAGTGTACATATACTGGGCATGACCTTGTCAGGTATAAACAAAAAAAGAATACTGGTGGCTCAGTGTAGCTATTGTGCGCAATGCCTTGACAAAGTTGGCATGTGCCACTGACCATGACCACAAAGTTTACCAAGTGACTTTATACGGCTATGAATCATAACACGAGTCAGCCACGGTCAGAGTGTCCAATCACAGTGGAGATATACTGGGCATGATCTTGTAGGTACAAACAAGGTACAATAATGGTGGCTCAGTGTGGCTATTGTGCGCATTGCATTGACAAAATTTGCATGTGCCACTGACCATGACCACAAAGTTTACCAAGTACCTTAAACGGCTATGAATCATAACATGATTCAGCCATGGTCAGAGTGTCCAATCACAGTGCAGATATACTGGGCATGACCCTGCAGGTATAAACAAGGCATAACACTTGTGGCTCGGTGTGGCTATTGTGCGCAATGCCTTGAAAAAGGTGGCATGTGCCACTGACCATTACCACAAAGTTTACCAACTGACATTAACTTCTCCGAATTGTAACAGGAGTCAGCCACGGATAGAGAGCCCAATCACAGTTCAGATGTACTAGGCATGCCCTTGCAGGTATAAACAAGTGACAAAGTTGGCATGTGCCACAAACCATGACAACAACGTGAACCAAGTGACATTGACTCCTATGAATCATAACACGAGCCAACCACGGTCATAGTGTTTTATAACAGTGCACGTGTTCTAATCATGACCTTGAAGGTTTAAACAACATAAGCACCCGGTGGCTTGGTGTGGCTTTTGTTGGAAATGCCTTGACAAAGTTGGTCTGTGCCACTTACCATGACCACAAATGTACCCAAGTGACTTTTACTTCTATAAATCATAACACGAGTCAGCCACGGTCAGAGTGTCCAATCATAGTGCAGATGCACTAGGCATAATATTGCAGGTACAAACAAGGTAGAACACTGGTGGCTTGGCATGGCTACTGTGCGCAATGCCTTTACAAAGTTGGCATGTGCCACTGACCATGACCACAAATGTATCCAAGTGACTTTTACTTCTATTGGTCATAACACAAGTCAGCCACGGTCCGAGTGTCCAATCACAGTGTAGATATACTGGGCATGACTTTATAGGTTCAAACAAGGTATAATACTGGTGGCTCGGTGTGGCTACTGTGCGCAATGCCTTGACAACGTTGGCATGTGCCACTTACCATGACCACAAAGTTTACCAAGTACCTTAAACGACTATGAATCACAACACTAGTCAGCCAGGGTCAGAGTGTCCAGTCACAGTGTAGATATACTGGGCATGACCTTGCATGTATAAACAAGGTAGAATACTGGTGGCTCTGTGTGGCTATTGTGCACAATGCCTTGACAAAGTTGGCATGTGCCACTGACCATGACCACAAATGTATCCAAGTGAATTTTACTTCTATTGGTCATAACACGAGTCAGCCACGGTCAGAGTGTCCAATCATAGTGCAGATGTACTAGGCATAATATTGCAGGTACAAACAAGGTAGAACACTGGTGGCTTGGCATGGCTACTGTGCACAATGCCTTGACAAAGTTGGCATGTGCCACTTACCATGACCACAAAGTTTACCAAGTACCTTAAACGACTATGAATCACAACACTAGTCAGCCAGGGTCAGAGTGTCCAGTCACAGTGTAGATATACTGGGCATGACCTTGCATGTATAAACAAGGTAGAATACTGGTGGCTCTGTGTGGCTATTGTGCACAATGCCTTGACAAAGTTGGCATGTGCCACTGACCATGACCACAAATGTATCCAAGTGAATTTTACTTCTATTGGTCATAACACGAGTCAGCCACCGTCAGAGTGTCCAATCACAGTGCAGGCGTACTAGGCATGACCTTTCAGGTACAAACAAGGTAGAATACTGGTGGCTTGGCACGGGTATTGTGCGCAATGCCTTGACAATGTTGGCATGTGCCACTGACCATGACCACAAACGTATCCAAGTGAATTTTACTTCTACTGGTCATAACACGAGTCAGCCACCGTCAGAGTGTCCAATCACAGTACAGATATACTGGTTATGATCTTGCAGGTGCAAGAAAGGTACAATACTAGTGGCTCGGTGTGGCTATTGTGTGGAATGCCTTGACAAAGTTGGCATGTGCCACTGACCATGACGACAAATGTATCCAAGTAACTTTTACTTATATTGATCATAACACGAGTCAGCCACGGTTAGAGTGTCCAATCACAGTACAGATGTACTAGGCATGATCTTGCAGGTTTATATAAGGTAGAATACTGGTGGCTCGGTGTGGATATTGTGCGCAACGCCCTGACAAAGTTGGCATGTGCCACTGACCATGACCACAAACTTTACCAAGTGACTTTAACTTATACGAATCATAACACGAGTCAGCCACGGTCAGAGTACCCAATCACATTGCACATCTTATATGCATGACCTTGCAAGTATAAACAAGGCAAAAAACCGGTGGCTTGGTACGGCTATTGTGTGCAATGCCTTGAAAAAGTTGGTATGTGCCACTGACCATGACCACAAAGTTTACCAAGTACCTTAAACGGCTATCAATCATAACACGAGTCAGCCACGGTCAGAGTGTCCAATCACAGTGCATATGTACTAGGCATGATATTGCAGGTTCCAACAAGGTAGAATACTGGTGGCTCGGTGTGGCTATTGTGCGCAATGCCTTGAGAAAGTTGGCATGTGCCACTTACCATGACCACAAGGTTTACCAAGTGACTTTAACTTCTACAAATCATAACACGAGTCAGCCACGGTCAGAGTACCCAATGACAGCGTACATCTAATATACATGACCTTGCAGGTATAAACAAGGTAAAAAACCGGTGGCTTGTCACGGCTCGCGTGCGCAATGCCTTGACAAAGTTGGCATGTCCCACTGTCCATGACCACAAAGTTTACCAAGTAACTTAAACGGCTATGAATCATAACACGAGTCAGCCACGGTCAGAGTGTCCAATCATAGTGCAGATACACTAGGCATGACCTTGTCAGGTATAAACAAGGTAGAATACTGGTGGCTCGGTATGGCTATTGTGTGCAATGCCTTGACAAAGTTGGCATGTGCCACTGACCATGACCACAAAGTTTACGAAGTTACTTTAAACCGCTATGAATCATAACACGAGTCAGCCAGGGTCAGAGTGCCCAATCCCAGCGGAGATATACTAGGCATGATCTTGCAGGTACAAATAAGGTGCAATACTGTTAGAAGAATGCAGACGTGAGAACAGCAGCAGCAGAAGCAGGCAGAAGCGTCAGGACATGCAAGCGTATGTCAGCAGAGTGATGTAGGCGAGAGCGGTCCGAGGAGTTAGTCGCGGGAGCTGATAGAGGCTGAGACGCGAGGTAGCTGAGGTAGACTGGCTGATGTGAGAGAGAGAGTGCTGGCGAGATGAGTGATGGATGGCGGCGTGTAAGAGCTGAGCAAAGGAGCGAGAGTGACAGAGCGAAGCGTTGAGAGGGACTCGCGAAGACAGAGAATGTGAGGGGCGAGCATAGCAAAGACACGGCGGCAATGCCGCGGAACCAAATGGGAACAGGATGAGCAGAACTGTTCTGGTTAAACTGGAGGGAATGAACATCCTCCGTATATATAGCATAGAACAGGACAAAAGAACCAACGGCTTCTTGTGCGCTAGGCGGATGCGTTTGCGGGGTGACCACTTATTAGGGGATTACTCGGTCTGATAGCCGTTTTCCAGCTAAGGCGGTGACAACGGTTAGTGCATTGACAACGGCTAGTGTGTCGACCAAGGTCGTTCAAGCCAAAGCTGAACCGTTTATTGAGAAATCCTTTTCCAGCTGGTGGGAGTCCTGTCAGGTTTACGGGAATAATTCTGACACCCTCCTATAAACAGACAGGACTCAATATTGCAGTTTGGCTGGAAGAAAGGGGAGAGAACTGAGAGGAGAACTGGGTAGGGAAGACATCCAGTCGATGGAGAAGCGTCCTATAGGAAATTCATCATCTTGGTCTTGGGCGTCTGAGTAAAGAGGAACCGTTGATTCACATGGAGGGCTTCTTTGGAGTATCTGCAAAAGATCCTGTACGAAGCCTTGAGCTGGACGCGGGTTTCTGTTGACTGTTGGACTCGAGGGTGGGGGATCTTTCCTTGTATGTATGACACAGTCGCATGCATCACATTGTGCTTCTGTTCTCTCAGCTGGTTGAATAGGTGCTGGTACTGGCGACATACCAGACGGACGGTGAGTGCAGGGGTTAGTTGCCATGGGAATACTCCGATGACAAATGGCTGTACGTGGCGTGCAAGGAGTAGAGGCGACAGAGGTGTCGCTAGAGGGATACTTTGTGGGATGCTGAAAGAAATACGGTGGCCTGTATGCTGGGAAGAGGAGTCTGTAGATGAGAAATGGTGTTTAGTGGAGGACGCTGCCACAACGTCGCTCTGCAGGAGGCACTGCCACTTGCTTGTTCCTGCAGTCCAGATGCAGGTGCTGAATGTGTTAATTTGAAGTTCGTGGGCCGCAAGGTGTGGAAGGCGACGGATGATTTTATGAGAAGTGCTGACTGACGGAAGAGGATGATGATGGATGATGGAGTGGGCGCAGAGGTGAAACCGCGTGCGCTGAGGATGTTTTCGGCGTGGGCGCAGGTTGTCGCGGAACACGCGATTTGACTGGGCAGATCCTTGTGCTCAGCTGAAGGCGATACAGATGTTGAGGAACGATTGATGATGGAGTGGGCGCAAGGGCAAGACCACGTGCGCGACGGAAGTTTTCGGTGTGGGCGCAGGTGGTCGCGGAACAGGCGATGCGACCGGGCGGATCCTTATGCCGAGCGGAGAGGAAGCGGATGATGGCGGAGAAACGATGGATGATGGAGTGGGCGTAGGGGCGAGACAACGTGTGCGATTTGCAATAGGGGAGTATGATGCGGCAAGGGGAAGGCAGAAGCCAACGCGCCGCGATAAATCTGCTGCCGGCGTGGGTGTAGGCTGCTGCGAAGCGGACAGCTAGCTCGTGCAGATCCTAGTGCCGTTCACAGATGCTGGTGAGGATTTGCTGAAGCGGAAGCTGATGATGATGGAGTGGGCGCAGGGACGAGCCGCGTGCGCTGAAGAAGTTTCGGCGTGGGCGCAGGTCGTCGCGGAAAAGGCGATGCAACCGGGCGGATCCTTGTGCCGAGCTGGAAGCGATTGCGGAAGCGGAGGAAACGATTGATTGATGAGTGGGCGCAGGGGCGGAACAACGTGCGCGAATAGATGATGCTGATGCGGATGATTGATGAGAAGGCATCGCGGGGAATGCTGAAGACGAGGAGATGGAGACAAGGCAGGAACGAGCGGCTGATGAAGCTGAAGACGCTGGAGTGAAGAGCAAGATGAGGACTGATGACAGGTGATGGAGATGACGCAAGGAGTGAAGACAGAAGACTGGCGATGATGCTGAAGAGGAGAGGTAGGGAGCGATGCAGGCGGAGGACGGCGTGATGAGAGGCGATGTGGCAAGGAGGTAGATAGACACAACCGCTTCTTCTCCCTTCAAGAGAGTGACGGCTTGTTCTCAGTTGGCTCGGAAATGGGAGCACAAAGACTGGTAGTATCAGATGTCCTGTTAGCTAGAAGAAGTTGGTTGCGGCAGAGGGAGTCAGGCAGCGGGAAGGTCCAATGGACCGCTGATGTCAGGAGAGTGACGGCTTGTTTACCAGTTGGCTTGGAAGTGGGAGCAGGAAGACAGCAAGCAGGGACCTGATGGAGGCAAACGTGACAACCGGTGCGAAGGTCTCATCGTACTCAGACCCTGCGCGCTGTGAGAACCCTTTCGCCACGACCCTTGACTTGTACTTGTCGATGCTATCATCTTGCTTCCGCTTCAACCTGAGCACCCACTTTGAGCCCACCACGTGAGCGTTAGCGGGTCTGTCCACCAGCACCCATGTGCCATTTTCTTTGATGGACGCGAGCTCGCTGTCCACCGCCTCCTTCCACTTGGCCGCATCGGGCCTTGCCAGCGCCTCAGCCACAGTGAGCGGCTCTCCCTGAGCCAAACACGACCAGCTCGGTCCAGTCCAGCTTCCAGTGTCAGCGTCGTACTTTGGAGTTTGTTTTCTTTGTCGTGTGCTGCGACGTTGCATTGCTGGTGGATGTTTGCCATGCTGTTGCTCCTGTGGTGTTGGCTGCCCTGGAGTT
>SZWC01000297.1:53934-66000 GCA_023375785.1 Penium margaritaceum | reverse complement strand
ACAGAGCAGACGTTATAGGCATGATCTTGCAGGTGCAAACAAGGTAGAATACTGGTGGCTCGGTGTGGCTATTGTGCGCAATGCCTTGACAAAGTTGGCATGTGCCACTGACCATGACCACAAAGTTTACCAAGTACCTTAAACGGCTATGAATTGTAACACGAGTCAGCCACGGTCAGAGTGTCCAATCACAGTGCAGATTTATAAGGTATAATCTTGCAGGTTCAAACAAGGTAGAATACTGGTGGCTTGGTGTGGCTGTTTTGCGCAACGCCTTGACAATGTTGGCATGTGCCACTGACCATTACCACGAATGTATCCAAGTTACTTTTACGTATATTGATCATAACACGAGTCAGCCACGATCAGAGTGTCAAATCACAGAGCAGACGTTATAGGCATGATCTTGCAGGTGCAAACAAGGTAGAATACTGGTGGCTCGGTGTGGCTATTGTGCGCAATGCCTTGACAAAGTTGGCATGTGCCACTGCCCATGACCACAAAGTTTACCAAGTACCTTAAACGGCTATGAATCATAACACGAGTCAGCCAAGGTCAGAGTATCCAATCACAGTGCGGACATAATGGGCATGACTTTGCAGGTTCAAAGAAGGCAGAATACTGGTGGCTCGGTGTGGCTATTGTGTGCAATGCATTGACAGAGTTTGCATGTTCCACTGACCATGACCACAACGTTTACCAAGTGACTTTAACTTATACGAATCATAACACAAGTCATCCATGGTCAGAGTACCCAATAACTATGCATATATACTTGGCATGATCTTGCAGGTGCAAAAAAGGTACAATTCTGGTGGCTCGGTGTGGCTATTGTGTTCAATGCCTGGAAAAATTTGGCATGTGCCACTGACCATGACCACAAAGTTTACCAAGTACCTTAAACGGCTATGAATCATAACACGAGTCAGCCACAGTCAGAGAGTCCAATCACAGTGTAGATATACTGGGAATGATCTTGCAGGTATAAACAAGGTAGAATACTGGTGGCTCGGTGTGGCTATTGTGCGTAATGCCTTGACAAAGTTGGCATGTGCCACTGACCATGACAACGAAGTTTACCAAGTGACTTCAACTTCTACGAAGCAGAACACGAGTCAGCCACGCTAAGAGTGTCCAATCACTGTGGAGATATACTGGGCATGACCTTGCAGATATAAGCAAGGTAGAATACTGGTGGCTCGGTGTGGATATTGTGCCCAATGCCTTGACAAAGTTGGCATGTGCCACTGACCATGACCACAAGTTTATCCAAGTGACTTTTACTTCTATTGATCATAATACGAGTCAGCCACGGTCAGAGTGTCTAATCACAGTGCAGATGTACTAGGCATGATCTTGTAGGTGCAAACAAGGTAGAATACTGGTGGCTCGGTGTGGCTATTGTGCGCAATGCCTTGACAAAGTTGGCATGTACCACTGACCATGACCACAAAGTTTACCAAGTGACTTAAACTTCTACGAATCATAACACGAGTCAGCCACGGACAGAGTACCCAATCAAAGTGGAGATATACCAGGCATGACCTTGCAGGTACAAGCAAGGTAGAATACTTGTGGCTCGGTGTGGATATTGTGCCCAATGCCTTGACAAAGTTGGCATGTGCCACTGACCATGACCACAACGTTTACCAAGTACCTTAAACGGCTATGAATTGTAACACGAGTCAGCCACGGTCAGAGTGTCCAATCACAGTGAAGATTTAGTAGGCATGATATTGTAGATTCAAACAAGGTAGAATTCTGGTGGCTCGGTGTGGCTATTTTGCGCAATGCCTTGACAAAGTTGGCATGTGCCACTGACCATGATCACAAATGTATCCAAGTGACTTTTACTTCTATTGATCATAACACGAGTCAGCCACGGTCAGAGTGTCCAATTACAGTGCAGTTATACTGGGCATAACCTTGCAGGTATAAACAAGGTAGAATACTGGTGGCTTGGCATGGCTATTGTGCGCAATGCATTGACACTGTTGGCATGTGCCACTGCCCATGACCACAAATGTATCCAGGTGAATTTTACGTCTATTGATCATAACACAACTCAGCCACGGTCAAAGCGTCCAATCACAGTGTATATGTACCAGGCATGATCTTGCAGGTATAAAGAAGGTGGATCTGGTGGCTCGGTGTGGCTAATGTGTGCAATGCTTTGACAAAGTTGGCACGTGCCACTGACCATGACCACAAATCTATCCAAGTGACTTTTATTTATATTGACCATAACATGAGTCAGCCACGGTCAGAGTGTCCAGTCACATTGCAGATGTACTAAGCATGACCGTGCGGGTACAAACAAGGCCGAATACTGGTTTTTCGGTGTGGCTATTGTGTGCAATGCCTTGACAAAGTTGGCATGTGTCGCTGACCATGACCACAAAGTATGTTAAGTGACTTAAACTTCTACGAAGCATAACATGAGACAGCCACGGTCTGAGTGTCCAATCACAGTGCATATATATTGGGCATGATATTGCATGTGCAAACAAGATACAATACTGGTAACTCGGTGTGGCTATTGTGTAAAATGCCTTCACAAAGTTGGCATGTGCGACTGACCATGACCACAAAGTTTACCAAGTACCTTAAACGGCTATAAATAATAACACGAGTCAGCCACGATCAGGGTGTCTAATCACAGTGCAGATATATTGGGCATGATCTTGCAGGTATAAACAAGGTATAATACTGGTGGCTCGGTGTGGCTAATGTGCACAATGCCTTGACAAAGTTGGCATGTGCCACTGACCATGACCACAAAGTTTACCAAGTGACTTAAACTTCTACGAAGCATAACATGAGACAGCCACGGTTAGAGTGTCCAATCACAGTGCAGATATACTGGGCATGTCCTTGCAGGTATAAACAAGGTAGAGTACTGGTGGCTCGGTGTGGCTATTATGCGCAATGCCTTGAAATTGTTGGCATGTGCCACTGACCATGACCACAAACGTATCCAAATGACTTTTACTTCTATTTATCATAACACAAGTCAGCCACTGTCAGAGTGTCCAATCACAGTGTAGATGTACTAGGCATGAGCTTGTAGGTGAAAAAAAGGTAGAATACTGGTGGCTCGGTGTGGCTATTGTGCGCAATACCTTTACATATTTGGCATGTGCCACCGACCATGACCACCAAGTTTACCAAGTGACTTCAACTTCTACGAATCATAACACGAAACAGCCACGGTCAGAGTACCCAATCACAGTGCAGATATACTAGACATGACCTTGCAGGTACAAAAAAGGTAGAATACTGGTGGCCCGGTGTGGCTGTTGTGCGCAATGCCTTGACAAAGTTGGCATGTGCCACTAACCATGACCACAAAGTTTACCAAGTACCTTAAACGGCTATGAATCGTAACACGAGTCAGCCACATCCGGAGTGTCCAATCATAGTGCACATTTCTTAGGCATGATCTTGCAGGTTCAAACAAGGTACAATAATGGTGGCTTGGTGTGGCTATTTTGCGCAATGCTTTGACAAAGTTGGCATGTGCCACTGACCATGAGCACAAATGTATCCAGGTGACTTTTACTTCTATGAATCATAACACAAGTCAGCCACGATCAAAGTGTCCAATCACAGTGTAGATGTTCTAGGTATCATTTTGCAGGTAGAAACAAGGTAGAATACTGGTGGCTAGGTGTGGCTATTGTGCGCAATGCCTTGACAAAGTTGGCATATGCCACTGACAATGACCATAAAGCTTACCAAGTACCTTAAACGGCTATGAATCATAGCACAAGTCAGCCACGGTTAGAGTCTCCAATCACAGTGTAGATGTACAAGGCATGATCTTGTAGGTGAAAACAAGGAAGAATACTGGTGGCTCGGTGTGGCTATTGTGCGCAATGCCTTCACATAGTTGGCATGTGCCACTGACCATGACCACAAAGTTTACCAAATGACTTCAACTTCTACAAATCATATCACGAGTCAGCCACGGTCAGAGTACCCAAATCACAGTGCAGATATACTGGGCATGACCTTGCAGGTACAAAAAAGGTAGAATATTGGTGGCCCGGTGTGGCTATTGTGAGCAATGCCTTGACAAAGTTGGCATGTTCCACTGACCATGACCACAAAGTTTACCAAGTACCTTAAACGGCTATGAATCGTGACACGAGTCAGCCACAGTCAGAGTGTCCAATCACAGTGTAGATTTATTAGGCATGATCTTGCAGGTTCAAACAAGGTACAATACTGGTGGCTCGGTGTGGCTATTTTGTGCAATGCCTTGACAAAGTTGGCATGTGCCACTGACCATGACCACAAATGTATCCAGGCGACTTTTACTTCTATTGATCATAACACGAGTCAGCCACGATCAGAGTGTCCAATCACAATGCAGATGTTCTAGGTATCATCTTGCAGGTGCAAACAAGGTAGAACACTGGTGGCTAGGTGTGGCTATTGTGCGCAATGCCTTGACAAAGTTGGCATGTGCCACTGACCATGACCACAATGTTTACCAAGTACCTTAAACGGCTATGAATCACAGCACGAGTCAGCCACGGTCAGAGTGTCCAAGCATAGTGTAGATGTACTAGGCATGATCTTGTAGGTGCAAACTAGGTAGCATACTGGTGGCTCAGTGTGGCTATTCTGCGCAATGCCTTCACAAAGTTGGCATGTGCCACTGACCTAGACCACAAATCTTACCAAGTGACTTTAACTTATACGAATGATAACACGAGTCAACCACGGTCATAGTACCCAATCACAGTGCATATATACTGGCCATCACATTGCAGGTACAAAAACAGTACAATACTGGTGGCCCGGTGTGGCTATTGTGCGCAATGCCTTGACAAAGTTGGCATGTGCCGCTGACCATGACCGCAATTTTTACCAGGTACCTTAAACAGCTATGAATCGTAACACGAGCTAGCCACAACCAGAGTGCCCAATCACAGTGCAGATTTATTAGGCATGATCTTGCAGGTTCAAACAAGGTACAATACTGGTGGCTCGATGTGGCTATTTTGCGCAGTGCCTTGACAAAGTTGGCATGTGCCACTGACCATGACCACAAATGTATCCAAGTGACTTTTACTTATATTCATCATAACACGAGTCGGCCATGGTCAGAGTGTCCAATCACAGTGCAGATATACTGGACATGACGTTGCAAGTTTAAACAAGGTAGAATACTGGTGGCTTGGCGTGGCTTTTGTGCGTAATGCCATGACAAAGTTGGCATGTGCCAATGAACATGACCACAAATGTATCCAGGTGAATTTTACTTCTATTGATCATAATACGAGTCAGCCACAATCAGAGTGCCCAATCATAGTGCTGATGTTCTACGTATGATCTTGGAGGTGCAGACAAGGTAGAATACTAGAGGCTAGGTGTGGCTATTGTGCGCAATGCCTTGACAAAGTTGGCATGTGCCACTGACCATGACAACAAAGTTTACCAAGTACCTTAAACGGCTATGAATCATAACACGAGTTAACCATGGTCAGAGTATCCAATCACAGTGCAGATATAATGGACATTGCTTTGCAGTTACAAACAAGACAAAATACTGGTGGCTTGGTGTGGCTATTGTGTGCAATGCATCGACAAAGTTGGCATGTGCCACTGACCATGACCACAAAGTTTACCAAGTGACTTTAACTTCTGCGAATCATAACACGAGTGAGCCACAGTCAGAGTACACAATCACAGTGCAGATATAATGGGAATGATCTTGCATGTGCAAAGGAGGTACAATTCGGGTGGCTCGGTGTGGCTATTGTGTGCAATACCTTGACAAAGTTGGCATGTACCACTGACCATGACCACAGAGTTTACCAAGTACCTTAAACGGCTAGGAATCATAACACGAGTCAGCCACAGTCAGAGAGTCCAGTCACAGTGTATTTATACTGGGCATCATCTTGCACGCATGAACCAGGTAGAATATTGGTGGCTCGGTGTGGCTATTGTGCGTTATGCCTTGACAAAGCTGGCATGTGCCACTGACCATGACCACAAAGTTTACCAAGTGACTTTAACTTCCACGAAGCATAACACGAGTCAGCAACGGTCAGAGTGTCCAATCACTGTGCAGATATACTGGGCATGACCTTGCAGGTATAAACAAGGTAGAATACTGGTGGCTCGGTGTGGCTATTTTGCGCAATGCGTTGACAAAGCTGGCATGTGCCACTGACCATGACCTTAAATGTATACAAGTGACTTTTCCTTCTATTGATCATAACACGAGTCAGCCACGATCAGAGTGTCCAATCACAGTACAGATATAATGGGCATAACCTTGCAGGTATAAACAAGGTAGAATACTGGTGGCTTGGCATGGCTATTGTGCGCAATGCATTGACGAAGTTGGCATGTGCCACTGCCCATGACCACAAATGTATCCAGGTGACTTTTACTTCTATTGATCATAACACAAGTCAGCCGTGGTCTGAGTGTCCAATCACAGTGCAGATGTACTATGCATGACCTTACAGGTATAAACAAGGTGGAATGCTGGTGGCTCAGTGTGGCTATTGTGAGCAATGCCGTGACAAAGTTGGCATGTGCCACTGACCATGACCACAAAGTTAACCAAGCGACTTTAACTTCTACACATCTTAACACGAGTCAGCATCGGTCAGAGTGCCCAATCAAAGTGCAGATGTGCTATGCATGACCTTGCAGGTATAAGCAAGGAAGAATACTGGTGGCTCAGTGCAGCTATTGTGCAGGATGCCCTGACAACGTTGGCATGTGCCACTGACCATGTCAACAAAGTTAACCAAGTGACTTTTATTTCTATTGATCATAACACGAGTCAGCCACGGTCAGAGTGTTTAATCACAGTGCATATGTACTAGAAATAACCTTGCAGGTATAAACAAGGCAAAAACCTGGTGGCTTGGTACGGCTATTGTGCGCAATGCCTTGACAAAGTTGGCATGTGCCACTGACGATGACCACAAAGTTTACCAAGTACCTTAAACGGCTATTGATCATCACACGAGTCGAGCCACGGTCAGAGTGTCCAATCACAGTGCAGATGTACTATGCATGACCTTAGAGGTATAAACAAGGTAGAATACTGGTGGCTCGGTGTGGCTATTGCGAGCAATGCCTTGACAAAGTTGGCATGTGCCACTCACCATGACCACAAAGTTAGCCAAGCGACTTTAACTTCTACACATCTTAACACGAGTCAGCATCGGTCAGATTGCCCAATCAAAGTGCATATGGACTATGCATGACCTTGCAGGTATAAGCAAGGAAGAATACTGGTGGCTCAGTGCGGCTATTGTGCACGATGCCCTGACAACGTTGACATGTGCCACTGACCATGTCAACAAAATTAACCAAGTGACTTTTATTTCTATTGATCATAACACAAGTCAGCCACGGTCAAAGTGTCCAATCACAGTGCAGATGTAGTAGGCATGATCTTGCAGGTGCAAACAAGGTATAATACTGGTGGCTTGGTGTGGCTAATGTGCGTAATGCCTTGACATAGTTGGCATGTGCCACTGACCGTGACCACAAAGTTAACCAAGTTACTTTTACTTCTATTGATCATAACACGTGTCAGCCACAGTCAGAGTGCCCAATCACAGTGCCCATGTACTAGGCATACAATTTCACGTATAAGCGAGGTACAATACTGGTGGCTCGGTGTGGCTATTGTAGGCAATGCTTTGACAAATTTGGCCTGTGCCACTGACCATGACCACAAAGTTTACCAAGTGACTCTAACTTCTACGCATGGTTACACGAGTCAGCCACGGTCAGAGTGCCCAATCATAGTGCAGATGTACTATGCATGACCTTGCATGTATAAGCAGTGTAAACCACTGGTGGCTTAGTGCGGCTATTGTGCGCAATGCCTTGACAAAGTTGACATGTGCCACTGACCATGACCACAAAGTTAACCAAGTGACTTTAACCTCTATGAATCATTACACGAGTTAGCTACGGTCAGAGTTTCCAATCACAGTGCAGATGTACTAGGCATGATCTTGCAGGTGCAAAGAAGGTAGAATACTGGTGGCTCAGTGTGGCTTTTGTACGCAATGCCTTGACAAAGTTGGCATGTGCCACTGACCATGACCACAACGTTTGCCAAGTGACTTCAATGTCTACACATCGTAACGCAAGTCAGCCACGGTCAGAGTGCCCACTCACGGTGCACATGTACTATGCATGACCTTGCTGGTATGAACAAGGTAAACAACCGGTGGCCTGGCATGGCTATTGTGCGCAATGCCTTGACAAAGTTGGCCTGTGCCACTGACCATGACCACAAAGTTCACCAAGTGACTTTAACTTCTGTGAATCATTACATGAGTCAGCCACAGTCAGGGTGCCCAGTCACAGTGCACATCTAATCTGTATGGCCTTGCATGTATGAACAACGTAAAAACCTGGTGGCTTGCTGTGGCTTTTCTTGGCAATGCCTTGACAGTTTGGGCCTGTGCAACTGACCATGACCACAAAGTGAACCAAGTGACTTTAACTTCTATGAATCATCACATGAGTCAGCCACGATCAGAGTGCCCAATCACAGCGCACGTGTGCTAGGATTAAACTTGCAGGTATAAACAAGGTAAAGACACTGGTAGCGCAGTGCGGCTATTGTGCGCAATGCCTTGACAAGGTTGGCCTGTGCCACTGACCACGACCACAAAGTTTACCAAGTGACTTGAACTTCTACGCATCGTAACACAAGTCAGCCACGGTGAGAATGCCCAATCACAGTACACATGTAGTATGCATGACCTTGTTGGTATAAACAAGGTAAAATACCGGTGGCCGGGCCGGGCTATTGTGCGCAATGCCTTCGCAAAGTTGGCATGTGCAACTGACCATGACAACAAATGTATCCAAGTACCTTAAACGTCTATGAATCATGACATGAGTCAGCCACGGTCAGAGTGTCCAGTCACAGTGCACGTGTGCTAGGCATAAACTTGCAGGTATAAAAACAGTAAAACACTGGTGGCTCAGTGCGGCTATTATGCGCGATGCTTTGACAAAGTTGGCATGTGCCACTGACCATGACCACAAACATATCCACCTGACTTTAACTTTCACTAATTGTAACACGAGTCAGCCACAGTCAGAGGGCCCGATCACAGTGCACATGTACTACGCATGACCTTGTTGGTATGAACAAGGTAAGAACCCGGTGGCTTGGTGTGGCTATTGTGCGCAATGCCTTGACAAAGTTCACCTGTGCAACTGACCATGACCACAAAGTTCACCAAGTGACTTTAACTTCTATGAATCATCACATGATTCAGCCACTGTCAGAGTGCCCAGTCACACTGCACATGTACTATGCATGACCTTGCAGGTATAAACAAGGTAAAAAACTGGTGGCTTGGTGTGTCTATTGTGCGCAATGCTTTGACAAAGTTGGCATGTGCCACTGACCATGACCACAAAGTTTACCAAGCGACTTTAACTTCTACGAATCATAACACAAGTCAGCCACGGTCAGAGTGCCCAATCACAGTGCACGTGTAATATGCATATACTTGCAGGTATAAGCAAGGTAAAACACTGGTGGCTCAGTGCGGCTATTGTGCGCAATGCCTTGATAAAGTTGGCACGTGTTACTGATCATGACCACAAATTTATCCAAGTGAGTTTAAATTATACAAATTGTAGCACGGGTTAGACACGGTCAGAGTGCCCAATCCCAGTGGACATGTACTATGCCTGACCTTGCAGGTATAAGCAAGGTAGAATACTGGTGGCTCGCTGTGGCTATTGTGCACAATGTCTTGACAAAGTTGGCATGTGCCACTTGCCATGACCACAAAGTTAACCAGGTGACTTTAACTTCTACGCATCGCAACACGAGTCAGCCACGGTCAGAGTGCCCAATCACCGTGCACATATAGTATGCATGACCTTGCTGGTATGAACAGGGCAAAAAACCGGTGGCTTGGCGTGGCTATTATGCGCAATGCCTTGACAAAGTTAGCACGTGCAACTGACCATGACCACAAATTTATCCAAGTGACTTTAACGTCTATGAATCACGACACGCGTCAGCCACGGTCAGAGTGCCCAATCACAGTGCACATGTACTATGCATGACCCTGCACGTATAGACAAGGTAAAAAACCGGTGTCTTGGTGTGGCCATTGTGCGCAATGCCTTGACAAAGTTGGCATGTGCAACTGACCATGGCCACAAAGTTAACCAAGTGACTTTAAGTTATACAAATTGTAACACGAGTCAGCCACGGTCAGAGCACCCAATTACAGTGCACATGTAGTATGCATGACCTTGCAGGTATAAACAAGGTAAAAACCCAGTGGCTCGGTGTGGCTGTTGTGCGTAACGCCTGGACAAAGTTGGCATGTGCCACTGAAAATGACCACAAAGTTTACCAAGTGACTTTAACTTCTATGAATCATCACATGATTCTGCTACAGTCAGAGTACCCAATCACAGTGCACGTGTACTATGCATGACCTTGCAAATATAAACAAGGTGAGAAATCGGTGGCTTGGTGTGGCTATTGTGCGCAATACCTTGACAAAGTTGGCATGTGCTACTGACCATGACCACAAAGTATAGCAAGTTCATTTAACTTCCACGCATCATAACATGAGTCAGCCACGGTCAGAGTGCCCAGTCACAATGCACATATGATATGCATGACCTTACAGGTATAAACAAGGCAAAAAACCGGTGGCTTTGCGTGGCTATTGTGCGCTTTGCCTTGACAAAGTTGGCATGTGCAACTGACCATGATCACAAGTTTATCCAAGTACCTTAAACGTCTATGAATCATGACACGAGTCAGCCACGGTCAGAGTACCCAATCACATTGCACGTGTGCTAGGCATAAGCTTGCAGGTATAAACAAGGTGAAACACTGGTGGCTCAGTGCGGCTATTGTGCGTGATGCCTTGACAAAGTTGGCATATGGCACTGACCATGACCACAAACTCATCCACGTGGCTTTAACTTCTATGGATTGTAACATGAGTCAGCCACGGTCAGAGTGCCCAATTACAGTGCACATGTACTATGCATGACCTTACAGGTATAAACAAGGTAAAAACCCGATGGCTTGGTATCGCTGCTGTGCGCAATGCCTTGACAAAGTTGGCCTGTGCGACTGACCATGACCACAAAGTTAACCAAGTGACTTGAACTTCTATGAATCATCACATGAGTCAGCCACGGTCAGAGTGCCCAATCACAGTGCACCTGTAATATGCATAACCTTGCAGGTATAAACAAGGTAAAAAACTGGTGGCTTGGTGTGGCTATTGTGTGCAATGCATTGACAAAGTTGGCATGTGCCGCTGACCATGACAACAAATTTATCCAAGTGACTTTAACTTTTACGAATTGTAACACGAGTCAGCCACAATCAGAGTGCTCAATCACAATGCACGTGTACTATGCATGATCTTACAGGAACAAACAAGGTAGAATACTGGTGGCTCGGTGTGGCTATTGTGTGCAATGCCTTGACAAAGTTGGCCTGTGCAACTAACCATCACCACAAAGATAACCAAGTGACTTTAACTTGTATGAATCATCACATGAGTCAGCCACAGTCAGAGTTCCCAATCACAGTGCACGTGTGCTAGGCATAAACTTGCAGGTATATATTAGGTAAAACACTGGTGGCTCGGTGCGGCTTTTGTGCGCGATGCGTTGACAAAGTTGGCATGTGGCTCTGACCATGGCCACAAACGTATCCAAGTGACTTTAACTTCTACGAATCGTAACACGAGTCAGCCACGGTCAGAGTTACCAATCACAGTGCACATGTACTATGCATGACCTTGCTGGTATGAACAAGGTAAAAAACCGGTCACGTGGCACGGCTATTGTGCGCAATGCCTTGACAAGTTGGCCTGTGCTACTGACCATGACCACAAATTCATCCAAGTACCGTAAACAGCTATGAATAATGACACGAGTCAGCGACGTTCAGTCTGCCCAATCACAGTGCACGTGTACTAGGCATGACCTTGCAGGTATAAACAAGGTAAAATACTAGTGGCTCGGTGTGGCTATTGTGCATAATGCCTTGACAAAGTT
>SZWC01000297.1:33927-48507 GCA_023375785.1 Penium margaritaceum | reverse complement strand
AGTTTACCAAGTACCTTAAACGGCTATGAATCATAACACGAGTCAGCCACGGTCAGAGTGTCCAATCATAGTGTAGATATACTGGGCATGATCTTGCAGGTGCAAACAAGGTAGAATACTGGTGGCTCGGAGTGGCTATTTTCCCCAATGCCTTGACAAAGTTGGCATGTGCCACTGACCATGACCACAAATGTATCCAAGTGACTTTTACTTCTATTCATTATAACACGAGTCAGCCACGGTCAGAGTGTCCAATCACAGTCCAGATGTACTAGGCATGATATTGCAGGTGCAAACAAGGTAAAACACAGGTGGCTTGGTGTTGCTATTGTGCGCAATGCCTTGAAAAAGGTGGCATGTGCCACTGACCATGACCACAACGTTTACCAGGTGACTTTAACTTCTACGAATCGTAACACGAGTCAGCCATGGTCAGAGTGCCCAATAACAGTGCACATGTACTATGCATGACCTTGCTGGTACAAACAAGTTAAAAAACCGGTGACTTGGCCCGGCTATTGTGCGCAATGCCTTGACAAAGTTGGCCTGTGCCACTGACCATGAACATAAAATTGTCCAAGTACCTTAAACGGCTATGAATCACGACACGAGTCAGCCACGGTCAGAGTACCCAATCACAGTGCACGTGCACGTGAATTTGAAGGTATAAACAAGATAGAATACTGGTGGCTCAATGCTGCTATTGTGCACAATGCCTTGACAAAGTTGGCATGTGCCAGTGACCATAACCACAAACATATCCACCTGACTTTAACTTCTACAATTTGTCACACGAGTCAGCCACGGTCATAGTGTCAATTTACAGTGGACATGTACTATGCATGACCTTGTAGGTATAAACAAGGTAAAAACCCGGTGGCTTGGTGTGGCTATTGTGTGTAATGCATTGACAAAGTTGGCATGTGCAACTGACCATGACCACAAAGTAAACCAAGTGATTATAACTTCTACGAATTATAACACGAGTCAGCCGCGGTTAGAGTGTCCAATCACAGTGCCAATATACTATGCATGACCTTGCAGGTATAAACACGGTAAAATACTGGTGGGTCGGTGTGGCTATTGTGCACAATGCCTTGACAAAGTTGGCATGTGCCACTGACCATGACCACAAAGTTTACCAAGTTACTTTAACTTCTACAAATTGAAACATGAGTCGGCCACGGTCAGAGTGCCCAATTACAGTGCACATGTACTATGCATGACCTTGCATGTATGAACAAGGTAAAAACACGGTGGCCCAGTGTAGCTATTGTGCGCAATGCCTTGACAAAGTTGGCATTTGCCACTGACCATGACCACAAAGCATACCAAGTGACTTTAACTTCTATGAATCATCACATGAGTCAGCCACAGTCGGAGTGTCCAATCACAGTGCACGTATACTATGCATGACCTTGCAGGTATAAACAAGGTTAAAACATTGGTGGCTTGGTGTGGCTATTGTGCGCAATGCCTCGACAAAGTTGGCATGTGCCACTGACCATGACCACAAAGTGTACCAAGTGACTTTGACTTCTACGCATCGTAACACGTGTCAGCCACGGTCAGAGTGCCCAATCACAGTGCACATGTACTGTGCATAACCTTGCAGGTATAAGAAAAGTTACAAAACCGGTGTCTTGGTGTGGCTCGTTTGCACAATGCCTTGACAAAGTTGGCACGTGCAACTGACCATGACCACAAAGTTAACCATGTAGTTTGAACTTATACAAATTGTAACACAAGTCAGCCACACTCAGAGTGCCCAATCACAGTGCACATGAACTGTCCATGACCTTGCATGTATACAAAAGGTATAATACTGCTGGCTCGGTGTGGCTATTGTGCACAATGCCTTGACAAAGTTGGCATGTGCCACTGACCACGACCACAAAGTTTACCAAGTGTCATTAATTTCTATGAATCATCACACGAGACAGCCACAGTCAGCGTGCCCAATCACAGTGCACGTGTACTATGCATGACCTTGCAGGCATAAACAAGGTAAAAACTTGGTGGCTTGGTGTGGCTATTGTATGTAATGCCTTGACAAAATTGGCATGTGCCACTGACCATGACCACAAAGTGTACCTAGTTACTTTAAATACTACGCATCGTAACACGAGTCAGCCACGGTCAGAGTGCCCAATCACAATGCAAATCTAATATGCATGACCTTGCAGGTGTAAACAAGGTAAAAACCCGGTGGCTTGGTGTGGATATTGTGGGCAATGCCTTGACAAAGTTGGCATGTGCAAGTAACCATGACCACAAAGTGAACCAAGTCATTTAAAATCTATGAATAATCACATCATCATCATCATCATCATCATCATCATCCAAGTACCTTAAACGGCTATGAATCGTGACACGAGTCAGCAACGGTCGTGGTGTCCAATCATAGTGCACGTGTAATATGCATGACCTTGCAGGTATAAACAAGGTAAAAACCCGGTGGCTTGGTGTGGCTATTGTGAGCAATGCCTTGACAAAAGTTGGCATTTGCAACTGACCATGACCACAAATTTATCCAATTACCTTAAACGTCCATGAACCATGACACGAGTCAGCCACAATCAGCGTGCCCAATTACAGTGCACATGTACAATGCATGACCTTGCTGGTATGAACAAGGTAAAAACCAGGTAGCTTGGCATGGCTACTGTGCGCAATGCTTTGACGAAGTTGGCATGTGCCATTGGCCATGACCACAAATATTCCATGTACCTTAAACGGCTACGAATAATGACACGAGTCAGCCAAAGTCAGAGTACCCAATCACAGTGCACGTGTGCTAGACATAAACTTGCAGGTAAAAACAATGTAAAAACCTGGTGCCTTGGCATGGCTATTGTGGGCAATGCCTTAAAAACATTGGCATGTGCCACTGACCATGACCACAAATTTATCCAAGTGACATTAACTTCTATGAAAAATAACATGAGTCAACCACGGTCGGAGTTCCCAATCACAGTGCACATGTAGTATTCATGACCTTGCAGGTATAACCAATGAAAAAAACCCAGTGGCTTGGCATGGCTATTGTGGGCAATGCCTTGAAAACGTTGGCATGTGCCACTGACCATGACCACAAAATTATCAAAGTGATTTTAACTTCTACGAATTGTAACACGAGTCAGCCACGGCCAGAGTGCCCAATAGCAGTGCACGTGTTATATGCATGACCTTGCAGGTATAAACAAGGAAAAAAACCGGTGCCTTGGTTTGGCTATTGTTTTCAATGCCTTGACAAAGTTGGCCTGTGCAACTGTTCATGACCACAAGTGTATCCAATTGACATTAACTTCTATTGATCATAACGCGGTCAGCCACGGTCAAAGTGTCCAATCACAATGCAGATGTATTAGGCATGATCTTGCAAGTGGAAACAAGGTAGAATTCTGGTGGCTCTGTGTGGCTATTGTGTACAATGTCTTGACAAAGTTGGCACGTGCCACTGACCGTGACCACAAACGTATCCAAGTGTCTCTAATCTATACGATTTCTAACACCAGTCAGCCACAGTAAGAGTATCCAATTAGAGTGCACATGTTCTACGCATGACCTTGCAGGTATAAACAAGGTAAAAAACCGGTGGCTTGGTGTGGCTATTGTGTGCAATGCCTTGACAAAGTTGGCATGTGCCACTGACCATGACCAAAAATGTATCCAAGTGACTTTAACTTAATTTGAATTGTAACACGAGTCAGCCATGGTCAAAGTGCCCAATCACAGTACACATAGACTATGCATGATATTGCAGGTACAAACAAGGTAGAATAGTGGTGGCTCGGTGTGGCTATTGTGTGGAATGTCTTGACAAAGTTGGCCTGTGAAACTAACCATGAACACAAAGATAACCAAGTGACTTTAACTTCTTTGAATCATCACATGAGTCAGCCACAGTCAGAGTGCCCAATCACAGTGCATGTGTGCTAGGCATAAACTTGAAGGTATAAACAAGGCAGAACACTGGTGGCTCGGTGCAGCTATTGTCCGTGATGCCTTGACAAAGTTCGCATGTGCCATTGACCATGACCACAAACGTATCCAAGTGACTTTAACTTCTACAAATCGTGACACAAGTCAGCCACGGTGAGAGTGCCCAATCACAGTGCACATGTACTATGCATGACGTTGCTGGTGTGAACAAGGTAAAAAACCGGTGGCTTGGCATGGCTATTGTGTGCAATGCCTTGACAAATTTGGCCTGTGACACCGACCATGACCATAAATTAATCCAAGTACCTTAAACGGCTATGAATCATGACACGAGTCAGCCACATTCAGAGTGCCCAATCCCAGTGCACGTGTACTAGGTATGACCTTGCAGGTATAAACGAGGTAGAATACTGGTGGCTCGGTGTGGCTATTGTGCACAATGCCTTCACAAAGTTTGCATGTGCCACTGACCATGACCATAAAGTTAACCAAGTGGCTTTAACTTCTACGTATCGTAACACGAGTCAGCCACGGTCAGAATGCCCAATCACAGTGCACATGTAGTATGCATTGTCAGTAAATTGCTGATGACAATAGATGCATTTGGAGTACTGCTGCAAGCATGAACAAGAGCTAGACATATTTGGTGCCTTTCGAGGAACAAGCGCTGCGGGATAAGCGGCGGGACTGTCAGAACTGGGTGCGGTGCATATGCACGAGCAATGAATGGCATAACAAGAGATGCGGGAGCATGATGATAGTAAGAAGTGGTGGCAGTGCCGAGGCGCAGGCCATGAGGCCGCAGCGCCGAGGCACGGGCCGGTAGGATGCAGGAGCCACAGCGACGAAGCGCGGGCTGACAGAGCTGAAGGATCCAATGATGGGAGGCCGCAGCGTAGACACGCATCCGCAAGCGGAAGCGATTGTTGAGCTAAAGATGATGATGGAGAGCCGCAGCGTCCAGGGGCGGGCCGAGCGGTTAGCGAGGCCGCAGCGCGAAGGAGCGGACTGAGGAACGATGGGAATGTGTGGAGGCAGGGCGAGGCCCGGGCCTGACAAGATAAGATTGAACAGAGCAGCTGCAATGATGAATGAGAGTGACACTGTGCCATGGCAGCGGGCCATGGTCACAGGTCGAGTGGGGGCAGGGCCGAAGCCCGGGCCGAGGAGAGAACACCAATGGAACTGAATGACCAGTAACTGGTAAGTTCATAAGTACAGGATCTAGGTTTTAAGTACTAGTCCTAGTCCTAGTCTTGTTGCTAAAGATCCCAATACTACGGTGGGCGATACGACAGGTGCCGCGGCACACGCCTTGCAGCTGCTCCTGCTTCTGCTGATGCAGGCGCTGCGGGGTGGTTCCGCGCAGCGGTGTCATGGTCCGTTGGTTGATCAATCAACGTTGCCTCGCTCTCCTCGGTCCGCCTCTTCTATGCTGCGGCCTCAACTCTTTGGTGCCCGCACCCTTGGTGCTGCACCAACGCATCGCCCGCACCTCGGCGCTGCAGCTCGTCGCCCACGCCTCAGTTGCTGCAACCACTTGCTTCCTGTCAACTCAGCTTCCGTGACTCTGCTCAGCATCCTATCAATGTGGTCTATCGGTTAACATTTGCTCTCATCCCATTGATCTAATACCTGTAAGCTTGTCAGGCATACTTCACCATTCAGATACTTCGCTACTATTTCTGCACAACTTGCAGACACCATTGCAGCTGTCCTCGAGTCTCTCAAGCCTCTAACAAACTAGTGACAAGGTATCAGAGCATGGCAAAAGATTCTGAGGGGCTCCGCCTCCTCTCAGCCTCTCGGTTCTCCTGTTGCTGAAAACGCCAAACCGAAGCGCTTCTCCACCAACCAGCCAGGAAGCATCATCGCAGCAGCAGACATCACCCTCCGCAGTCGCAGTAGCACCTCCGTATCTTTTAGCTCCTCCTGTAGTATGCACCGCCAACACCAAAAACCGTGTATGGGCACGGTCAGGTGACAGTATTACAAAAAGACAACAGCAAGTAGCAACAGCAGCAGCAGCATCCGTCATATCCTCCGGAAGTCCAGCGAACCCTCCATACCCTTCTTGCAATAAGCCGAACAAGCACAATCCAGCCTTCAGCGCACTCTCTAGGATGACAGCCTCTACAGAGCAAATCCACCAAGTACGACAAAGCTTTGGACGCCTTCTTCTGGGCCGTGGCTGACTACTGACAACTCTGACCGTGGCTGACTCGTGTTATAGTTCATAGCGGTTTATGGTAATTGGTAAACGTTGTGGTCATGGTCAGTGGCACATGCCAACTTCGTCAAGGCAGTGCACAAAGTAGCCACACCGAGGCACCAGTATTCTAGCTTGTTTGCCACCTGCAATACCATGCCTAGTATATCTGCACTATGATTGGACACTCTGACCGTGGCTGACTCGTGTTATGATTCATTGCTATTTAAGGTACTTGCTAACTTTTGTGGTCATGGTCAGTGGCACATGCCAACATCGTCAAGGCATTGCGCACAATAGCCAAACCGAGCCACCGGTTTTTTACCTTGTTTATACCTGCAAGGTCATGCCTAGAACATCTGAACTGTGACTGGGTACTCTGACTGTGGCTGACTCGTGTTACGATTCGTAGAAGTTAAAGTCACTTGGTAAATGTTTTGGTCATGGTCAGTGGCACATGCCAAATTTGTCAAAACATTGCGCACAATAGCCACACCGAGCCACCAGTATTCTACCTTGTTTATACCTGTAAGGTCATGCCTAGTACATCTGCACTGTGATTGGACACTCTGACCGTGGCTCACTCATGTTCTGATTCGTAGAAGTTAAAGTCACTTGATAGACCTTGTGGTCATGGTCAGTGGCACATGCCAACCTTGTTAAGGCATTGCACATAATAGCCACGCCGAGCCACCTGTATTCTACCTTATTTACACCTGTAAGGTAATGCCCAGTATAGCTGCACTGTGATTGGACACTCTGACCATGGCTGACTCGTGTTATGATTCATAGCCGTTTAAGGTACTTGGTAAACTTTGTGGTCATGGTCAGTGGAACATGCCAACTTTGTCAAGGAATTGCACACAATAGCCACACCGAGGTACCAGTATTCTACCTTGTTTTGTACCTGCAAGATCATGCCCAGTATATCTGCACTGTGATAGGATACTCTGACCGTGGCTGACTCGTGTCACGATTCATAGCCGTTTAAGGTACTTGGTAACCCTTGTGGTCATGGTCAGTGGCACATGCCAACTTTGTCAAGGCATTGCGCACAATAGCCGTGCCAAGCCACCAGTTTGTTACCTTATTTATACCTGCAAGGTCATGCCTAGTACATCTGAACTGTGATCGGAAACTCTGACCATGGCTGCCTCGTGTAACGATTTGTAGAAGTTATAGTCACTTGGTAAACTTTGTGGTCATGATCAGCGACACATGCCAACTTTGTCAAGGCATTGCGCACTATAGCCACACCGAGCCATCAGTATCCTACCTTGTTTATACCAGCAAAATCATGCCGATTACATGTGCACTGTGATTGGACTCTCTGAACGTGGGTGACTTGTGTTATAATCAATAGAAGTAAAAGTCACTTTGATACATTTGTGGTCATGTTCAGTGGGACATGCCAACTTTGTCAAGGCATTGCACACAATAGCCACACCGAGCCACCAGTTTTTTACCTTGTCTATACCTGCAAGGTCATGCCTAGTACATCGGAACTGTAATAGGGCACTCTGACTTTGGCTGACTCGTGTCATTTATGATTAATCACCTCTGATTAATCACCTTCATGGAAGTTACGTTACAGTTCAATTTACCACGTTTGTTCATACACATTAGCATGTACTTGTATGCCTCAATATGCAAAAGTTCTTGGAAGGCTGGTAATTAAAATATAAAAACCCAACAAAAACTATTCTTTCGTTTTCCACAACTCCATTTACAGTTCCTGAAACAGACGTACATTTGTCCTTAGATCTTACAGATGCTACTACTGTGAAGAATGCAAACGCATATTTCTGGACGCGGAACTAGGCAGAGACACAATCGATACCGTTTCTTCTCTTTCCCGGGGTCCTGCTGGATCTCGCTCTAGCGGGGCCCAACAGGTTCCTTTCAGTCGCAGAGGGGGATTTTGTATCATACACTCGAATTCCTCGCAAACCTATTATCGATCATCATATGTGTTGACGACTAGTCGATGGTCGTCGATCGTCGATTTTCATCTATGTATAGATGATCAAAATGTACATCGTCGATCGTTGATCGTCATAGATCGACGGTCGATGAGTGGTTTTTGACATCTTCTCAATAATACACTTTGTGTATTTTTCACGTGTCCGCCAGGTACACTTACCATAGACACTCTCCCAATACACTTTACCCTTTTGGGAGGGGGAGGATCTCCGGCTCCCATGTTGCCCCTCCCCCAAAACAGGCAAAGTATATTAGGAAAGTGAATATGAGTTGTGTATCCGACGGACATGTGAAAAATATACTAAGTGTATAGTAAACTTAGTGTACTCAAGTAACGGTTGTACAATACACAACCCAGCTACACAACCCCAATACACTCGTCACTTCTGGGGGGGAGGAGATGGGGTCCCAACTATGTGGTTACCAATGTGCAATATGGTTTCCGCACATATGCATGTCATCGAGTAGTCGACGGTCGTCGATCATCGATCGTCATCTATGTATAGACGGTAGAATCTTACATCGTCAATCATCGATCATCATAGATCGACGGTCGATGAGTGTCTATTGAAATCTTCTGCTTCTTCTTGTGTGTCAGATACATGTACCATAGACAATTCCCCAATACACTTTACCCTTTTGGGAGGGAGGAGGAGATCTTCGGCTCCCATGTTGCCCCCCCCCCCAAAAACAGGTAAAGTGTATTAGGAGAGTGCATATGATGTGTGTATCCGACGGACATGTGAAAAATACACTAAGTGTATGGTACACTTAGCGTATTGAAGTAACGGTTGTACAATACACAACCCAGCTACACAACCCCAATACACTCGTCGCTTCTGGGGGGGAGATGGGGTCCCGACTATGTGGTTACCAATGTGCAATATGGTTTCCGCACATATGGATGTCATTGACTAGTCGACGGACGTCGATCATCGATCGTCATCTATGTATAGACGATCAAATCGTACATCGTCAATTGTCAATCATCATAGATCAACGGTCAACGAGTGTCTATTGACATCTTCTCAAAGTTTACTTTGTGTATTTTTCACGTGTCCGTCAGATACACTTACCATAGACACTCCCCCAATACACTTTACCCTTTTGGGGGGGAGATCCCCGGCTCCCATGTTGCTCCCCCCAAATAGGTGAAATGTATTAGGAGAGTGCATATGATGTGTGTATCCGATGGACATGTAAAAAATACACTAAGTGTATAGTACACTTAGCGTATTCAAGTAACGGTTGTAAAATACACAACCCAGCTACACAACTCCAATAGACTCGTTGCTTCTGGGGGAGGAGATGCCGCTGACGAAGAAACACTGCAGAAACTGCAGAAGTACGCTCGTTATGAAGCTGCTTATATTTAGTGTCGAACAATTCTGAAAGTAAACACCCACTTTACAAAGGTAACCAATCAGAAAACATGAAGACATGTATACGTACACTATACATCAAGACCGGAATATCATAATTTTTTCCCTCGCTAAATAATTACATTGAATTCCCAAGGCACAAGTATCATATACATAGCTTTCAGTGAACTGATCATTAGTGCCTCCATAGATAACTTCAGGGAAATTTCCTTATAGTAGGTACCTAGTACACTAAATGTGATGTGTATAAAAATCCCTCTATTAGTCATACCTCCCTCGTGTTACGAATCGTAGAAGTTAAAGTGACTTGGTAAACTTTGTGGTCATGGTCAGTGGCACATGCCAACTTTGTCAAGGCATTGCGCACAATAGCCGTGCCAAGCCACCAGTATTCTACCTTGTTTGAACCTGCAAGCTCATGCCTAGTACACGTGCACTGTGATTGGACACTCTAACCGTGGCTGACTCGTGTTATGATTCATAGCCGTTTGATGTACTTGGTAAACTTTGTGGCCATGGTCAGTGGCACATGCCACCTTTGTCAAGGCATTGCGCACAATAGCCACACCGAGCCACCAGTATTATGCCTTGTTTGCACCTGAAAGATCATGCCTAGTAAATCTGCACTGTGATTGGACACTCTGCTTGTGGCTGACTCGTGTTATGATTCATAGCCGTTTGATGTACTTGGTAAACTTTGTGGTCATGGTCAGTGGCACATGCCAACTTTGTCAAGGCATTGCGCACAATAGCCACAACGAGCCACCAGTATTCTACCTTGTTTGTACCTGCAAGCTCATGCCCAATATATCTGCACTGTGATTTGACACTCTGACCGTGGCTGACTCGTGTTATGATTCTCAGCCGTTTAAGGTACTTGGTAAACTTTGTGGTCATGGTCAGTGGCACATGCCAACTTTGTCATGAGTTTGCGAACAATAAGCGTGCCAGGCCACCTGTTTTTTACATTGTTTATACTTGCAAGGACATGCCTAGTACATCTGAACCGTGATTGGGCACTGCGCACATGCCACCTTTGTAAAGGCATTGCGCAAAATAGCCAAAGCAAGCCACCAGTATTCCACCTTGTTTGCACGTGCAAGATCATGCCTAGTACATCTGCACTGTGATTGGACACTCTGACAGTGGCTGACTCGTGTTATGATCAATAGAAGTAAATGTTACTTGGATACATTTATGGTCATGGTCAGTGGCACATGCCAACTTTGTAAATGCATTGTGCACAAGAGTCGTGCCAAGCCACCAGTTTTTTACCTTGTATAAAACTGTAAAGTCATGCCCAGTATATCTGCACGGTGATTGGACACTCTGACCGTGGCTGACTCGTGTTATGATTCATAGCCGTTTAAGGTAGTTTGTAAACTGTGTGGTCATGGTCAGTGGCACATGTCAACTTTTTAACGGCATTGCGCACAATAGACGTGCCAAGCTACCAGCAATCTACCTTGTCTGGGCATACAACTTCATGCCTATTAAATCTTCACTATTACTGGACACTCTGACCGTGGCTGACTTGTGCTATGATCGATAGATGTAAAAGTCACTTGGATACATTTGTGGTCATGGTCAGTGGCACATGCCAGCTTTGTCAAACATGGTGGCTCGGTGGGGCTACTGTGCGCAATGCCTTGACAAACATTGCATGTGCCACTGACCATGACCACAAAGTTAACCAAGTGACTTTAACTTCTACGATTCGTAACACAAGTCAGCCACAGTCAGAGTGCCCAATCACAGTTCAGATGTACTAGGCATGACCTTGTAGATATAAACAAGGTAAAAAACCAATGGCTTGGTACGTCTATTGTACGCAATGCCTTGACAAAGTTGGCATGTGCCACTGACCATGACCACAAATGTATCCAAGTGACCTTTACTTCTATTGATCATAACATGAGTCAGCCACGGTGAGAGTGTCCAATCACAGTGCACATATAATATGCATGACCTTGCAGGTATAAACAAGGTAAAAAACGGGTGGCTTGGCACGGCTATTGTGCGCAATGCCTTGACAAAGTTGGCATGTGCCACTGACCATGACCACAAAGATTACCAAGTACCTTAAATGGCTATGAATCATAACACGACAGTAGCCATCTGCACTGTGACTTGCAAGGTTATGCATATTAGATGTGCACTGTGATTGGGCACTCTGACCGTAGCTGACTTGTGTTAAGATTCGTAGACGTTAAGGTCACTTGGTAAACTTTGTGGTCATGGTCACTGGCACATGCCAACTTTGTAAAGGCATTGCGCACAATAGCCGTGCCAAGCCACCGGTTTTTTTACCTTGTTCATACCTGCAAGGTCATGCATAGTACATCTGAACTGCGATTGAGTACTCTGCCCGTGGCTGACTCGTGTTATGATTCGTAGAAGTTAAAGTCACTTGGTAACCTTTGTGGTCATGGTCAGTGGTACATGCAAACTTTGTCAAGGCATTGCAGACAATAGCCACACGGAGACACCAGTAATCTACCCTGGTTATACCTGCAAGATCATGCCTAGTACATATGCACTGTGATTTGTCACTCTGACCGTGGCTGACTCGTGTTTTGATTCATAGCCGTTTAAGGTATTTGATAAATTTTGTGGCAGTGGTCAGTGGCACATGCCAACTTTGTCAAGGAATTGCGCACAATAGCCACACCGAGCCACCAGTATTGTACCTTATTTGCACCTGCAAGATCATACCCAGTAAAGCTGCACTGTGATTGGACACTCTGACCGTGGCTGACTCGTGTTATGATCAATAAAAGTAAAAGTCACTTGGTAAACTTTGTGTTCTTGGTCTGGGGCACATGCCAACTTTGTAAAGGCATTGCGCACAATAGCCACATCGAGCCACCAGTATTCTACCTTGTTTGTACCTGCAAGGTCATTCCCAGTATATCTGCACTGTGATTTGACACTCTGATCGTGGCTGACTCGTGTTATGATTCATAGCCGTTTGAGGTACTTGGTAAACGTTGTGGCCATGGTCAGTGGCACATGCCAACTTTGTCAAGGCATTGCGCACAATAGTCGTGCCAAGCCACTGGTTTTTTACTTTGTTTATACCTGCAAGGTCATGCCTAGAACATCTGAACTGTGATTGGGCACTCTGACTGTGGCTGACTCGTGTTACGATTCATAGAAGTTGAAGCCACTTGGTAAACGTTGTGGTCATGGTCAGTGGCACATGCCAACTTTGTCAAGGCATTGCGCACAGTAGCCACACCAAGCCACCAGTATTCTACCTTGTTTGTACCTGGAAGGTCATGCCCAATATATCTGCACTGTGATTGGACACTCTGACCGTGAATGACTTGTGTTATGATCAATAGAAGTAAAAGTCACTTGGATACATTTGTGGTCATGGTGAGTGGCACATGCCTACTTTGTGAAGGCATTGCGCACAATAGCCACACCGAGCCACCAGTAGTCTACCTTGTTTATACCTGCAAATTCATGCCCAGTATATCTGCACTGTGGTTGGACACTCTGACCGTGGCTGACTCGTGTTATGATTCATATCCGTTTACGATACTTGGTAAACTTTGTGGTCATGGTCAGTGGCACATGCCAACTTTGTCAAGGCATTGCGCACAATAGCCACACCGAGCCGCCAGTATTCTACCTTGTTTGAACCTGCAAGATCATGCCTAGTGCATCTGCACTGTGATTGGACACTCCGACCGTGGCTGATTCGTGTTATGATCAATAGAAGTACAAGTCACTTGGATACATTTGTGGTCATGGTTAGTGTCACATGCCAACTTTGTCAAGGAATTGCGCACAATAGCCACACCGAGCCACCAGTATTCTAACTTGTTTGTACCTGCAAGGTCATTCCCTGTATATCTGCACTGTGATTAGACACTCTGATCGTGGCTGACTCGTGTTATGATTCATAGCCATTTGAGGTACTTGGTAAACTTTGTGGCCATGGTCAGTGGCACATGCCAACTTTGTCAAGGCATTGCGCACCATTGCCGTGCCAAGCAACCGGTTTTTTACCCTGTTCATACCTGCAAGGTCATGCCTAGTACATCTCTACTGTGATTGGGCAATCCAACTGTGGCTGACTAGTGTTATGATTCATAGAAGTTGAAGCCACTTAGTAAACTTTGTGGTCATGGTCAGTGGGACATGCCAACTTTGTCAAGACATATCGTACAATAGCCACATCGAGCCACCAGTATTCTACCTTTTTTGTACCTGCAAGGTCCTGCCCAATATATGTGCACTGTGATTGGACACTCTGACTGTGGCTGACTTGTGTTATGATCAATAGAAGTAAAATTCACTTTGATACATTTGTGGTCATGGTCAATGGCACATGCCACCTTTGTCAAGGCATTGCGCACAATAGCCACACCGAGCCACCACTATTCTACCTTTTTTATACCTGTAAGGTCATGCCCAGTATATCTGCACTGTGATTGGACACTCTTATCCTGGCTGACTCGTGTTGTGATTCATAGCCGTTTAAGGTACTTGGTAAACTTTGTGGTCATGGTCAGTGGCACATGCCAACGTTGTCAAGAAATTTGTCACAATAGCCACACCGAGCCACCATTATTATACCTTGTCTATACCTGCAAATTCATGCCCATTACACTGCACTCTGGTTGGACACTCTGACCATGGCTGACTCGTGTTATGGTTCATAGCCGTTTAAGGTACTTGGTAAACTTTGTGGTCATGGTCAGTGACACATGCCAACTTTGTCAAGGCATTGCGCACATTAGCCACACGGAGCCGCCAGTATTCCACCTTGTTTGAACTTGCAAGATCATGCCTAGTGCATCTGCACTGTGATTGGACACTCCGACGTGGCTGACTCGTGTTATGATCAATAGAAGTAAAAGTCACTTGGATACATCTGTGGTCATGGTCAGTGGCACATGCCAACTTTGTCAAGGCATTGCGCACAATAGCCACACCGAGCCACCAGTATTCTACCTTGTTTATACCTGGAAGGTCATGCCCAGTATATTTGCACTGTGATTGGACATTCTGACCGTGGCTGACTCGCGTTATGATTCATTGCCGTTT
>SZWC01000297.1:0-30124 GCA_023375785.1 Penium margaritaceum | reverse complement strand
TAAACTTTGTGGTCATGGTCAGTGGCACATGCCAACTTTGACAAGGCATTGCGCACAATAGCCACACCGAGCCACCAGTATTCTATCTTGTTTGCACCTGCAAGATCATGCCTAGTACATCTGCACTGTGATTGGACACTCTGACCGTGGCTGACTCGTGTTATGATCAATAGAAGTAAAAGTCACTTGGATACACTTGTGGTCATGGTCAGTGGCACATGCCGACTTTGTCAGGGCATTGTGCAACATAGCCACACCGATCCACTAGTATTCTACCTTGTTCATACCTGCAAGGTCATGCACAATATACCTGCACTGTGATTGGACACTCGACCGTGGCTGACTCGTGTTATGATTCATAGCCGTTTAAGGTACGTTGTATATTTTGTGGTCATGGTCAGTGGCACATGCCAACTTTGTCAAGGCATTACGCACAATAGCCGTGCCAAGTCACCAGTTTTTTAACTTGTTTATACCTGCAAGGTCATTCATATTATATGTGCATTGTGATTGGGCACTCTGACCGTGGCTGACTCGTGTTGCGGTTTTTATAAGTTAAAGTCACTTGGTAAACTTTGTGGTCATGGTCAGTCGCACATGCCAACTTCATCAAGGAATTACGCACAATAGCCACACCAAGCCACCAGTGTTCTACCTTGTTTGCACCTGAAAGATCATGCCTAGTACATCTGCACTGTGATTGGACACTCTGACCGTGGCTGACTCGTGTTATGATGCATAGTTGTTTAAGGTACATGGTAAACTTTGTGGTCATGGTCAGTGGCACATGCCAACTTTGTCAAGGCATTACGCGCAATAGCCACACCGAGCCACCAGTATTCTACCTTATTTGTTCCTACAAGATCATGCCTAGTACATCTGCACTGTGATTGGACACTCTGACCGTGGCTGACTTGTGTAATGATCAATAGAAGTAAAAGTCACTTGGATACATCTGTGGTCATGGTCAGTGGCACATGCCAACTTTGTCAAGGCATTGCGCACAATAGCCACACCGAGCCACCAGTATTCTACCTTGTTTTTACGTGCAATATCATGCCTAGTACGTCTGCATTGTGATCGGACACTCTGACCGTGGCTGACTCGTGTTATGATGCATAGCCGTTTAAGGTACTTGGTAAACTTTGTGGTCATGGTAAGTGGCACATGCCAACTTTGTCAAGGCATTGCGCACAATAGCCACACCGAGCCACCAGTATTTTACCTTGTTGATACCTGCAAGGTCATGTCCAGTATATCTACACTATGATTGGACACTCTGACCGTGGCTGACTCGTGTTATGATCAATAGAAGTGAAAGTCACTTGGATACATTTGTGGTCATGGTCAGTGGCACATGCCAACTTTGTCAAAGCATAGCGCACAATAGCCACAGCAAGCCACCAGTATTCTATCCTGTCTGTAATGACAAGGTCATGCCCAGTATATATGCACTGTGATTGGACACTCTGACCGTGGCTGACTCTTGTAATGATTCATATCCGTTTAAGGTAGTAGGTAAACTTTGTGGTCATGGTCATTGGCACATGCCGACTTTGTCAAGGCATTGTGCACAATAGCCACACCGAGCCACCAGTATTCTACCTTGTTTATACCTGGAAGGTCATGCCCAGTATATTTGCACTGTGATTGGACATTCTGACCGTGGCTGACTCGCGTTATGATTCATTGCCGTTTCATGTACTTGGTAAACTTTGTGGTCATGGTCAGTGGCACATGCCAACATTGTCAAGGCATTGCGCACAATAACCACACCAAGCCACCAGTATTGTACATTGTTTGTACCTGCAAGATCATGTATAGTACATCTGCACTGTGATTGGACACTCTGACCGTGGCTGACTCGTGTTATGATCAATAGAAGTAAAAGTCACTTGGACACATTTGTGGTCATGGTCAGTGGCACATGCCAACTTTGTCAAGACATTGCACACAATAGCCACACCGAGCCACTAGTATTCTACCTTGTTTATACATGTAGGATCATGCCCAGTATATCTGTACTATGATTGGAAACTCTGACCGTGGCTGACTCATGTTATGATTCGTAGTCGTTTAAGGTGCTTGGGAAACATTATGGTCATGGTCAGTGGCACATGCCAACATTGTCAAAGCAGTGCGTACAATAGCCACACCGAGCCACCGGTTTTTTACCTTGTTGATACTTGTAAGGTCATGCCTAGTACATCTGCACTGTGATTGGACACTCTGATCGTGGCTGACTCGGTGTTATGATCAATAGAAGTAAATGTCACTTTGATACATTTGTGGTCATGGTCAGTGGCACTTGCCAACTTTGTCAAGGCATTGCGCACAATAGCCACACCGAGCCACCGGTATTCTACCTTGTTTGTACCTGCAAGGTCATGCCCAGTATATCTTCACTGTGAGTAGACACTCTGACCGTGACTGACTCATGTTATGATTCATAGCCATTTCAGGTACTTGGTAAACTTTGTGATCATGGTTAGTGGCACATGCCAACTTTGTCAATGAATTGCACACAATAGCCACATCGAGCGACCAGTAGTCTACCTTGTTTGTACCTGCAAGATCATGCCCCGTATATCTGCACTGTGACTGGACACTCTGACCGTGGCTGACTCGTGTTATGATTCATAGCCGTTTAAGGTACTTGGTAAGCTGGGTGGTCATGGTCAGTGGCACATGCCAACGTTGTCAAGGTATTGCGTACACTGGCCACGCCGAGCCACCAGTATTCTACCTTGTTTGAGCCTACAAGATCATGCCTAGTACATCTGCACTGTGACTGGACACTCTGACCGCGGCTGACTTATGTTATGATCAATAGAAATAAAAGTCACTTGGATACATTTGTGGTCATGGTCAGTGGCACATGCCAACTTTGTCAAGGGACTGCGCACAATAGCCGCTCCAAGACACCGGTTTTTTATCCTGTTTACACCTACAAGGTCATGCGTAATATATGTACGCTGTGATTGGGTACTCTGACCGTGGCTGACTCGTGTTACAATTCGTAGAAGTTAAACTCACGTGGTACACTTTGTGGTCATTGTCAGTGGCACATGCCCACTTTGTCAAGGCATTGCGCACAATAGCCACACCGAGCCACCAGTATTTTACCTTTTTTTCACCTGCAAGATAATTCCTAGTACATCTGCACTGTGATTGGACACTCTGGCCGTGGCTGACTCGTCTTATGATCAATAGAAGTAAAAGTCACTTGGATACATTTGTGGTCATGGTCAGTGGCACATGCCAACTTTGTCAAGGCATTGCACACAATAGTCACACCGAGCCACCAGTATTCTACCTTGTTTGAACCTGCAAGATCATGCCTAGTACATCTGCACTGTGATTGACCACTCTGACCATAGCTGGCACGTGTTCTGATCAATAGAAGTAAACGTCACTTTGATGCATTTGTGATCATGGTCAGTGGCACATGCCAATTGTTTCAAGGAATTGCGCGCAATAGCCACACCAAACAACCAGTATTCTACCTTGTTTATACGTGTAAGGTCATGCTTAGTATATATGCACTGTGATTGGACACCCCGACCGTGGCTGACTCTCGTTATGATTCATAGCCGTTTAAGGTACTTGGTTAGCTTTTTGGTGATGGTTAGTGGCACATGCCAACCTTGTCAAGGCATTGCGCACATTAGCCGTGCCATGCTACCAGTTTTTTACCTTGTTTATACCTGCAAGGTCATGCATATTAGATGTGCACTGTGATTGGACACTCTGACCGTGGCTGACTCGTGTTACAATTCGTAGAAGTTAAAGTCACTTGATAAACTTTGTGGTCATGGTCAATGGCACATGCCAACTTTGTCAAGGAATTGCGCACAATACCCACACCGAGCCACTAGTATTCAACCTTGTTTGCACCTGAAAGATCATGCTTAGTACAGCTGCACTGTGATTGGACACTCTGACCATGGCTGATTCGTGTTATGATCAATAGAAGTAAAAGTCACTTGGATACATTCGTAGTCATGGTCAGTGGCACATGCCAACTTTTTAAAGGCATTGCGCACAATAGCCACACCGAAGCACCAGTATTCTACCTTGTTTCTACCTGTAAGGTCATGCCCAGCATATCTGCACTGTGATTGGACACTCTGACCATGGCTGACTTGTGTTATGATTCATAGCCGTTTAATGTACTTGGTAAACGTTGTGGTCATGGTCAGTGGCACATGCCAACTTTGTCAAGGCATTGCGCACATTAGCCGTGGCAGGCCACCGGTTTTTACCTTGTTCGTACCTGCAAGGTCATGAATATTAGATGTGCACTGTGATTGCGCACTCTGACCGTGGCTGACTCGTGTTACAATTCGTAGAAGTTAAAGTTATTTGATAAACTTTGTGGTCATGGTCAGTGGCACATGCCAACGTTGTCAAGGCATTGCGCACAATAGCCACACCGAGCCACTAGTATTCTATCTTGTTTGCACCTGTAAGATCATGCCTAGTACAGCTGCACTGTGATTGGACACTCTGACCATGGATGACTCGTGTTATAGTCAATAGAAGTAAAAGTCACTTGGATACATTTGTGGTCATGGTCAGTGGCACATGCCAAATTTGTCAAGGCATAGCGCACAATAACCAAACCAAGTCACCAGTATTCTACCTTGTTTGTACGTGAAAGATAATGCCTAGTACATCTGCACTATTATTGGACACTCTGACCGTGGCTGACTCGTGTTATGATCAATAGAAGTAAAAGTCACTTGGATACATTTTTGGTAATGGTCAGTGGAACATGCCGACTTTGTCAAGGCATTGCGCACAATAGCCACACCGAGCCACCAGTATTCTACCTTATTTATGCCTGCAAGGTCATGCCCAGTACATCTTCACTCTCATTGGACACTCTGACCGTGGCTGACTCGGTTATGATTCAAAGCCGTTTAAGGTACTTGATAAACTTTGTGGTCATGGTCAGTGGCACATGCCAACATTGTCAAGGCGTTGCGCACAANGTCACTTGGATACATTTGTGGTCATGGTCAGTGGCACAAGCCAACTTTGTCAAGGCATTACGCGCAATAGCCACACCGAGCCACCAGTATTCTACCTCATTTGTTCCTAAAAGATCATGCCTAGTACATCTGCACTGTGATTTGACACTCTGACCGTGGCTGACTCGTGTAATGATCAATAGGAGTAAAAGTCACTTGGATACATTTGTGGTCATGGTCAGTGGCACATGCCAACTTTGTCAAGGCATTGCGCACAATAGCCACACCGAGCCACCAGTATTCTACCTTGTGTTTACGTGCAAGATCATGCATAGTACGTCTGCATTGTGATCGGACACTCTGACCATGGCTGACTCGTGTTATGATGCATAGCCGTTTAAGGTACTTGGTAAACTTTGTGGTCATGGTCAGTGGCACATGCCGACATTGTCAAGGCGTTGCGCACAATAGCCGTACCAAGCCACCGGTTTACCTTGTTTATACCTGCAAAGGTCATGCATATTAGATGTACACTATGATTGGGCACTCTTACTGTGGCTGACTCGTGTTACGAGTCGTAGAAGTTATAGTCACTTGGTAAACTTTGTGGTCATGGTCAGTGGNCCAGTATTCTACCTTATTTATGCCTGCAAGGTCATGCCCAGTACATCTTCACTCTCATTGGACACTCTGACCGTGGCTGACTCGGTTATGATTCAAAGCCGTTTAAGGTACTTGATAAACTTTGTGGTCATGGTCAGTGGCACATGCCAACATTGTCAAGGCGTTGCGCACAATAGCCGTGCCAAGCCACCGGTTTACCTTGTTTATACATGCAAAGGTCATGCATATTAGATGTACACTGTGATTGGGCACTCTGACTGTGACTGACTCGTGTTACGATTCGTAGACGTTATAGTCACTTGGTAAACTTTGTGGTCATGGTCAGTGGCACATGCCAACTTTGTCAAGGCATTGTGGACAATACCCATACCGAGCCAGCAGTATTCTACCTTGTTTGCACCTGCAAGATCATGCCTAGTACATCTGCACTGTGATTGGACACTCTGACCGTGGCTGACTTTTGTTATGAAAAATAGAAGTAAAGGTCACTTGGATACATTTGTGGTCATGGTCAGTGGCACAAGCCAACTTTGTCAAGGCATTACGCGCAATAGCCACACCGAGCCACCAGTATTCTACCTTATTTGTTCCTAAAAGATCATGCCTAGTACATCTGCACTGTGATTGGACACTCTGACCGTGGCTGACTCGTGTAATGATCAATAGAAGTAAAAGTCACTTGGATACATTTGTGGTCATGGTCAGTGGCACATGCCAACTTTGTCAAGGCATTACGCGCAATAGCCACACCGAGCCACCAGTATTCTACCTTATTTGTTCCTACAAGATCATGCCTAGTACATCTGCACTGTGATTGGACACTCTGACCGTGGCTGACTCGTGTAATGATCAATAGAAGTAAAAGTCACTTGGATACATTTGTGGTCATGGTCAGTGGCACATGCCAACTTTGTCAAGGCATTGCGCACAATAGCCACACCGAGCCACCAGTATTCTACCTTGTTTTTACGTGCAATATCATGCCTAGTACGTCTGCATTGTGATCGGACACTCTGACCGTGGCTGACTCGTATTATGATACATAGCCGTTTAAGGTACTTGGTAAACTTTGTGGTCATGGTCAGTGGCACATGCCAACTTTGTCAAGGCATTGCGCACAATAGCCACACCGAGCCACCAGTATTTTACCTTGTTGATACCTGCAAGGTCATGTCCAGTATATCTACACTATGATTGGACACTCTGACCGTGGCTGACTCGTGTAATGATCAATAGAAGTAAAAGTCACTTGGATACATTTGTGGTCATGGTCAGTGGCACATGCCAACTTTGTCAAGGCATTGCGCACAATAGCCACACCGAGCCACCAGTATTTTACCTTGTTGATACCTGCAAGGTCATGTCCAGTATATCTACACTATGATTGGACACTCTGACCGTGGCTGACTCGTGTTATGATCAATAGAAGTAAAAGTCACTTGGATACATTTGTGGTCATGGTCAGTGGCACATGCCAACTTTGTCAAAGCATAGCGCACAATAGCCACATCAAGCCACCAGTATTCTATCCTGTCTGTAATGACAAGGTCATGCCCAGTATATATGCACTGTGATTGGACACTCTGACCGTGGCTGACTCTTGTAATGATTCATACCCGTTTAAGGTAGTAGGTAAACTTTGTGGTCATGGTCATTGGCACATGCCGACTTTGTCAAGGCATTGCGTACAATAGCCATGCCAAGCCACCGGTTGTTTACCTTGTCTACATATGCAAGATCATGTCTAGTACATCTGCAATGTGATTGGGCACTCTGACTGTGGCTGACGCAAGTTACGATCGGTAGACGTAAAAGTCACTTGGATACATTTGTGGTCATGGTCAGTGGCACATGCCAACTTTGTCAAGGCATTGCGCAGAATAGCCACACCCAGCCACCAGTACTCTACCTTGTTTTTTCCTGCAAGATCATGCCTAGTACCTCTCCACTGTGATCGGACACTCTGACCGTGGCTGACTCGTGTTATGATTCATATCCGTTTAAGGTACTTGGTAAACTTTGTGGTCATGGTCAGTGGCACATGCCAACTTTGTTAAGGCATTGCGCACAATAGCCACACTGAGACACCAGTATTCTACCTTGTTGATACCTGCAAGGTCATGTCTAGTATATCTGCACTGTGATTGGACACTCTAACCGTGGCTGACTCGTGTTATGATCAATAGAAGTAAAAATCACTTGGATACATTTGTGGTCATGGTCAGTGGCACATGCCAACTTAATTAAGGCATTGCGCACAATAGCCACAGCAAGCCACCAGTATTCTATCCTGTCTGTACCGACAAGGTCATGCCTAGTATATCTGCACTTTGATTGGACACTCTGACCGTGGCTGACTCTTGTAATGATTCATATCCGCTTAAGGTACTTGGTAAACTTTGTGGTCATGGTCAGTGGCGTATGCCGACTTTGTCAAGGCATTGCGTACAATAGCCGTGCCAAGCCACCTTTTGTTTTCCTTGTCTATACCTACAAGGTCATGCCTAGTACATCTGAACTGTGATTGGGCACTCTGACTATGGCTGACTCAAGTTACGATTGGTAGACGTAAAAGTCACTTGGATACATTTGTGGTCATGGTCAGTGGCACATGCCAACTTTGTCAAGGCATTGCGCACAATGGCCACACAGAGCCACCAGTATTCTACCTTGTTTATACATGCAAGGTCATGCTCAGTATATCTGTACTGTGATTGGACACTCTGACCGTGGCGGACTTGTGTTATGATTCATAGTCGTTTAAGGTACTTGGTGAACTTTGTGGTCATGGTCAGTGGCACTTGCCAACTTCGTCAAGGCATCGCGCACATTAGCCACACAGAGCCACCAGTGTTCTACCTTTTTCATACCTGTAAGGTCATGCCCAGTATATCAGCACTGTGATTGGACACTCTGACCGTGGCTGACTCATGTAGTTCAATAGAAGTATAAGTCACTTGGATTAATTTGTGGTCATGGTCAGTGGCACATGCCAACTTAGTCAACGCATTGCGCACAATAGCCACACAGAGCCACCCGTATTCTACCTTTTTTATACCTGCAAGATTGTGCCTAGTACATCTGCACTTTGATTGGACAGTCTGTCCGTGTCTGACTCCTGTTATGATCAATAGAAGTAAAAGTCACTTGGATACATTTGTGGTCATGGTCAGCGGCACATGCCAACTTTGTCAAGGCATTGCGCACAGTAGCCACACTGAGCCACCCATGTTCTGCATTCTTTATACATGTAAGGTCATGTCGAGTATGTCTGCACTTTGATTGGACACTCTGACCGTGGCTGACTCGTGTTATGGTCAATAGAAGTAACAGTCACTTGGATACATTTGTGGTGATGGTCAGTGGCACATGCCAACTTTGTCAAGGCATTGCACACAACAGGCACACCGAGCCACCAGTATTCTACCTTGTTTGAACCTGCAAGATCATGCCTAGTACATCTTCAGTGTGATTGGACACTCTGATCGTGTCTGACTCGTGTTATGATCAATATAAGTAAAAGTCACTTGGATACATTTTTTGTCATGGTTAGTGGCACATGCCAACTTTGTCAAGTCATTGCGCACAATAGCCATGCCAAGCCACCGGTTTTTTACCTTGTTTATATCTGCAAGGTCATGCATATAAGATGTGCACTATGATTGGGCACTTTGACTGTGGCTGACTCATGTTATGATTCGTAGAAGTTAAAGTCACTTGGTAAACTTTGTGGTCATGGTCAGTGACACATGCCAAATTTGTCAAGGCATTGCGCACAATAGCCGTACCAAGCCATGGTGTTTTACCTTGTTTATACCTGAAAGGTCATGCATATTAGATGTGCACTGTGATTGGGCACTCTGATCGTGGCTGACTCGTGTTACGATCAATAGAAGTAACAGTCACTTGGATACATTTGTGGTCATGGTCAGTGGCACATGCCAACTTTGATAAGGCATTGCGCAGAATAGCCACACCGAGCCACCAGTATTCTACCTTGTTTATACCTGCAAGGTCATGCCCAGTATATCTGCACTGTGATTGGACAATCTGAACGTGGCTGACTCGTGTTATGATTCATAGCCATTTAAGGTAATTGGTAACCTTTGTGGTCATGGTCAGTGGCACATGCCAACTTTGTCAAGTCATGGTGTACAATAGCCGTGCCAAGCCATCGGTTTTTTACCGTTTTTATACCTACAAGGTCATGCATGTTAGGTGTGCACTGTGATTGGGAACTCTGACTGTGGTTGACTTGTGTTACGATTCGTAGATGTTTAAGTCACTTGGTAAACTTTGTGGTCATGGTCAGTGGCACATGCCAACTTTGTCAAGGCATTGCGCACAATTGTCACACCGAGCCACCAGTATTCTACCTTGTTTGCACCTGCAAGATCATGCCTAGTACATCTGCACTGTGATGGGACTCTCTGACCGTGTTGGACTCGTGTTATGATTCAAAGCCGTTCAAGGTACTTGGTGAACTTTGTGGTCATGGTCAGTGGCACTTGCCAACTTCCTCAAGGCATTGCGCACAATAGCCACACCAAGCCACCAGTATTCTACCTTTTTTATACGTCTAAGGTCATGCCTGGTATATCTGCACTGTGATTGGACACTCTGACCATGGCTGACTCATGCAGTTCAATAGAAGTAAAAGTCACTTGGATACATTTGTGGTCATGGTCAGTGGCACATGCCAACTTAGTCAAGGCATTGCGCACAATAGTTACATCGAGAAACCAGTATTATACATTGTTTATATCTGTAAGATAATGCCTAGTACGTCTGCACTCTGATTGGACACTCTGACCGTAGCAGACTCGTGTTATGATCAACAGAAGTAACAGTCACTTGGATACATTTGTGGCCATGGTCAGTGGCACACGCCAACTTTGTAAGGCATTGCGCACAACATGCACATCGAGCCACCAGTAATCTACGTTGTTTGCACCTGCAAGATCATGCCTAGTACATATGCAGTGTGATTGGACACTCTGTCTGTGGCTGACTCGTGTTATAATCAATAGAAGTAAAAGTCACTTGGATACATATGTGGTCATGGTCAGTGGCACATGCCAACTTTGTCAAGGCATTGCGCACAATAGCCGTGCCAAGCCACTGGTTTTTTACCTTGTTTATATCTGCAAGGTCATGCATATAAGATGTGCACTATCATTGGGCACTCTGACTGTGGCTGACTCATGTTACGATTCGTAGAAGTTAAAGTCACTTGGTAAACTTTGTGCTCATGGTCAGTGACACATGCCAAATTGGTCAAGGCATTGCGCACAATAACCATACCAAGCCACCGGTGTTTTACCTTGTTTATACCTGAAAGGTCATGCATATTACATGTGCACTGTGATTGGGCACTCTGACCGTGGCTGACTCGTGTTACGATCAATAGAAGTAACAGTTACTTGGATACATTTGTGGTCATGGTCAGTGGCATATGCCAACTTTGATAAGGCATTGCGCAGCATAGCCACACCGAGCCACCAGTATTATACCTTGTTTATACCAGCAAGGTCATGCCCAGTATATCTGCACTGTGACTGGACACTATAAACGTGTCTGACTCGTGTTATGATTCATAGCCATTTACGGTAATTGGTAACCTTTGTGGTCATGGTCAGTGGCACATGCCAACGTTGTCAAGGCATGGCGTACAATAGCCGTGCCAAGCCACCGGTTTTTTACCTTGTTTATACCTGCAAGGTCATGCATGTTAGATGTGCACTGTGATTGGGCACTCTGACTGTAGCTGACTCGTGTTATGATTCGTAGAAGTTAAAGTCACTTGGTAAACTTTGTGGTCATGGTCAGAGGCACATGCCAACTTTTTCAAGGCATTGCGCACAATAGCCACAACGAGCCACCAGTATTCTACCTTGTTTGCACCTGCAAGATCATGCCTAGTACATCTGCACAGTGATTGGACACTCAGACCGTGGCTGACTCGTGTTATGATCAATAGAAGTAAATTTCACTTGGATATATTTGTGGTCATAGTCAGTGGCACATGCCAGCTTTGTCACGGCATTGCACACAATAGCCACACCAAGCCACCAGCATTCTACCTTGTTTGACCATGCAAGATCAAGCCTAGTACATCTGCACTGTGATTGGACACTCTTACCGTGACTGACTCGTGTTATGATCAATAGAAGTAAAAGTCAGTTGGATACATCTGTGGTCATGGTCAGTGGTACATGCCAACTTTGTCAAGGCATTGCGCATAATAGCCACACCGCGCCACCAGTATTCTACCCTGTTTGTACCTGCAAGGTAATGTCCAGTATATCTGCACTGTGATTGGACATTCTAACTGTGGCTGACTCGTGTTATTATCCATAGCGGTTTAAGGTACTTGGTAAACTTTGTGGTCATGGTCAGTGGCACATGCCAACATTGTCAAGGCATTGCGCACAATGGCCGTGCCAAGCCACCGTTGTTTTACCTTGTTTATGCCTACATGGTCATGCCTAGTACATCTGAACCGTGATTGGGCACTCTGACTTTGGCTGAATTCGTAGAAGTTAAAGTCACTTGGTAAACTTTGTGGTCATGGTCAGTGGCACATGCCAGCTTTGTCAAGGCATAGCACACAAAAGCCTTGCCAAGCCAACGGTATTCTACCTTGTTTGTACCTGCAAGATCATGCCTAGTACACTTGCACTGTGATTGGACACTCTGGCTGTGGCTGACTCGTGTTATGATCAATAGAAGTAAAAGTCACTTGGATACATTTGTGGTCATGGTCAGTGGCACATGCCAATTTTGTCAAGACATTGCGCACAATAGCCACACCAAGTTACCTGTATTCTACCTTGTTTATACCTGCAAGGTCATGTCCAGTTTATTTGCACTGTGATTGGACACTCTGACCGTGGCTGACTCGTGTTATGATTCATAGCCGTTTAAGGTACTTGGTAAATTTTGTGGTCATGGTCAGTGGCACATTCCAACTTTGTTGAGGCATTGCGCACAATAGCCGTGCCAAGCCACCAGTTTTTTACGTTGTTTATTCCTGCAAGGTCATGCATATTAGATGTGCAATGTGATTGGGCACTCTGACTGTGGCTGACTCGTGTTACGATTCTAGAAAGTTAGTCACTTGTGACAGGAAAATGCTGGAAGCCTGAGGCATGCAAGGACAAGCAGTTACTGCCAAAGTAATCTGTGAGAAGCTTCTGAGAAGTTACAGACGAGTGACGAATTCATGACGTCATGAGTTGAGCAGGAGAAGACTTGTGATAACTGATGGATGAACATGACAACTGTCTTGAAGGAGGAAAGTGATGCGGCCGCAGCAGCCAAGGCACAAGTGGGAACACACAGTGCCAAGGCGCAGGCAATGAAGTCAAGGAAACTGATGAGTCCCTTGGATTTGTGGGTGCAGTACCATAGGTATGGACGCGAAGATCAAGTGAGATCCTGCAACACCTCGGAGCGGACAAGGCGGCGGGCCAAGCCCCAGCTTCCAAGGGCGGGCGTGAATGATGAGGAAGACGAATGAGTGGAGCGATTGAGAAAGGCCGCAGCCAAGAAGGCGGGCATGAGATGATGGAAAGAGCCGCAGCCGTAATGGCGGGCAAGAAGGCATGTAGTGAAGCAAAGCTATAGAATTGCTTAGATATGTCATGCAGGTACAAGGGTGTTATATCCTACGTCTAGTCCTAGCTGCCTGTTCCCGAGCCGTGCACTAAGGCGCTCTATAGGACCGATGTCGCCTTAGGCGACTGTCGGCGGACACTGCTGCTGAGGCTTGTGGTGTTGCGTATCGGGTCCAAATCCCTTCGGGGTGCTTGGGGTGAGGACCGCTCACAACGGGTGGCGCGCTCAACTTGGTCGAGCTTTCTGTCGTCTTCCGGGGACCGGGTCGCCCGTTGGGGTTCCCGCCGGCTAGCTTTTGAGGTCCTTGCCGCCGTTAACCGTTGGTCTCACCGGCAGCACTTGATCCGTTTGGCTGTCGGTGCCGATGGTCTTGATTAGGTGCGGATATGACCCTGCTTCTTGTAGATTCCTTTTCTGGGAATTCCGGGAGCAAGGATTCTCTCGGCTGGCAGGTGGGTAGATCGGTAATGTGTCCGGGTGATCTCTTGGTTCGAGTCTCCTGTGACCATTTATCTTGTTTTATTCTGACACCGGCCCTCAATATCACAGTACACAGAAGCACAGGGCTGAAAGAGGAGAGTTGAGTAGTTGCCGACGTTTTGAAGTTGTAAGAGGGGTAGTGTCCAGGCGTAGCGTAGATGGGCTGCGGCAGGTGGAGTGGACAAGGGGCTGATGTCCATCTGGGAGAATCACGCAGGTGAGGGGGCAGAAGGAAAAGGTCGAAGGGTGCTGTTCCAAGAGAGACAGAGGTGGATGCGTTGATAGCTGCAGCGGTTTTTTGAGGACTCAAATGATCTTGATGTTTTTGCGTGGAGGACTAAGAGACAGTGGTGTCTTGACGAGGCTGTTGGATGAAGTAGCTATCCGGCAATGATGGACTGCTGTGGAAGAGATTTTCATGCTCCCGAGAATTGAGTGTAGAGTAGAGAGCGTTCGGTGGAGTAGTTGTTGGAACATTGTTGCAAGGATGAGGATGAGCGGAGGGGCTGATGTTTTCAAGGAGATGTTTCATGATGATGTTGTCTGTGTCCTGGACTACTGATGGGGAGTTTGAGGAAGGCTCCTTTCTTGGAGGTGTTGATATGCTGGTAAAGAGGAGGACATTAATGCTACTAGGAGGTTCATAGTAGGGTTGTGAGGTAGGGTGCTGGTGGAGATTTCTGTCAGTTGCAGTTTGAAACGTGCTTAGGAACTGGCGATGCTCCTTGTAGTCGAGTTTGGAAAGGAGAGAACTGAGTTCAAGGTTCGTGGTGATTGAGCTCCCCGAGATGGATTGGAAGGGTTGTGAAGTAGTGGTATGTGAGAGGTGTTGCTTCCAAAGGTGTCGCGGTCTCCTTTTGCGTTTTGCTATAGACTTTTGTTCCACAGGAATGGGCCTGAAGTTGAGAACTTGGGATACTTGAAGGGGAAGAGATGTTGCAGGACTCGATGGCTCTTTCTGATGTCTAATGGAGAGAAGAGGGAACTGACAGTAATGGAGCTGAGGAGGGAGGATGCTGGATGGTGATGTGTTGGTACTGAGTATTGGTGCAGGGTCTTTAGGCGGTGGAGGTGAGACGCGTTGTTCATACAAGATGTTGTGAAGAACGTTTCCCACAAGGGAGTCCAATGTGATGCCTGCTAGGAACACAATCATGGTGCATGGCTGATGCACTGACAGTGGTTCAGTCTTGAAGTGCCGTTGAGGCCGATGGTTCACTGAGTGAGGACACGGTGATGGAGAATTAAGGAAGAGTTTGCGGGCAGACGTATATGGCTCCTGCTAGCGCTTGGAGATTCCTACTGCAAGTGGTTGACGACGTCTGCTGCTCTTTGACAATGGCTGACAGCTGTTTTACTGACGGGTTATGGTGGTGTGCGGATCTGTGGACTGATGTCAGACTGATGCTTATGTGAGGGACTCTGTAGCTTAGGTGCTGATCTGGGAACTGCTGTCACTTCTATTGATGGCTGCTGCGTCTGCTTCAAATGTGTGTAGCACAATAACTGAACTGTGCCCATACACAGCTTGGTGGTGGCGCGGGTTCGTCTGCTGCAGGATGCTAAAGGGAGAGGATGATGGGTGCTGCTGCTGTTGTGCTAATGGTGCTGAAGAAGAGGCACTTCGGGGTGTGGCTCAGGGCGTCAGCTGCAGGTGCGGCGTGGTGTGGAGGCGTATTAGTTGTAACAGATATGGAATTACGCGCATACATGACTCCGTTGGCTTTGCAGGTGAACGAGAAGATCGGCTGAAGTAATTCTTGATGATTTGAAGGAGGACGGCACGTCGCGACTCGGGGTGCCGGTTCAGGTGTTTCGGGCATCAGAGTTGTCAGAGCCGAGGACGTTGGACACAGGCTCTTTCCCTGTGCTCTGATACCATGACAGGAAAATGCTGGAAGCCTGAGGCATGCAAGGACAAGTAGTTATTGCCAGAGCAATCTGTGAGAAGCTTTTGAGAAGTTACAGACGAGTGACGAATTCATGACGTCATGAGTTGAGCAGGAGCAGACTTGTGATAACTGATGGAGGAACATGGCAACTGTCTTGAAGGAGGAAAGTGATGCGGCCGCAGCAGCCAAGGCACTGGTGGGAACACGCAGTGCCGAGGCGCGGGCAATGAAGTCAAGGAAGCTAAAGAATCCCTTTGACTCGTGGGCAAAGTACCATAGGTACGGGCGCGACGATCAACTGAGATGCCGCAGCACCTTGGAGCGGGCAAGGCAGCGGGCCAAGCCCCAGCTTCCAAGGGCGGGCGTGAATGATGAGGAAGACAAATGAGCGGAGCGATTGAGAAAGGCCGCAGCCAAGAAGGTGGGCATGAGATGATGGAAAGAGCCGCAGCCGTAATGGCGGGCAAGAAGGCATGAAGTGAAGCAAAGCTATAGAATTGACAAGAGATGTCATGCAGGTACAAGGGTGTTATATCCTACGTCTAGTCCTAGCTGCCTGTTCCCAAGCCGCACACTAAGGCGGCCTATAGGACCGATGTCGCCTTAGGCGACTGTCGACGGACGCTGCTGCTGAGGCTTGTGGTGTTGCGTACCGGGTCCAAAGCCCTTCGGGGTGCTTGGGGTGAGGAACGCACACAACGGGTGGCGCGCTCAACTTGGTCGAGCTTTTTGTCGTCTCGCGGGGACCGGGTCGCCCGTTGGGGTTCCCGCCGGCTAACTTTTGAGGTCATTGCCGCCTTTGACCGTTGGTCTCACCGAAAGTACTTGATCCATTCGGCTGTCGGTGCCGATGGTCTTGATTAGGTGCGGATATGACCCTGCTTCTTGTAGATTCCTTTTCTGGGAATTCCGGGAACAGGGATTCTCTCGGCTGGCAGGTGGGTAGACCGGTAATGTGTCCGGCTGATCTCTTGGTTCGAGTGTCCTGTGACCATTGATCTTGTTTTGTTCTGACAACTTGGTAAGCTTTGTGGTCATGGTCTGTGGCAAATGCCAACTTTGTCAAGGTATTGCGCACAATAGCCACACCAAGCCACAACTATTCTACCTTGTTTGCACCTGAAAGATTGTGCATAGTACATCTGCACTGTGATTGGGTACTCTGACTGTTGCTGACTCGTGTTACGATTCGTAGAAGTTAATGTCACTTGGTAAACTTTGTGGTCATGGTCAGTTGCACATGCCAACTTTGTCAAGGCATTGCGTACAAATGCCACACCAAGCCACCAGTATTCTACATTGTCTGCACCTGCAAGATCATGCCTAATACATGTGTAGTGTGATTGGACACTCTGACGGTGGCTGACTCGTGTTATGATCAATAGAAGTAAACGTCACTTGGATACATTTGTGGTCATGGTCAGTGGCACATGCCAACTTTGTCAAGGTATTGCGCACAATAGCCGTGCCAAGCCATCGGTTTTTTGCCTTGTTTATATCTGCAAGGTCATGCATATAAGATGTGCACTATGATTGGGCACTCCGACTGTGGCTGACTCATGTTACGATTCGTAGAAGTTAAAGTTGTCAGAAGATTGCATGTGCTGCCGTAGAGTGGACGCGGTCGCAGGGACGAGCGTTTCAATGGTGGACAGAAGGACGAGCAGAAGCAAAGCGGTAACCATGATAGGAGGACGAAGCGGAAGTGAATAGTGATGCAAGATGATGAGGAGAGGCCCGGGCGCAGCACCGAATGTGCGAGCACTGAGATCTTGTTGGGAAATGAGTGGACGCAGCACTTTGTGGGAAGGGCGGAAGCTTCCTTGAAGGTGCGGGCATTGTTGATGTATGAGTGATGATTAAAAGAAGGAAAGGGCGTAGTGCGAGAGCACGGGCGCTTGAGCCGAGATTGAGGACAAAGTGACTGGAGGCGGCCCAAAGGACGAGCCTGACGGAGAATCCAATGGATTTATTATAGAATGAAGTACAAGCAATACAAATAGAAAAGGTCTAATCTAGCGCGCTTCATCGAGCGGGCAGAGAGGTGGCGGCTCGGGCAAGTGTGAGAGAAGAGAGCGCCTCGAGACCACGATTCGGCTTTGCTAGCCGTACGCATATGGGATTGGTGAGTGCAGGCACGATCTTCGCAGGTGTGTTTTTCCTGAGCCACTGTGGTATGCGGCCGTTGGTTTTGGTCTTGGTGAGGCTCGCACAATTTGTCGGTCCTGGGACCGTTCGGGTGTTGATCCTGTGACTCCGGAGATGAACCTGCATTGTCACTCTTTATTGTCTCAGTGGCTGCACCCCTTGAGGCGATCTCCGAGATAATGTCCGACACCCCTCTTATATCGAGAGAGGGGTGCAAGCCTTGAATGGTAGGTCTGCGAGTCCTGCTTATGTGGGAGTGCAGCATAGGGAGAGCTTGGGAGGTTTTGAAGGTGGTGGACGCCTCAACACTAGGTTGTAGAGGGAAGAGAGAAAACCTGGGCGATGCAGTACTTTTTGAGTCCTGTCGATGAGTGTAGTAGCAGAGGGATCTTCAGTGAGGGGGAAGGAACAGTTTGTCAGCAGTGCGGAGGGAAGTTCACTTGAGTTGCAGTGAGGTAGTGTGGGCTAACAGTAGGAAGTCGACTGATTCCGATCACTTACCCATACAGTTCTTGGACTGGCGCCATACTTGGATCTGCGCAAGTTATGGGCGGTGACGACTCTGCGAAGGAAGGTAGTCCAGATCTGTGAGGTCATGTGATGCGTTTTCATGAAGCAGTCTGCCTCCTGCACTAGGCGATTGACGAGGAACTTGCCGTGGGCGGGAGCCGCGGTTAGCAGTGTTCCGTTAGTCATGCAATAGCTTCTGAGAAAGGTGTGAAGAGGTGCGTGAGTGGTGTTGGAGAGGATGAGGCGAGGTGGTCGGTCAAAGTGTTTGGTCTGTTGCTTCAACTAGTCCCTAAGTGCAGGGACAACCCCGATCAGTGCGCGAAGGGAGAGGATAGTGCAGTGCTGTGAGTATTGATCGTGAATGAAGAGAAAATGGCTGTGATGGGCAGTTGAGTATGTAGACATAGGCTGTATGAGGGCAATGTGTATGGAGTCAAAGCTGCACAGAGAGGGGTGAGAGGAGAGAGGAGGAGAGGAGGACGCGGTGTACATCTCAAGACCATACTCCTCAGATCCAATCTCAGTCACAGGCTCGACTACTCCTAACATGATAGCATTGTTAGGAGCAAGGTTCACAGCAGCGGGGATGGCAGGAGAAGATGAGGTTTCCATGTTGTTGGTTGGGGTTGAACGCCAGCTTGAGCTTCCCATCCGGTTGTTGTAGCGTTGACGACGCTCCTCCGCCCAGTTGGGTTGTTCACCATAGGACTTGCCAGGGTTCTGATCCAGCCACTCGTTGGTAGCACGATGATCGCACACATGAGGCGGGTGGTTGCGACGGCCACACGTAGTTCCTTTGAATGGACCGTGGCGGATGGTTTAGGAGGAGGCGGGGAAGTGGTTGAACATGCGACTGTCAGTGGTGGCGGCCATGGTTTCAAACGAGTTGGTGGCAATGGTAGCCTCACGTGTTTGCTTAGCGACGTAGTCTTGTTCTGCTGCCATGAGCTTGGGGCTGATGACAGCGAAGGTCAGTTGGTCAACAGGCAGCTGCAGCAAGATTTGGCGGATGATATCATACTGACCAGGGAGGCCAGAGATGATGCCGGTGCAGACGATAGCAGGAGGAAGATCAAGTTTAATTTATTTAATATCACGAGCGATGGTGGTGACGGCTGCAATGTAGCTGCCCATGTTGGTGTGGGTGGTAAAGGGCACGGAGAAGAGTGACATGATCTTGATTTCGTAAGCGGTGGAGGTGTTGTTGCTGAAGCGATATTCAAGAGCTCTCCACACATTGTGACACTTGCCGGCGAGAGTGCGGATATCTTCATGCTGCTCAAGAGAGGAGGTGGTCATGATGGTCATGAGGGCGGTGCTATTGGCGACTTCCCAGGAGGCGTGGCTGATGGTGGTAGTAGAGGCAATGGGAGCAGAGGAGGAAGAGGCATTTGAAGTAGCGGGGTGGGACACAGATCCACCGGAGGGGTCTCCACCGGGAGTGGTTGATGCAGTTGCAATTGAGGAGGAGGAAGTGGCGTCAGGTGGTTCTATCCCAGTATCCGTGTTGGTGATCAGATGCCTGAGGGTAACTCCCTCAACCTTCTGTATTCCGAAGACAAGTGACATTGAGTAGCTCCATAGCTTGTACTTGCTGGTCCCATCCGGCTTTACAGTGAGCTTGAGAAGACCAGTAAGAATGAGGGAAGATGCCATGATGGAGTTAATGGTGAGGCGGTCGGAAAGAGGTGGACACATGGCGATGCGAGATATCTTTTCTCAAGACGATGTCGTGATGCTTGATGATGCTTTTGCTGCAGCGATGAGAGTGCGCGGATGACTTTTGATCAAAGTGAAGAGCGAAACCAAGATGTCAGTGGTGTTGAGTTTTGACGGCGGAAATGCTACAACAGAGGAAGATGGGACTGGGTGCAGGGGACGAATCCCGTGCACTGGCTGTGGAGATGATGAGTGAGTGGGAATTGCTTGCCGATGGTGTGGATTCAGGGGCAAACCCTCGTGCGCGCAATTACCAAGAGGAAGTGGAGTAATGCTGCCACGACACCTTTGTCAGAAGAAGCGCTGCCACCGCAGTTCTTCTGACGACCACAGTTCTTCAAGGCAGAGAAGTCCGATAGGAGTGGGTGCGGCCGACGGCGAAAAGCACGAAGGATCAAAAGGTGTTACTTGAGCTCTGATACCATGTCAGAAGATAGCACGTGCTGTTGTAGAGTGGACGTGGTCGTAGGGACGAGCGTTTCAATGGTGGACAGAAGCACGAGCAGAAGCAAAGCGGTAACGATGATAGGAGGATGAAGCGGAAAGGAATAGCGATGCAAGATGATGAGGAGAGGCCTAGGCGCAGCACCGAAGGTGCGAGCACTGAGATCTTGTTGGGAAAGGAGTGGACGCAGTACTTTGTGGGAAGGGCGGAAGCTTCCTTGAAGGTGCGGGCGTTGCTGACGTATGAGTGACGATTAACAGAAGGAAAGGGCGCAGTGCGAGAGCACGGGTGCTCAAGCTGAGATTGAGGGCAAAGGGACTGGAGGCAGCCTAAAAGGGCAAGCCAGAAGGAGACTCCAATTGATTGATTATAGAATGAAGTATAAGCAATACAAATAGGAACGGTCTAACCCAGCGCGCTTTGTCGAGCGGGCGTAGAGGTGGCGGCTCGGGCAAGTATGAGAGCAGGGAGCATATCGAGACCACGATTTGGCTTTGCTAGCCGTACGCATAGGGGAGTGGTGAGTGAAGGCACGATCTTCGCAGCTGTGTTTCGCCTGGGCCGTTGTGGTATGCGGCCGTTGGTTTTGGTCTTGGCGAGGCTCGCACAATCTGTCGGTCGTGGGACCGTTCGGGTGTTGATCCTGTGACTCTAGAGATGAACCTGTATTGTCACTCTTTATTTTCTCAGTGGCTGCACCCCTTGAGGCGATCTCCGAGATAATGTCCGACAAAAGTCACTTGGTAAACTTTCTGGTCATGGTCAGTGACACATGCCAAATATGTCAAGGCATTGCGCACAATATCCGTACCAAGACACCAGTGCTTTACATTGTTTATACCTGAAAGGTCACATATGTTAGATGTGCACTGTGATTGGGCACTCTGACCGTGGCTGACTCGTGTTACGCTCAATAGAAGTAAAATTCACTTGGATACATTTGCGGTCATGGTCAGTGGCACATGCCAACTTTTATAAGGCATTGCACAGAGTAGCCACACCGAGCCACCAGTATTCTACCTTGTTTACACCTGCAAGGTCATTCCCAGTATGTCTGCACTGTGATTGGACACTCTGAACGTGGCTGACTCGTGTTATGATTCATATCCATTTAAGGTCATTGGTAACCTTTGTGGTCATGGTCAGTAGCACATGCCAACTTTGTCAAGGCATGGCGTACAATAGCCGTGCCAAGCCTCCAGTTTTTTACCTTGTTTATACCTGCAAGGTCATGCATATTAGATGTGCACTGTGATTGGGCACTCTGACTGTGGCTGACTCGTGTTACGATTCGTAGAAGTTAAAGTCACTTGGTAACCTTTGTGGTCATGGGCAGTGGCACATGCCAACTTTGTCAAGGCATTACGCACAATAGCCAAGTGACTTTAACTTCTACAAATCGAAACACGATTCAGCCAAAGTCAGAGTGCCCAATCACAATTTACATGGACTAGGCATGACCTTGCAGGCATAAACAAGGTAAAGAAACGGTGGCTTGGCACGGCTATTGTGTGCAATGCCTTGGCAAAATTGGCATGTGCCACTGACCGTGACCACAAAGTTTACCAAGTACCTTAAACGGCTATGAATCATAACACGAGTCAGCCACAGTCACAGTGTCCGATCATAATGCAGATATACTGGGCATGACCTTACAGGTACAAACAAGGTAGAATACTGGTGGCTCGGTGTGGCCATTGTGTGCAATGCCTTGACAAAGTTGGCATGTGCCAATGACCATGACCACACATGTATCCCAGTGACTTTTGCTTCTATTGATCATAACACGAGTTAACCACGGTCAGAGAGTCCAATCACTGTGCATATGTACTTGGCATGATCTTACAGATACAAACAAGGTAGAATACTGGTGGCTCGGTGTGGCTATTGTGCGCAATGCCTTGACAATGTTGGCATGTGCCACTGACCATGACCACAAATGTATCCAAGTGAATTTTACTTCTATTGATCATAACACAAGTCAGCCACGTTCAGAGTGTCCAATAACAGTGCAGATTTATTAGGCATGATCTTGCAAGTGCAAACAAAGTACAATTCTGGTGGCTCGGTGTCGCCATTGTGCGCAATGCCTTGACAAAGTTAGCATGTGCTACTGACTATGACCAGAAAGTTTACTAATTGACTTTTACTTCTATTGATCATAACATGAGTCAGCCACCGTCAGAGTGTCCAATCACAGTGCAGATGTACTAGGCATGATCTTGCAGGTACAAACAAGGTAGAATACTGGTGGCTCGGTGCGGCTATTGTGCGCAAGGCCTTGACAAAGTTGGCATGTGCCACTGACCATGACCACAATGTATCCAAGTTACTTTTACTTCTATTGATCATAACACAAGTCAGCCCCGGTTAGAGTGTCCAATAACAGTGCAGATTTACTAGGCATGATCTTGCATGTGCACACAAGGTACAATGCTGGTGGCTCAGTGTGGCTATTGTGCGCAATGCCTTTACAAAATTGGCATGTGCCACTAACCATGACCACATAGTTTACCAAGTGACTTTAACTTCTATGATTCGTAACACGAGTCAGCCACGGTCAAAGTGCCCAATCACAGTTCAGATGTACTAGGCATGACCTTGAAGGTATAAACAAGGCAAAAAACCAGTGGCTTAGCACGGCTATTGTGCGCAATGCCTTGACAAAGTTGGCATTTGCCACTGACCATGATCACAAAGTTTACCAAGTACCTTAAACGGTTATGAATCAGAATACGAGTCAGCCACGGTCAGAGTGTACAATCACAGTGCACATATACTGGGCATGCCCCTACAGGTATAAACAAGGTAGAATGCTGGTGGCTCGGTGTGACTATTGTGTGCAGTGCCTTGACAAAGTTGGCATGTGCCACTAATCATGACCAAAAATGTATCCAGGTGACTTTTACTTCTATTGATCATAACACGAGTCAGCCACGGTCAGAGTGTCCAATCACAGTGCAAATGTACTAGGCATGATCTTGCAGGTACAAACAAGGTATAATACTGGTGGCGCGGTGTGGCTATTGTGCGCAATGCCTTGACAAAGTTGGCATGTGCCACTAACATGACCACAAAGTTTACCAAGTGACTTTAACTTCTACGAATCGTAACACGAGTCAGCCACAGTCAGAATGCCCAATCACAGTTCACATGTACCAGGCATGACCTTGCAGGTACAAACAAGGTAAAGAAATGGTGGCTTGGCACGGCTTTTGTGCGCAATGTCTTGGAAAAATTGGCATGTGCCACTGACCGTGACCACAAAGTTTACCAAGTACCTTAAACGGCTATGAATCATAACACGAGTCAGCCACCGTCAGAGTGTCCAAGCACAGTGCACATATACTGGGCATGACCTTACAGGTACAAACAAGGTAGAATACTTGTGGCTCGGTGTGGCTATTTTGTGCAATGCCTTGACAAAGTTTGCATCTGCCATTGACCATGACAGCAAGTGTATCCAAGTGACTTTTACTTCTATTGATCATAACACGAGTCAGCCACGGTCAGAGAGTCCAATCACAGTGCAGATGTACTGAGCATGATCTTGCATATACAAACAAGGTAGAATACTGGTGGCTCGGTGTGGCTATTGTGCGGAATACCTTGACAAAGTTTGCATGTGCCACTGACCATGACCACAAGTGTATCCAAGTGACGTTTACTTCTATCGATCATAACACAAGTCAGCCACAGTCAGAGTGTCCAATAACAGTGCAGATTTAGTAGGCATGATCTTGCAGGTACAAACAAGGTACAATATTGGTGGCTTGGTGTGGCTATTGTGCGCAATGCCTTGAAAAAGTTGGCATCTGCCACTGACCATGACCACAAAGTTTACCAAGTGACGTTAACTTATACGAATCGTAACACGAGTCAGCCACGATGAGAGTGCCCAATCACAGTTCAGATGTACTAGGCATGACCTTGCAGGAAAAAACAAGGTAAAAAACCGGTGGATTAGCATGGTTATTGTACGCAATGCATTGACAAAGTTGGCATGTTCCACTGGCCATGAGAACAAAGTTTACCAAGTACCTTAAACAGTTATGAATCATAACACGAGTCAGCCACAGGCAGAGTGTCCAATAAAAGTGCAAATATACCGGGCATGCCCTTGCAGGTATAAACAAGGCAGACTACTGGTGGCTCGGTGTGGCTATTGTGCGCAATGCGGTGACAAAGTTGGCATGTGCCACTGACCATGACCACAAATGTATCTACGTGACTTTTACTTCTATTGATCATAACACGACTCAGCCATGGTCAGAGTGCTCATTCACAATGCACATCTAATATGTATGATCTTGCAGGTATAAACAAGGTAAAAAAACTGGTGGCTTGGCATGGCTATTGTGCGCAATGCCTTGACAAAGTTGGCATGGGCCACTGACCATGACCACAAAGTGTACCAAATACCTTAAACGGCTATGAATCATAACACGAGTCAGCCACGGTCTGAGTGTCCAATCACAGTGCAGATATACTAGGCATGACCTTACAAGTCCAAACAATGTAGAATACTGGTGGCTCGGTATGGCTATTGTGCGCAATGCCTTGACAATGTTGTCATGTGCCACTGACCATGACCACAAAGTTTACCAAGTGACTTAAACGGTTATGAATCATAACACGAGACAGCCACAGTCAAAGTGTCCAATCACAGTGCAGATATTCTAAGCATGACCTTACAGGTATAAACAAGGTATAATATTGGTGGCTCAGCGTAGCTATTGTGCGCAATGCCTTGACAAAGTTGCCATGTGCCACTGACCATGACCACAAATGTATGCAAGTGACTTTTACTTTTATTGATCATAACATGAGTCAGCCACGGTCAGAGTGTCCAATTGCAGTGCAAATGTACTAGGCATGATCTTACAGGTTCAAACAAGGTAGACTACTGGTGGCTCGGTGTGGCTATTGTGCGCAATGCCTTCACAAAGTTGGCATGTGCCACTGACCATGACCACAACGTTTACCAAGTGACTTTAACTTCTACAAATCGTAACATGCATCAGCCACGGTCAGAGTGCCCAATCACAGTGCAGATATATTGGGCATGACCTTGCAGGTACAAACAAGGTAGAATACTGGTGGCTCGGTGTGGCTATTGTGCGCAATGCCTTGACAAAGTTGGCATGTGCCACTGACCATGACCACAAATGTCTCCAAGTTAATTTTACTTCTATTGATCATCACACAAGTCAGCCTCGGTCAGAGTGTCAAATCACTATGCAGATGTACTAGGCATGATCTTGCAGGTGTAAACAAGGTAGAATACAGGTGGCTCGGTGTGGCTATTGTGCACAATGCCTTGACAAAGTTGGCATGTGCCACTGACCATGACCACAAATGTATCCAAGTGACTTTTACTTTTATTGATCATAATACGAGTCAGCCACGGTCAGAGTGTCCACTCACTGTGCAGATATACTAGGCATGATCTTGCAGGTACAAACAAGGTACAATACTGGTGGCTCGGTATGGCTATTGTGCGCAATGCCTTGACAAAGTGGGCATGTGCCACTGACCATGACCACAAAGTTATCCAAGTGACTTTTACTTCTATTGATCATGACACGAGTCAGCCACGGTCAGAGTGTCTAATCAGAGTAGTGATGTAATAGGCATGATATTGCGGGTGCAAACAAGGTAGAAAACTGGTGGCTCCGTGTGGCTATTGTGCGCAATGCCTTGACAAAGTTGGCATGTGCCACTGACCATGACCACAAATGTATCCAAGTGACTTTTACTTTTATTGATCATAACACGAGTCAGCCACGGTCAGAGTGTCTAATCAGAGTAGTGATGTAATAGGCATGATATTGCGGGTGCAAACAAGGTAGAAAACTGGTGGCTCCGTGTGGCTATTGTGCGCAATGCCTTGACAAAGTTGGCATGTGCCACTGACCATGACCACAAATGTATCCAAGTGACTTTTACTTTTATTGATCATAACACGAGTCAGCCACGGTCAGAGTGTCCAATCACAGTGCAGATGTACTAGGCATCACATTGCAGGTGCAAACAAGGTAGAATACTGGTGGCTTGATGTGGCTATTGAGAGCAATGCCTTGACAACGTTGGCATGTTCCACTGACCATGACCACGAAGTTTACCAAGTGAGCTTAACTTCTACGAATCATAACACGAGTCAGCCACAGTCAGAGTGTCCAATCACAGTGCATATATACTAGCATGATCTTGCACGTGCAAACAAGGTACAATACTGGTGGCTCGGTGTGGCTATTGTTTGCAATTCCCTGACTATGTTGGCATGTGCCACTGACCATGACCACAAAGATTACCAAGTACCTTAAACGGCTATGAATCCTAACACGAGTCAGCCACAGTCAGAGTGTCCAGTCACAGTGCAGATATACTGGGCATGAACTTGCAGGTATAAACAAGGTAGAATACTGGTGGCTCGGTGTAGCTATTGTGCGCAATGCCTTGACAAAGTTGGCATGTGCCACTGACAATGACCACAAATGTATCCAAGTTTATTTTGCTTCTTTTGATCATAACACGAGTCAGCCACGGTCAGAGTGTCCAATCACAGTGCAGATATACTAGGCATTATCTTGCAGGTGCAAGCAGGTTAGAATAGTGGTGGCTCGGTGTGGCTATCGTGCGCAATGCCTTGACAAATCTGGCATGAACCACTGACCATGACCACAAAGTTTACCATGTTCATTAAACGTCTACGAATCGTAACACGAGTCAGCCACAGTCAGAGCACCCAATCATAGTGCACATGTAATATTCATGACTTTGCAGGTATATAAAAGGTAAAAAACTGGTGGCTAGGCATGTCTAATGTGCGCAGTGCTTTGACAAAGTTGGCATGTGCCACTGACCATGACCCCAAAGTTCACCAAGTACCTTAAACGGCTATGAATCATAACACGAGTCAGCCACGGTCAGAGTGTCCAATCACAGTGCATATGTACTATGCATGACCTTACATGTATCAACAAGGTAGAATACTGGTGGCTCGGTGTGGCTATTGTGCGCAATGCCTTGACAAAGTTAGCATGTGCCACTGACCATGACCACAAATGTATCCAAGTTACTTTTACTTTTATGAATCAGAACACGAGTCAGCCACAGTCAGAGTGTCTAATCACAGTTTAGATGAACTAGGCATGACCTTGGAGGTATAAACAAGGTAGAATACAGGTGGCTTGGCACTGCTATTGTGCGCAATGCCTTGACAAAGTTGGCATGTGCCACTGACCATGGCCACAAAGTTTACCAAGTACCTTAAAAGGCTATGAATCATAACACGAGTCAGCCACAGTCAAAGTGTCCAATGACACTGCAGATACACTTGGCATGACCTTGCAGGTACAAACAAGGTAGAATACTGGTGGCTCGGTGTGGCTATTGTGCGCAATGCCTTGACAAAGTTGGCATGTGCCACTGACCATTGCCACAAATGTATCCAAGTGACTTTTACTTCTATTGAGCATAACACGAGTCAGCCACGGTCAGAGTGTCCAATCCCAGTGCAGATGTACTAGGCATGATTTTGCAGGTTCAAACAAGGTAGAATACTTGTGGCTCGGCATGGCTATTGTGTGCAATGCCTTGACAAAGTTGTCATATTCCAATGACCATGATCACAAAGTTTACCAAGTGACTTTAACTTCTACGGATCGTAACACGAGTCCGTCACGGTCCGAGTGTCCAATCACAGTTCAAATGTACCAGGCATGACCTTGCAGGCATAAACAAGGTAGAATACTGGTGGCTTGGCACGACTATTGTGCGCAATGCCTTGACAAAGTTGGCATGTGGCACTGACCATGACCACAATGTTTTCCAAGTACCTTAAACGGCTATGAATCATAATACAAGTCAGCCACGGTCAGAGTGTCCGGTCACAGTGCAGATATACTGGGCATGACCTTGCAGGTACAAACAGGGTAGAACACTGGTGGCTCGGTGTGGCTATTGTGCGCAATGCCTTGACAAAGTTGGCATATGCCACTGACCATGACCAGAAAGTTTACCAAGTGACTTGAACTTCTACGAATCGTGACACGAGTCTGCCACGGTTAGAGTGCCCAATCACAAGGCACATCTAATATGCATGACCTTGCAGGTATAAACAATGTAAAAACCAGTGGCTTGGCACGGCTATTGTGCGCAATGCATTGAAAATTTGGCATGTGCCACTGACCATGACCACAACGTTTTCCAAGTACCTTAAACGTCTATGAATCATAACACGAGTCAGCCACGGTCAAAGTGTTCAATCACAGTTCAAATATTCTGGGCATGAACTTACAGATATAATAAAGGTAGAATACTGGTGGCTCAGTGTGGCTATTGTGCGCAATGCCTTGACAAAGTTGGCATGTGCCACTGACCATGACCACAACGTTTTCCAAGTACCTTAAACGTCTATGAATCATAACACGAGTCAGCCACGGTCAAAGTGTTCAATCACAGTTCAAATATTCTGGGCATGAACTTACAGATATAATAAAGGTAGAATACTGGTGGCTCAGTGTGGCTATTGTGCGCAATGCCTTGACAAAGTTGGCATGTGCCACTGACCATGACCACAAATGTATCCAAGTGACTCTTACTTCTACTCATCATAACACGAGTAAGCCACTGTCAGAGTGTCCAATTGCAGTGTAAATGTACTAAGCATGATCTTGCAGGTTCAAACAAGGTAGAATACTGGTGGCTCGGTGTGGCTATCGTGCGCAATGCCTTGACAAAGTTGGCATGTGCCACTGACCATGACCACAAANACCACAAAGTTTACCAAGTGACTTTAACTTCTACAGATCTTAACACCAGTCAGCCACGGTCAGAGTGTCGAATCACAGTGCAGATATACTGGGCATGACCTTGCAGGTACAAACAGGGTAGAACACTGGTGGCTCGGTGTGGCTATTGTGCGCAATGCCTTGACAAAGTTGGCATATGCCACTGACCATGACCACAAAGTTTACCAAGTGACTTTAACTTCTACAGATCTTAACACCAGTCAGCCACGGTCAGAGTGTCGAATCACAGTGCAGATATACTGGGCATGATCTTGCAGGTACAAACAAGATAGGATTCTAGTGGCTCAGTGTGGCTATTGTGCGCAATGCCTTGACAAAGTTGGCATGTGCCACTGACCATGACCACAAATGTATCCAAGTGACTATTACTTATTTTGATCATAACACGAGTCAGCCACGGTCAGATTATCCAATCACAGTGCAGATGTTATAGGCATCATCTTGCAGGAACAAACAAGGTAGAATACTGGTGGCTCGATGTGGCTATTGAGAGCAATGCCTTGACAAAGTTGGCATATTCCACTGACCATGACCACAAGTTTACCAAGTGACAACTTCTACGAATCATAACACGAGTCAGCCACGGTCAGAGTGTCCAATCACAGTGCATATATACTAGCATGATCTTGCATGTGCAAACAAGGTACAATACTGGTGGCTCGGTGTGGCTATTGTTCGCAATGCCTTGACTAAGTTGGCATGTGCCAATGACCATGACCACAAAGATTACCAAGTACCTTAAACGGCTATGAATCCTAACACGAGTCAGCCACGGTCAGAGTATCCAGTCACAGTGCAGATATACTGGGCATGACCTTGCAGGTATAAACAAGGTAGTGTGCTGGTGGCTCGTTGTGGCTAATGTGCGCAATGCCTTGACAAAGTTGGCATGTG
>SZWC01000296.1:438762-448809 GCA_023375785.1 Penium margaritaceum | reverse complement strand
GGGGGGCAACCTAGGCTGAGGGGTGGAAACCGGAGTGTAGAAGGGGAGGTCAGGTGCCAAAACTTCATTCGGGAGATGGCGAGAGCAGAAAATCAATCTCAGAGCCACTTTGTGTTGTGTGTATGGCGACTACGCCTTGCTGTCTGTGTGATGACCAGAATGAAAAGAAGACAAGTCTGAGCCATGATGTGTCTGACACCGTCATCAGACTGTGACGACCATGTCAATGTGAAGGCCCCAGAGAGAAAAGCTGTATGCCACGACGCATGCATCCGCACGACGCACAGTGAATGAATGTGTGACCTGTCGTCCATGGCACCGCCACTATGCATCATGCATGCATTGCGCAACAACAGTCATCCGAGCAGAGCCTGTGCTTTCACACACAGCTCGTCACAGCACCACGTGCATGCATGTTAGAAACCAGCATGTATGCGTACGTGATGGGGCATACATGCATGCATGCACTAGCAGCCTCAGAAAGTTCATCAAGGTCAAACCAGGTGGCCTAGGCCACAGACATTCGCCGTCGCTGATTGGCCGGGAGAAAACATGGGTGTGCCACACTAGCATGTTGGGCACATCCCAACGAAGGAGGGTCTGGCGCACACTCAAACACATTGAAGAAAAGGCCTTACAGTCGGGGGACGATGTTGCCGGCATGCTGAACTACCTCGTACAGCTCTGCGCACGCGTGCTTCCCTCGCAAACTCTCGTCGCCGAAATACACCTCCAGCCTTTGCAGCTCGCCAAACGCCGCCATGTCTGTCGCGCACCCTCAACGCCGTGCCGGTGCATGGGGCCGCCATGTGGTGGTTCCATTGAGCCACCATGCCATGTGAGCATGCGAGCATGGCCCATGCGTGCTTCATGAATGGTCAAGGATTCCACATCGGCGGGAAATGACTCAGACGAGAACCAATCAGGGATCTCGCGCTCAATCGCCACCCACAACACACGCATACCTTTTGCTCTGAGCCAAGGCCAGAAGCAGGCGAGCAAGCGAACAAGAGATGGTGGCGGGAGGCAGACAGTCTGCCTGCCTCCACCATTTCGGTCTGCCGCACACTCGAAGGCGCGGCACACGCAGGCAGACTCACAGGCGCGGCACACGCGGGTGGCAGGCAGAGTCACAGGCGCGGCACACGCGGGCGGCAGGCAGACTCACAGGCGCGGCACACGCGGGCGGCAGGCAGAGTCACAGGCGCGGCACGCGCAGGCGGCAGGCAGACTCACAGGCGCGGCACGAGTTTTGACGTGTGCTGCACGAGCTCGTACAGCTCCGCCATGTCTCGCCCTCGCCGGCTCTGATCGTCGCCCACAAACACCTCCAGGTGCCGCAGCTCGTCAAACACCCGCATGTCTGTTTGTGTGCCTCGATCGACGAAGAATTTCAGTCGAGCGTTAAGGCCACGAAAACGGCCAAGGTAGATGGGGAGTGTAGAATGCCCAAAGCAGAGAGGAGCAGGCAGATAGACAATGAGGGGAATGGTCAAGGAAGCCTCACAACAAAATCCAACCAACCTTTCTCAACTTAACCTTCCTAACGGAAAGGGTGCAAAGGGGGACAGCTGCAGGAAGAGGAGCAGGTTGATAAGAGGGAGGTGGAGGAAGAGAGAGAGGAAGAGGGGGTGAGGCAGGACGATGCAAACGATTACAGCTGCGACAACAACGAAGACAATGATGATAGCGATGGCGAATACAACAATGACGACAACAACAACAAAGTCGACGACGACAACGACGACGACGACGACGACGACGACGGCGACGACGACGACGACGACGACGACGACGACGACGCCGACGACGGCGACGACGACGACTACAGCCACAACATTGATAACGACACCGCAGCCGCCGCAGCCGCCGCAGCCGCCGCCGCAGACGACGACGACGACGACAAAGAGGACGACGACAACAACAAAGACGACGACAACAACAACGACGATGATGACAAAGACAACAACAACGAGGACGAGGACGACGACGACGACGACGACGACGACGACGACGACGACGACGACGACGACGACGACGACGACGACGACGACGACGACGACGACAATAAGGACGGTAACGACGAAGACAACATCGACGACAACGACAATGATGGAGGGCAATGAGGGGTGAGTGAGAGCAGTGGCCAGTGAAGTGCAGGTTTCTCTCTCGGTGGAGGAGGATACAGAGCTCATAGTATTTCTGTGGAGAAAGCTTCGACGTGCGCAGCTCAGAGAGCATGGAGGACGCATACTTGAGAGCCTCCCGCAGGTTGCCAGCATCCTGCCACATCACACGACAACCACACGACATCCCGAGCATGAGTGAGAAGGCGTTTGCAAGACACAAGCATCCCTGACACGAGATGACGTCATCTGAAAGAATATCCAAAAAGTTGTACGCACCTGTGGAACACAGTCTCATACACACAAACACGTGACGGGTGATTTGTGACGGCATCACACATCAGTTGGAGAAAACCGATTGGAAGTGTCAGAATGGTAGGGAGGCACACACACACACACACACACACACACACACACACACACACACACACACACACACACGCACGCACGCACGCACGCACGCACGCACGCACGCACGCACGCACGCACGCACGCACGCACGCACGCACGCACGCACGCACGCACGCACGCACGCACGCACGCACGCACGCACGCACGCACGCACGCACGCACGCACGCACGCACGCACGCACGCACGCACGCACGCACGCACGCACGCACGCACGCACGCACGCACGCACGCACGCACGCACGCACGCACGCACGCACGCACGCACGCACGCACGCACGCACGCACGCACGCACGCACGCACGCACGCACGCACGCACGCACGCACGCACGCACGCACGCACGCACGCACGCACGCACGCACGCACGCACGCACGCACGCACGCACGCACGCACACACACACACACACACACACACACTCACGAGCGCTCGCTTCATGTAGAAGGCCTGCTGCTTCACCACATTGAGGGCGTCTGCCAGCCACTTGTCTTGCTCCTCTGCGGCCGACAGTACCTCGCCGCCCTGCCAAAGCAACCCACCAGATTCTTGGTTGGGAGCCGGAATAACTGGGGTAGAATTTCATGGAATGCTTTGCACATGACCAACCATGTTCGAAATCAGCCGCACCAGATGACACTTCCCCTCCCTGCCTGCAGCAAACCAACACAGCAGACAGACCTGCTGCTCCCAGCCATCCCATGTTGGCATGGGAACCAGGCCGGGAGGGGCGGGAGGTGAAGTGCATGGGTGAGAGAGCATGCACGCTGGAGCAACACGGCACACCACACATTGAAGCTGACAGCGGCGCAAAATGCGATGAGCAGCTTGGCTTGCTGCTGCTGTGAAGTGTGGCATGATGCGACGCAAGAGTGGTGAGAGCGGCTTGCCATATGGTTGCCATGGAGTGATGAGTGATGTTTGCTTGCCGCAAACAAAAAACACAAACAAACAAGCAAAGCAAAAAAGCAGATTGCAGCTCAGGCAAGCGTTTTTCAGAATGGCCTCTGCTGAGTGTGGAGGGCAGCTGCTTTTGCATCGTTGCTGGTACAGCAGCTTTTGCATCGTTGCTGGTGCAGCAACTTTTGCATCGTTGCTGGTGCAGCTGCTTTTGCATCGTTGCTGGTACAGCTGCTTTTGCATCGTTGCTGGTGCAGCAACGGCAGTGAGCAGCAGCAGCAAAAAAAGCACAGCGACGCATAGCGACGACCAAAGGATTGCAGTTTCATGGAACAGTGTTCAGGAAAACAAACTCCTGCCGTGCTCCAAGCTCCTCTCGCTCACAACATCGACACGCACACACTAGCTGTGCAGACGTGGCTTGCCGCCGCCACTTCCCATGTGCTGGAACGACTTACGTGACGAGAAACAACCAATACGGAAAAGGAGGGGACATCGGCGTGGTTGGAAGTCTTTCCCATTCTCCGTGTGCAGCGACTAACTACGACCGCGGAAGCACCAACGATCCGATGAAAGAATCCGACGGCAGCGTGGCTCACACAAACCTGCGCAGGAGCTCTCCGCGCCATGTCGTGAGGCCTGCCAGCTGGATGCCCCTGATGGCTGTCAAATGGGTCAAAAGAGGGGAAACGCTCAGGTGTTTCGTTGCGGTCCACGCAAGTGCCAGAGCAGTTTCGCCGACTAAGCGGCGTCAAACAGATGCTTGGTGCGACTCCCTGCTTGCCGACCGGCGCAGCCTGTCTGAAAAAAGCCCCTCTTCCACTTCCTCCCTGTCCCTCGGTGACGGGCCTTCCCACTCGCTGACCACAAACGCCGCTGTTTCTGGCGGTGGCGCTGCTAGTGCTTTGCACCTCGCACCGCCTTCCAGTACACATATTCGTCGAACTTGAAAACGGATGTGCATTTAGTGTTTTGGGGGGCCCTGGTCGTCACCTGGGGGCCCACTCTGGCGATCGCAGTACAAAACAAGCCCAGTGTTAAACTTACTGCTGCAAGCCTGATCTGGGTTAGAGCTTGATCTTTTCCCACCTTTTCCATCACAAAAGTAGGAGATAGTCTGAAGGCTTACTGGAAAGGGAGGTAGCTAGTGAATGTACGTCTTATGATTTTTTGCCATGGTGTTGACATGCCCTCGACCCTTTCGCGAAGCTATTAGAAGAATACTTTGAATAAAATCAAATATGTAAGAATTCACATCAAAATCAGGAAACATGCCAAGAGGATGTAGACAAAGGGGAATACCATGGATTGCCAAATGAGTCACATCAATCTCCTCTTAACATTATGAAAACCACTTGTCATGAGCAGTACTCCTACTTTGCTCCTTCCATGGAAGACCATGGTTTCCGTGCAACACTGCACACACCCACATCTCTCACTTCCTCCTTCACAAGTAGCCAAGACATTTCTAACAATTCGTGAAATACACTTCATAACGAAATAATGCCTGGTGACACATGCGAAGGATGCGTAAGATCACCTAGCTACATTGTACAATGTACCAAACCTTTGTGATCACTGTTGACATCAAGAAGAACCTTGAGTAGTGTTTGCCACTTCTTTGCAGGGTCAATGTACATTCTGAACAGCCTGGGTAAGCATGTCTTCTAGCCTTGAGGGGACATGGTGCAGTCAGTTGATGCAAAAATGCTTTGCATGATGGGCGCACAAGGACGCTTGCTCAGGCGCTGAATTGGTCAGGCTGCTGCGCAAGTGATAACCACATGTCTCGGCATGGGTACCATGCCCTTCACTGTCGCCCTCGTAGGACACGGTTCACCACTTCAACGGGCAGAGCATATGCTGGATCCACTGGCTTCAGGTCTCCATAGGACAACAACGACAAACCTGCACAGCAACCAGTCAAAACACTCTGGAAGCCATGGTTATGCACTTGCCATGCCCAAGAAAAGTTTCCCAAGCAGGTGCTCTTCTAGTGGTCAGCAAACACAAAAACAACATGGCTTCCGGCAAAATGCACATTTGTGACGTCTGACACGCCCACACCCAGTGTAGAACCAGCAACTCAGCACTGCACACTGCCTGTCTGCATACTTTGACAAGAGCACAAAAGCAAGAAGCACTATCTGGAAGCAAGATTGAGAACATCTACACGCGCACGCACCTGCGATGCCAAAGAAGGTGTGGAACACATCCACCATGTCATCTGGCCGGTCTGAAATCCCGCCCCGCTCCTCATCCTGAGGACAAAAGTGTGCATGAAGATGAGAAGGCAACTTGGACATTTCGTCTATGTGCTTAAGCAATGAGCCAGAACTTTCTGGCTCCGGCAGGACTAAGAAGCATCACAAGAATCAGCAAGACTAAACCACCCACCACCAACGATAGCACAGAAGACTGTGCCTGGGAAGGAACAAGACTCAGGCCCGCTGCAGAGAACCTCCGAATGCATTAGTGTCGGACAAGCATCAACCTATTTAAATGAAGGTGATCCCCTCCCAAGAACCTGCTCTACAACTGTGCACCTTCCTCTTGGCCTTTGCATACAATACCCCACAAGTCAAGTTGTCTATCATTGCACAAGATGAAAACAACCATCTGATACAAGAAGATGAACACCAACGACAAACTCAGGCAAAGCTTCATGCGCTCCAGCCTGCCAACTAGAGGGAAATGGAAATAATGGGAAAAACACGGTGGTCAAAGTTGACAGGATAAAAAGATAGTTGCAGGCGTCGACCAAATTCAATGCAAAGACAGGTCGGCCCCAGAAGAAGGCATTTGCATAGACCAGGAGTACGGTGAAGCTCAACAAATGGTTCGAGATGAGAATTTTTTTCAAAAGAAACCACAGCTCCGATACCAGCAGACACGCGCACATCTGGAACCAAGCGCACTAAGGCTCCCATGCACCCTCCCCCCCCAAGGAACACAGACCTGGCAGTCAAGTATGAAGCGTTTGAGGGCGTGATGGCTGATCCAGTGCAGGCGGTCGAGAAGCGCCAGACTTGACAGCACCCACCATGAGTAGCACACCTGTTGGTGCGTGGGAGAGAGGATTGGAGAGCATGAGACCAATGATACAAAGCACAGGACTAACAATCAGCAGTCCTCTCTCAACCATGGGTTCACAAACAAATCCGCGGGGGGGAGAGAGACGCTCGTGCACCTCGACGGTTTCCAAGAAGGGTGTTTCCTTTGTCAGCCTTGCAAAACCTTCCACGCACCCTGTCTCAGGCCTCAAATTTCATCGCCACTACTCATCCCTCTCCTCCACATTTCCTTTCTTCTCAACCCTCCTGTTTGGATGGGAGAAACACCACACCCACATGTACATTGCCACTCACACATCCACACGCCCATGCTGACCTCGATGTTCGACCTCCTGCAGGAGGTCGAAGGTCGCCAGTCGACGACAAGGTCGAGGGTGAGGTTGGCCATTGACCCCCACCGCCGACACTTTACGGCTGGGGAGAAGCACGAAGCAGGTATCTCCCTAGGCGCTGGGGGGGGGGGGGGGGGGGGGGGGGGGGGGGTAGGGGAGGACCCACGTTCACTGAGCGCAAAGAAGCACCCCCCCCAACCCGCCAGTTTGCAGCGCATCTGCCGGTTGGTTGGGGCGCTTTCTTGCGTTCAACTCACGTAGGTTTGGGCCAAACCGCCAACACGCCAAGCGATTTTGCATGTTGACGGTTCGGGATTGGGGTGGGACNGGGGGGGGGGGGGGGGGGGGGGGGGGGGGGGTAGGGGAGGACCCACGTTCACTGAGCGCAAAGAAGCACCCCCCCCAACCCGCCAGTTTGCAGCGCATCTGCCGGTTGGTTGGGGCGCTTTCTTGCGTTCAACTCACGTAGGTTTGGGCCAAACCGCCAACACGCCAAGCGATTTTGCATGTTGACGGTTCGGGATTGGGGTGGGACCCAGACAGCCTACGTAGTGACCCCAGGTCCACATGTATAAATGGGGTTTTTCAATTTCAGAATGAATGACTGTGAATGAAGGGCATGAATGAATAACTCATTCATGAAATCACCTTCGACCTTCGACCTCAACCTTCGATCACTTAGTAGCATGGTCAGCATATCCACATGCACACTCACACACTCCCACAGCTAAATACACACACCGCTACACGCACAGCCACACACTCCCACACATCACTCACACAATCCCACACAAACACTCGCACACTCCCACACAACCACTCCCACATTCCACACGAACACACTCACATCAGGCAGCTTTTCAGGGCGGCCATTGAGTCCGCCAGAGGGCACCTGCCGCTCGCACAGCCACCACCCCAGCAGGTCACGGTCTATGAGATGCAGCCCCCCCGTTATGGCCAACGCCGCCACACAGCAGAAGACTGCGGAAAACAGCAGATATGCAGCAAGATTGCGGCACAAGCAAGTCAGTGACAATGGCCGAAGGGGAGGGGGAAAGGGTGAGGACAGGAAGGCCATGCACTGTTTCAGTGCATGGCAACGAGGTCGCACTGGTCAGCGCAGCAAGGCAGCAGAAGACTGCACGCGCAAACGGCATTCATAGCAGACGCCAATCGGGGAGTGGGCCCGGGGGGGGGGGGGCAACAGCGGGTAGGGAGGGAAGGTAAGGGGGGGGATAACTACTCAGCTCTACACTGCCAGCCAGCAGTAAGGGTAAAGCATGACGTCTCTGTAGCCTCAGTTTAACACAAGGACTGCACAGGGGACGGTGCCGACGCTGCAGTGAGTCCCATCCCTTTCCCTCGGGACGAGGGAAGGGTGTGCGAACACTGACAGCAGACACTGTCCTGCAGCAATTGCTGTGTCCTGGGGCTGCTCCTCTCATGAGAAGCTTGCTGTGGGTCCCACACACCGGTGAAATTCTTCCCTGCTCATCTCCACAGGCTAAGGCTGATGTGTTAAGGAGGCACAGAAGACTGCTGAAAGCATGTCTTGCACCGCCTCAGGCACCGCACCAGCCTTGGAAATGAGAAGAATGTCCTGCACCGATCCTCGCTCCCTTTTTTCCGAAGGGGAAGAAGGAGAGAAGGAAAGCACACGTGGGATGGGACCGCAAATCCTTTCGGAGAAAGGCAAACAGAGCAAGAAAGTGATCAGGAAGTTGCCGTTCCTTCCGCTGTTTCTACAAATGCACACCACTCATTCACTCACTCTCACTCACTCACTCACTCACTCACTCACTCACTCACTCACTCACTCACTCACTCACTCACTCACTCACTCACTCACTCACTCACTCACTCACTCACTCACTCACTCGCCTACTCACCCACTCACCCACTCACTCACTCGCCCACTCATCCACTCATCCAGCCACTCACTCCCTCGCTCACTCACCCACTCACCCACTCACTCACTCACTCACTCACACATGCTAACACGGACGCACGCAAGTACTTACGAACGCAAGCACGCACGCATGTGTGCACGTGCGCACGCACGCATGCACGTGCGCCTACGCACGCACGCACACATGCACGCAAGCACACACGCACGCACGCAAGCACGCACGCATGCACGCACGCACGCACATGCGCATGCACCCACCAACCAACCCACCCTCCTGCCCAGCCACCCACCCACTCACTCACTCTGGCCTGCATGCGACTCGCCACCAGGGACAGAACCAAAGCCGCCATCGAAATTTTGGCACTCCGCAATGAAACGCACTGCAGCCGCCACATTAATGCGGTCTAATTTGCCAAGCAGCGACAGACAGTTGACGGCGCAGTAGGAGAACCTGCCAGAGGAGTGCAGCAGAAGTTCTTGGTGATAAACCAAAGCAAGCCAATACAGGATGAGAAGGAAGTGCTTCCACAGCTGCCAAGCTTGCCTGAGGACGGAATAATGAAGCGTGCAGTAAGCAAGTCTGTCTTGTTTCCCAATAAAGAGAGGCAGCACACTGGATATGAGTGGGCGAGTGTCCCTCGTTGCAGCTCCAGCATGCCAGATCCAACACAACGCAAAAACCAACAACAAGCCACAGGTGTGGAAGATCTTTGCCTGCAGCAATCATCCCCAAGCACCACCAGGCCATCCCACCAACAGAAATCTCACGTGTCTCTGTGCTGCACTCACCTTGTGTCCACCTCTCCCCACTCGTCGCCTACGAACGACCTGTCCTCCTGCTGCAGGCTTGACACATCTGCAACCCATCGCACGACAGCGAGGCATCAGAGCACGGTTCCATGTTCCATGTCTCCTGATCCATGCAACCTGCTTCAACATGGCGCCTACTTCAGCACACCGCCTGCTTCAACACACCGCCCGCTTCAGCACTCTGCCTGCTTCAACAAACCGCTTGCTTCAGCACGCCGCCTGCTTCAGCACCATACCAAACAAAGGGCAGAGTACAGCCATAGATGCCAAGGGACACAGCAACACATGCAGAAAGGTGCGGGCGTACATGCAGAAAAGTATGTTCATAGTGACAAAGAGAAGAGGGCAAAGTCATGAAATGATGTCAGGAGCAACAGAGAGAAAATGGTTGCCAGTGACACAGGCGAGGAGTCAACCTCAGTGAGCAGTGTGAAATGAAAAGAAACAAGGGAAGACTGCGCAGCGGAGGGTAGTGGGGAAGGAGGGTAA
>SZWC01000296.1:421016-438508 GCA_023375785.1 Penium margaritaceum | reverse complement strand
GGGGACAGTACAGAGTACTGACAGGTTGCCACCTTGTCAGCATCAAGCAGATGCAGCCTGTCGAAGAGAGCGAGGATCTGCACTGCACTCAGCGTGTACAGCATGGGCGCGTCGTGGCCGACGTTGCCACCAAAGCCGCCTGCCTTGCAACCAGAAGGCAAGCCAGCGCAACACAGAGCATGCGATGCGTCAAACCAGCAGCAGCAGTGTGCAGTGAGGGTGGTACAGCGTGTGCAGCATGTACAGCTTGTGGTCTGGGCAGTGGCCATTATTGCAATCGACGCCACCTGCAATGCATTTCGGAAGCATGGCAAAGCACAGACGAGAACGTGAAACAGGGCATGGGTGGCTGCTTCCAGACATGCAATCCAGCAAGGCTCCGGCAGCAGCAGAAGCAACATCAACTTGGCCAAGCCATGCGGCACGAGCGCAAGGTGACAGCGAGATCGATGTCTGTGGGCGGCAGCAAAGACAAGGAGCAGCCGGACGAGGCTGGCGAGCACACCACGCCATGACGTTCAGAGCAGGCCAAAGTCAGGCTACTTCACTGGTGGGGCGGATGCCAACAGCCACACAAGACCGGAAGGAGCAGCACAGCATGACAATGCTGGGTTCCATCCCTGGCATCGTTGCAGATGCAAGGTTTTCTTTTCCTCTTTCGGTTTGTAAAGTGGTACGGGATGAAAACCCCAGCCACTTGCAAGGACGAACAGTGGCAGCGACAGCATGGGCTCACCCTGTGGCAATGGCCGGCGCACTAGTAGCTTGAACAACAACAGCGCCTTGGCATCCACTGGTTCAGGTTCGACCTTTCCCAGTTCTTCCTAGATCAACGACTTTCAGATTTGGGGAAAACCTCCAAAGCGCGTACCGTTTTCATGCTGGCATTTGAGTACCCATTCAACAATGGCGCTCTCCTCCATCTGCTCCAGGCTGTGCATCAGCGCCATGGCTGTGACGCCCCAGTACACGCCGCTCATGCGCAGGTGCTCCGTCGCGACGTACTCCAGCACGTCCTTCCTCTGCGTTGCAAACTCACACACACATACACACAAACGCACACCCCCAAAAATAAGCCCTTCCGCTCCAACCCACCCTAAAGGGAACAAAAAAAAAAGGGGTCACCCAGATACACATCAATAGAAAAACAAGCTGACGAACAGAAAGAAGTACCCTCGCCACGTGCCATCGCGGAAGCAACAACACTTCAACACCCAGCCGAACGGCCAGCTGAACGGCCATTCAGCGGGCAAAAAATGGCAAGCCGTGGAATGCGGGGTGCAGTGAAGTGAAGCGCGGACGATGAAAGGATGAGGGAGAGAGTTCCCGGCTGTCCTTACCAAAGGCGAACGGACCCACCTTGTCGAGGTTTCGGATGTACGCTTTGTGCAGATCCACCAGCAGCACTTCCCTCCTGTCCACCTTCTCCTCAACGCTTCCTACCCCGTCTGCCATTGTCGCCGACGAAACTGTCAGATCCAAGATGCGCAGGTCGGGAAGCGCAGCTAGTCTAGCAGTTGCCCCGCAGGCGAAAAACAGGGTGCAGTCTCTCCCGGCTTGCGAGTCCTACCCCTCGCGGATCACTAATGAAGCACTAGCTTATGGTCCTCGTGGACCTTCTGGACCTTTTCCCCAAGCCTTGGCAGGCGGCTGCGAACTGGAAACTGGGTGCCCAGGCCAACAAGCTCCAGAGCATCAGAGGGCAGAAAACGATCTGGACCAAGACCTGAGCCGGGGTCACCTACATTTCCAGGCAGCAGATGAAGACAGCAAACAATGTTTTCCAACACGTTTTCCAAGTGTTGGTTTCAACCTTCCTGCTCACATCATTCATCTTGAAAGAAACCTCATTTGTACCATCTAGATTGAAGTGAAAATATGTTGGACATACAACCTGAATGCATGCACAATATCCAGCTCCCATAATTTCCAAGGCCTCGTGGCATTTAACAATCGAGAAATATTCCTCATGGCATCTAACCTTCAATTTTCTTCATCAAAAAAATCTGGGGTGCCTCTTTTTTATGTCTAGTCATCGTGATAACAAGGCATCCGTTGTCGTTGGACTCGATGTACTTGCATCTACGCAAGAGAGTACACCACCATGCCTGCAGTTCACGACAGATGGTGCTCGACTTCAGCTACACTCAATGACAGGCCCATCTCATACCAGACTCGGCTTGTGCAGCAGCACTACAAACTTGAGAAATCCATGCTTGACCTCGTGGTCGTGTCAACATCATTGCCAACTCTTGTGTTAACTCAATGCTCGTAACTTCCAGGCATGCCACACAAGTGCTTTAGGATTATTAGCATGCTTTTGGTTTTGTAGAATCGTGGTTAGTGTGGCTAGCTCCCAGGTGCAGACCCTCCTGGATCAAGGTGTCAGGTTTTTCCATCAGCAGTCGCTATACGGTTTATCCTAGAAGTCTGGCTCGACCCCAATAGTGGCGGTAGGCTCCACTTTATGAGTGAAACTTGAGTGGGGCTCGCTTCACCCCTATAGCCTTATCGCCTCTTACATACGTTCCTCCATCCTGCAGCCATCTTTCAGACTGTGAAGTATGTGGCCGCTTCCTACTTGCACCCTACTTTTATCTTGGTTTCATCCTAGATGTGCCCTATTTTCACCCCAATCGTGCCCTAGGTGCATCCTTGATATGCCCTAGATTCACGCTTGCTAAAACTAAATATGCCCTATTTTGCATCTTGTACCCACCTTCGTTGATGTATCATCTTTATGACACGTTTGTACCCTCATTGTGCCCATATTGCACACTTCTCACACCCTAGTTGTGCTATTGTTGTACCATGGTTTGTCAGAGTTGAACATTGAAATCACCTTTGATGTACACTAGGTGTATGCCAGGTGTTCACGAATGGTACCCAAGTTGTGTCCTAGCGGCATCCTAACAATGTTGTACCACTCTTGTTATACCATGGTTATGTAGTACTTCTAACAAAGATGTATCCTACTTGTGATCTACTGATGCTAGTTGCACCATGGGTTCACTACTTGGATCTATTTGTGACAATGCTTTCCATGTTATGATGTTTTTGTGTCCAGCTCGCTCCCAAGTTGTGCCTAAAATGTACCTTGGTTGTTCTCTAGTGGTGCCCTAATCATGCCCTACTTGTGCCATAGGTGCACCCTAGTTGCGGTCTAGAAGAGCCTCAAGTTGGCCCCTAGTTGTCCCTTGTTGTAGTCACAGCCATAGTGGCACCCTTATGCACCCTTGTCGTGCCCTTGTCCCGCCTTGGTTGTGTCATAGTCATACCTTAGTCACAACCTAGACACGTTTTTATAAAGCCCTAGTTCTGTCCTAGCTGTGCCCTAGCTGCACCCTAGTTGTTCCCTTGTTACACCTTGTTGACACCCAAGTTCTACCCTAGAGACACCTTAGCTGCCCCCAGTTCCGCCTATTGTTGTTCCCTAGTTGCACCATCATTGTAGCCTAGCCACACCCTGTGTTTGTTCTAAATGCAACATAGTTGAAACCTAGAAGCAGCCCAGTTCTACCCGAATTTTTCCGTAGATACACCTTAGTTGTGGCTTAGTGTTTCCTTTGTTCATGTTTCCTATCTCTTATTTTATGCCCTGTTTATAGTGTACTTGTACCCTCATTACACTCGGTTTGCATTTCATTTGCACCCTAGCTTTGTGCCAATTTTTCTTTGAATACACTCAATTTGCACCCTAGTTCCATTGTATTCGTGCCCTAGGTGTACCTCATTTCCATCCTATTTGCACCTCACTTCTGTCCTACTTGCGCCCTGCTTGCATCCTACTTGTGTCCCACCTTTGGCTTACTTTCTCCATAGCACGCCCTAGTTCCACTCAGTTTGTGTCTTCGTTATGCCATAGTCGCACTCCGATCGTGTCATAGATTGTGCAGCAATTGCAGTCTTTTGCACCCTATTTCTTTGTTTGTTGTGCTCTAGTTTTGCAATAGCTTTTTCCGTGTTTCCTTGTTGCAACCTTGTTATGCCCTATTTGCACTCTAGTTGTGTCCTAATTTCAACCTTATTGTGTTGAACTTGCATTCTAATGCTGTCCTTGCTTCTCCCTAGTTACGCCCTTAGTGCATCCCAGTCGCACCCTAGTTGTACCCTGGTTTCAGCCTACTTGTGCGCTAGTCACACCAAATTTGTGCTCTTGTTCCGCCCTAGTTGTTACCAAACTACACCCACGATGTGCCCTAGTTGCATGTTAGTTGCCCCTTTTATGTGCCCTGGAAAAGCCCAAGTTACGCCATGGTTGTGTCCTACTTGGAGTATAGTTGCACGCTAGCTACACTATTGCGATCTACTTATGTGCATCAGCTACGCCCTTGTTACTCTGTTGTCATACCTCAGTTGTGCCCCTGTTGTGCCAAGATTTCACCCTAGTTATACCCTAGTTGCACCCTATATGTACCCTAGATGTACGCTGCTTACTCCCCAGTTTCATCCTTGTTGTGCCCTAGTTGTGCCACATTTGTACCCTGGTTGCACCCCAATTCCGCCCTAGTTGTGCCTTTATTATGCCCTAGTAGTTCTCTGGTTGAACCCCTATTATGCCCTAGCAAAAAGTGGATTGTAGAGTACTGAGTGTGAGAAATAGTAGCAATAAGAAATAATCAAAAGCGACAAAACAAGGAGTGTGGAAAGAAAAAAGCAAGAGCATAACTATGGAAAAGAGAAACTGGGTTAGAAAAAAGGTGCATAAGCCAATGAGAGGAAATTCTTGCTGTCTGGCGGGACAAGAGAAGGAACAGAGTAAGATGTGCAAAGAGCAACATGTGAGGTTGGATGCAAAGAGAGTGAAAATACTGAAATGACAAGGACACAGAACCAAAGGTGATGAAAATGTTGAAGGGACATTGGTTGACTCCAAGGGGATTCAAATTCTCCAAACATAGTGAATAGGACATGGGAAAGTTTGCATACTAACCCTCCAAAAGCCACTGACGTGGTTGTCGATTTCTTAAAACTTCGATCATACATGGGCACAGACGGGTCCCCGCCTATGAGGTGGTTTGCAACATGACTTGAATCTTGTTTGAGAAATGACCCAGCCTCTCTGCAAGATAGTAGTGTGTACGTGCGTCCATGACTCAGTCAAAAAGAAAAGTAGGTGCTCAGAGACGTTATTGTTGGGCCATTCCTCAAGATTGGGAGCAAGCACTTGCTTCCAGCAGCACGTCACACTTGTGCACCATGTGGATCGGAAAATGCCGGCATCCTAGGACTGAAGAAGTCCTCCATCACAACAATTGTTGTTGTTTTTTTGCGCATCTCTCATTGTGCTCTGTTGTGTCCTCCCGGCTTGTGTACATCGGCGTGCAGATGACTGACGGCGAGACTCGACGCTACTAGAGTGTCGTCCGGTGGAACCGACGCACGCTGAGGCCTACTCGCAGTTTGCTCGAGCCTCCTCCCTCCGACGACGTGCTCAGCTCCATCGGCAGGCCTCCTCGGCGGTTGGGCCGCCGGCGGTCACGGTCACTGCAGATGTTGTTTGCATGCGTCTGCAGCATCATGCTCTGCCTAGGGTCCATGTCTCATATTGCGTGGCACTGTTGGGCATGATGGACAATGTAGGCACTGCCTGGGTTCGAACAGCCATAACCCTTTGCTGCTATTTTTCTAGCTGATTCTGACCGCACGACTGCATTTGCAGCGTCGGTATTTTTGTATGGTTCAGTTTTCAGGCAAAACGGACGACGCCCGGGTTTTGGGCTATCGGCCGTCTGGCAGGGCTCACCGAGAAAACCCTGCCTGCCAAGAAATAGGTCTAGGACTATTTTCTGATTGGCTGGTTAGCTGAGTAACAAGTTCTACATATCTGGAAGGGAGCTAGAACTTGGAGGGGTCTCCCATTGTTGCTTATTCTTCATTCTTAATCAGTCACTTTCAGTTTTCAGCTCCTTTCTGGCGCTAACACTAGCACGCGCGTTTCTGAGTAACAACCCTAGAGCTTCCAGACTTGGACTCTAAAGCAGCAGACTTAGGGGGCAACATACTTAAGCAACGAGCGTGGAAGCCCACACGCTGCATCAACAACGCTGTTGCCCCAACCTGCTGCCCAGCCTTTCCTTCTTGGTATCAGAGCCAGAGCGTAGCAGCAGCAGTAGAAGACAGGCATACAGGTGTCAGACAACGCCGGCGGACCCCCATACGCGCCAGTGCAGAGGAAATGCTGACGGATTTTTTTTCGGCAGCATTGACCCGCCTGGTGGCGGCATCAGATTTTTTCCCACGACCACTGGGCCAGGGGAAATGCTGCCAGTTTCTTTCCGGCAGCATTGACCCGCCTGGTGGCGGCGTTAGATTTTTTCCCACGGCCACTGGGCTAAGGGAAATGCTGCCGGATTTTTTCTGGCAGCAGTGACCCCCACACGTGACGCGAGGAGGTGATCGGCAGGCCACGTCCGAAACCTACATGCGATGACGCATGTGGCAACGTCACACAGGTGTAGTGACTGGAAACAACGAGCAGCAGCAGCAACCTCCAGCAGTAACAGCTGTAGGCAACAGCAGCGAGCAGTGGCAGCAATAGCCAGCAAAAGTTGCGTGCAGCAGCAGTAGCCGGCAACAACAGCAGCTCGTAGCAGCTCGCAGCAGCAGCAGCAGCAGCAACAGCTCGCAGCAGCTTGCGGCAGCAGTAGTAGCCTGTAGCAGCAAGCAGCAATGGTAGCCAGTAGCAGCAGCTCACAGGAGCAACAACAGCTCCTAGCAGCAACAGCAGCGGTAGCGAGTAGCAACAGCAGCAACGAGCTACAGCAGCAACAGCAAGCTGCAATAGCGGCAACAGCAAGCAGTAGCAAGTAGCAGCAGTAGCCGGCTGTAGCAGCAGCCGTCACCAGCAGTAGCGAGCAGCAGCCGGCAGCAGCTAGCAGTAGCTACTACTGCTCGCTGCGAGCAACGGACTGCTGGTAGCGAGCAGCAAGCTCGCCTCGAGCGGTGGGCTGTAAGCAGCGAGCGCGCTGCTCGCTACGAGCAACGGACTGCTGGTAGCGAGCAGCGAACTCGCTACTCATAGCCCGCTGCCCACAACGAGCAGTGAAGCTTGCTGTGCCAGACGAAAACGGAAAAAAAAGGAGATAAAAAAATCCCCCCTCCCCAGCAGCAGCTACCATAGCTGCTGCAGCAGACATAACAGTCGCAACAGCACGCAACAATAGCGGCTGTAACAGGAGCTGTAGCAGCCGCAGCAGTTGCTACTGCCACTACATCCGTAATAGCAGCAGTAACAGCAGTAGGTGCAACAACAACTGTAGCAGCATCAACAACAGCTGCAGAAGCACCAACTTCAGCAATTGCTGCTGCCAAAGCAACCGCAGCAGCAGCAGCAGCAGTTGCAACAATAGTAGTAGTAGCACCAGTAGCGACAAGCAACGGCAGCGGCTGCAACAGCAGCAGTAGCAGCATCAACAACAACAGCCACTACTAAGGCTGCACACAAATCCTTGGATTCGTGAATCTGGTTCACGAATCCCGAATCCGGACCCGGATTCACGAATCCGGATCCAGGGTTGGGTCTCATATGGGGATTCGGGAATCCACTCACGAATCCTTGGGGAGGGGGGTCCTAAATCCAAAAGCCAGTCAGTTCACATCCGATAATCGACTCGTCGTTTGGTGTTTCGAAAAATCGATCGTTCGGAGGGTCGCACGCCGATCCCCCACGCCCGTCACTCCCAAGCACGTTTCGCGCATGTGCAAGGTCTGTGACCTGGCACATGCGCCAAACCTTGACGTCCGCCATACTTTTGCATGTCCAAATCAATTGGTTGACGGTCGTACCCACAGCATTCAGGTGCTCGCACTTTTGCACGGAGGTTGCGAACGTGCAAGGACCTGATTCGGACGAATCATGCCATTGCCCGAGCCTGAGGTTCGGCCATGGGAGGTCCGGCGTCAGGCCAGATGGGTGAGAATACCCCATGTAGGCTCGGGTTTCAGGCTCGGGCGATAGCATAAATCTCACTTGTCTGGCCTGACGCCGGACGTTGTGCCTCGGTGTCACCTCCCACTTAGGGGTACAGAAGCATAGTTCCGAGATTGGGGGGGGGGGGAGGACAGCGAGCCTGAGATTTTTCCTCCGTCAGAGCTGACACGTGGCACACCAGCGATGTACTACCGCTGGCTTCTCGGCAGCTTGGAGCCACCACGAACTCGTACCGTGGATGTGCGAGATGCTATATAGTGCGGGTTAATTTGACGTTCCGCATAGATTACTTGGCTGTCAAGCCAAAACAATCGAACCAGCAACAGCTGGTGTGTGTTTTGATATGGATTTGCCAGAATTTGCGAATCCAACAGGATTCGCGAATCTCGGATCCGGATCCACGAATCCGAATCCAACTATGGATTCGGACTCTCGAATCCGGATCCAGCCTGAGATTCGCGAACCGGATTCGGTGTGCAGCCTTAGCCACTACAGCTACGTAGTAGCGGCCCCAACAACGGCCGTTGCTGATGTCAGCATCCAGCCGTTGATGTCACTACTGATGTCACCACTGATGTCATCAAAAAAAAAAAGGCGGAAGGTGGGGGAGAAACTCTACAGCAGTAGCAGCAAAAGAGAATACGGCAGTAGCTGCTGATGCCAGCCGTCCTAGGCTGATGTCACTGGTGACATCAGCAGCACAAAAAATAACAAAAAAACAAAGAGAGGGGGCACAAAAACCCACCATGGCTAATAGCCCCAATGGGGAGGGGTCCTCCAGGGGACCCTCAAGGGGATACCCCCTCTGTTCTTGCAACAGTTGCAACAGCTACAGTAGTAGCAGCAACAGCAGCAGGAACAGCAGCAGCAGCAACAAGAGCAAGAACAGTAGTAGCAGCAACTACAACAACAGCAGTAATAATAGCAGCAACAGCCAACAGGCGTCGTCACCGGCACTCCTGATCCCTTGGTTGTCATTCAGCACAGCTCGCCGCCTTGACATAGCAGCTTGCAGCACTTCAACCCCTGGCCTCACAGACTCCCTCTAGTGTCCCGCCACCATTCATTCCTCCTGGGCACGCCAGCCCCACTGTGTCCACTGCCATGTAGTACCTGGCGTAGTAGCAGACTCAGCGTCAGCGGCAGACAGTGACCTCCGTCCTTGGCCCCACTCTGGGTGCCGGCCGCAGGCAAAAGGACTTTGAGACGCCGCTCCCGCCGCTTCAGGCCAACGAGCAGTTCCGGAGCTGGGAGCTTAGCTTCTGCATCTGGGCGCGGGGTGAGGGCCTATGGGCATACTGCACCCTCCCGTACAACTCCACCCAGGCAGACCAACTGTATGACGTCGGTCGAGCCGTACGCGCCCTTGTTCCCATCGCTCCTCCGGCTTCCCGCCTAGCCTTAGAGCCCTTTCTCGGCGACTTCACCACTGGCGGCACTCCAGACCCTATAGCCGCATGGCACGTCCTCACTCGTCCCCATCGCCTATCCAGTGAGGCTAAGATCAGCCGCCTGCTGTGGGAGTTCAACTCCCTGCACATGGGGGAGTCCGAGATAGTCACCGTTTACGAGCAGCGGGCCAAGGAAATCCTCCGTCGCCTAGGTACCTCCGCTCCACCCCCTTTGGCCGCGCTCCTCACCATCAAGCGCGGTGCCACCGACGCGTACGCGGACGTCTTCGTGCACTATTCACAGGATCTCCCCTCCACCATGGCGGCCTAGGGCACCCTCATGCCCTGGGCATACCAGTTCTTCCTCAAAATTGAGGAAGCTCGTCTGGAGTCCCACCTCCAGCGTACAGTGGCCCTCGCCTCCCCTGCCGTCGCTTCAGTGGCCGTCGCTTCCCCCGAAGCAGCTACCTCTAACAGCTCCTCGTCATCGGGGAAGAAGAAGAAACATATCAAGAAGGGCAAGGGACATCAACAGAAGTCGATTAGGTCCGGTGGCGGTGGCTTGGTCTGCCACAACTGTGGCCAGCCAGGGCACGGATGGTACATGTGTTTGCTACTGACGGACGAGGCGTGCGTCATCGCCACCATGCGTTGCCAACGGGAGCACCGTCTCGCCTCTGCTGCCGTCATTGTCGCCGCCTCTGATGCCTTGACCCCATCCAGCAGCTCCACTCCTCCGACCGCGACACCGGTCTCGCAGATGCCAGCTCCGCAGTAGCATCATCCGCAGCCGTTGGTGCCTCCGTTCCCTTCACCGGGACAGTCCTTCTTCTATCCGGGCTCAGGCGCCATCACTGCGCACTCAGTCTACACTGTCAGGCCATCCACACGTGAGCGTCATCAAGAGCAGTTCATTACACTTCAGCTCGGCCTGCCTCGCCCTCCCCTCCAGGGAAGTGGGAGTTGCGTCACCACCTGCTCGTCCCCCTTGCCCTACATTACTGAGATTGAGTTGCCGTCGTGTCCTACTTACTCGTCTGTCTCGCCGCCTTCCGTGGTCTCCTCTGCCCCCCTCCGTGATGACGCCGCATGGCTTGAAAATTGGCAGTCTCGGATCGCGCCCCCTTCCACCGCGTGCGCGTCTCTTGTTTGCTGCCACGTGACTATTAGCGATCTGGCGACTCCGGTCCAGGACCCGGCCGAGACCTGGATCATCGACTCCGGGACCACGCATCACATGACGGCCTTTTGCAAGGCCTTCAGTATGCTTGGTCCTGTTGGTGATGTATCCGGTGTTCGGAAGGGCTCCGGCCAGTTGTTACCTGTCTGCAACGTTGGTGTCATTCGTTTGCGTGGTCCTGCCGATGATGTCTTCCTGACCGATGTCCTTTTCGTCCCCTGTCTTGAGCTCAACCTCCTTTCTGTTACTGTCCTTAACTGCATGAGCATGGATATTGTGCACTCGCATGGTGTTAGCACTATGTCATTGAGCCCGTCCGGTCTTGTCGTTCTTCACGCCACCGCCCGTGGCAGCATGCGGCACGTGCCTCGTCTTTCCTCCTCTCCATCCGTCGCCTCCTCGTCGGCCGCCACAGGCCATGTATTTGTCACCAACACGCTTTCTCTGTAGCACACCCGTCTCTTGCACCGCCACCTTTGCCACGTCCACTCTGCTCTCATTGACAACATGCTCCGCACCCAGCCGGCCAAGGGCCTTGACCCTGAGACTTTCCCTTTGTCATGCCCCACGGAGTGCGTTGATTGCGCTCAGTGCAAAATTCACCAGTCCACACATCCTCTCTCCTCCTCCCGTGCGTCCGCCCCTCATGACCTGGTGCACTCCGATGTCCTGGGTCCTCTCCCTACTGAGTCTGTCCGAGAGCATGGCCGCTATGTCCTCACCCTCACTGACGACTACTCTCGCTACCCTGGGTCTTCTGCCTTCGGCAGAAGAGCGATGTCGCCCGTGCCATTTAGGAATAGCTTGTCCTTGCAGAGCGCGAATGTGGTCGATCTCTTTGCCGCTTTTGCTCCGATCGCGGTGGTGAGTACATGGGCGAGACCACGACTTTTCTCGCCTCCCACGGTATCCACCACAAGACGTTCACGCCCTACACGCCCGTCCAGAACGGCGTCTCCGAGCGATGGAACCGTACCATGGGCGACGCCATCCGCACCATGCGGGTTCAGTATGGCCTCTCCGATGGCATCTACTTTGAAGCCATGGCCTACATGACGTGGATCTGGAGCCGGATTCCTCACAGATCCCTTCCCTGCGAGTCCACGCCGTACAAGCATTGGTGCGGTCAGGGCGTTGACCTCCGCCCCACTCGCGTCTCGGGTTGCGAGGCCATCGTGTGGCTGTCCGCCACGTAGCAGGGTGGCAAGCTCATCCCCCATGGACGTCCTTGCACCTTTCTTCGTGTCTCTCGTTAGTCCAAGGCTTGGCACTTCTAGGATCCCTCCTGACACTGAATCGTCGAGTCCCACAATGTCCTCTTCTTTGAGGAGCTGTTTCCGCGCGATCTCGTTCGCTCTAGCTCGTCGATGTCCCTCCCGTCGCATGAGGGAGTGGTGAGTCCGTCCTCCTTCCTACCGCTTCCGGGTAGTACATCCCTGGTTCCCCCTGAGTCAGCAGCCCCAGTCGCACCCACTGGCCCCTCCGGGCCGGCAGACCCAGTCGCATCCACTGGTCCCTCCGGGCCGACAGATCCAGTTGCGTCTGCTGGCCCCTCCGGGCCGGCAGCCCCAGTCACGTCCGCTGGTCCCTATGGGCCGGTCACCCCAGTCGCGCCCGTTGGCACCTCCAGACCGGCAGCCTCAATCGCACCTGCAAGCCCCTCCAGGCCATCCGTCCCAATCGCGCCCGCTGGCCCCTTCGAGCCGGCAGTCCCAGTCGCGCCCGCTGGCCCCTCCGGGCCGACATACCCAGTCGCGTCCGCTGGCCCCTCCGAGCCGGCGGCCCGAGTCGCGTTCGTTGGTCCCTCCGGGCCAGCAGCACTAGTCGCGCCCACTGGCCCCTCTGCGCTGGCAGCCCCGGTCGCGTACGCTGGTACCTCCGGGTCACCAGCCCCGTCTGCCCCCGTTGGCCCGCGCTACACGCGTGGCCCAGGCGGTAGCCTCCAACCCAGGCCGTCAGTGAGCACGCAGACCGCCGCACCGCGCCCCGTGGTGCCTCGGTCCCCTGTGGCTCCACGCATCTCTTCCACTCCCTCGGTCGTGAGTGGGGACCCTGGCACCAAGGCCCTCGGCCTGACCACTTTGGCCCTCATTACAGACCTTCACCCGGGTTCCGCACTGGGCTACGCCATGCTCCATCATGAGCATCGTCATGCCTTCATGGCTGCACTCGCGTGCATCCCACCTGGAGCTCCAGATGCACACGGTCTCTCAGTCCGCTCCACAGCACGCCCGGAGGATCCAGCCACCCTACGCGAGGCTCGAGCCTCACCTGAGGCCGCACACTTGGATGTTGCCTGCGTTGGCGAGCTCGTTGTTATACGGCAGCACCATGTGTATGACCTCGTCGACCTCCCTCCAGGTCGGAAGGCCATCGGTGCCAAGTGGGTGTTTCGGCGCAAATGGAAGCCCGACGGGTCCTTGGATAAGTACAAGGCGCGCCTCACAGCCAAAGGGTTTGCGTAGATCCCTGGGGTTGATTATGACCAGATCTTTACCCCAGTTGGCTGGTTCTCCACTAGTCGGGTGCTCTTCAGCCTGGATACCCAGTATGGGTGGGAGCTGCATCAGATGGACGTGAGCAACGCTTTCCTCCATGGCTCACTGGAGGGTGAGGATCTCTTTATGGTACAGCCCCCAGGCTTTGACGACGGCACTGGGAGAGTATGGCAGCAGCGAAAGGCCCTCTATGGCCTAAAGCAGTCATCTCGGTGCTGGAACCAGGAGATCAGCAGCACGCTCCTCCGCGGCGGCCTCCAGCGCAGCACCGTTGACCCCGCACTGTTTGTCAGCCCGCGAGGCCAGACCTTCGCCGCTGTTCTGGTCTATGTTGACGACCTCCTCATCATGTTACCTGACATGTCTACCATCCAGGGTGTCAAGGACCTGCTGTACGTTGCCTACCAGATGAAGGATCTTGGGTCTGCCCGAGTCTTCCTAGGCCTGATCACTCGAGCATGATCGCTCCAAGGGCATCCTACACATCCACCAGGCTACCTATGTGCAGACCCTGTGCACTCGCTTCGTCGAGGACCTGCCCCTCGTGCCAAGGGCATCTTTACCCATGTCACCTGATGGTCGGGTGTAGCTGAAGAGTCCTGACCGAGCCGTTGTGGGGGAGCCAGTTGACGTGACCTCGTATCTGCGAGTCATCGGGTCACTGATGTTCCTGGTGACGACGACGTGCCCAGGCATCGCGTTCGCCGTCAACCTCCTGGCTCAGTCTTCTCAAGAACCGCATCACCTCCACTTCGAGGCCGCGATCGGAGTGTTGCGCTACGTCATCTCGACTCCTTAGTGAGGTGTCATGTTCCGCTTCCAGTCGTCTGTTTTCGTGATGGGCTACACCGACAGTGACTGGGCCGGCAGTCCGGACGGTAAGAGTTGCACAGGCTGGATCTTTCTAATCGGCAGCACGGCTGTGTCCTGGCGTAGTGGCAAGCAGGGGTACATTGCACGCAACATTGCTGAGGATGTGTACGTGGCCCTTGGCTCAGGTGCGTGTGAGAGTGTGTGGTTGCATCGTCTGTTGTCTGAGTTACATGAGTCCGTCGCATCCATCATGTTGCATTGTGACAATGAGAGTGCCATGGCCATCACCGACAATGACGGCCTGCATCACACACGCACAAAGCACATCAATGTTGAGTATCACTATGTGCGTTCGTTGTTGCATGATAGCAGCATCAACATTGTGTGGGTTGAGACAGCACGACAGCTGGCTGACTTCTTGACTAAGGCACTGAAGCGCGACTCGTTCAAGAAGGCTATGAGTTCGGTTGGTGTGCGTCCGTGAGTGGCTCTCTTTATCCTTTCCTACGTCTCTGCATGCTTTGGGGGAGTCTGGCTGTTGACTCTGTCTCTGCCCGTCCATGTGCACTACGCCTGTGAGTCATGGGGGAGTGTTGGTTTTTTTGCGCATCTCTCATTGTGCTCTGTTGTGTCCTTCCGGATTGTGTACATCGGCGTGCAGATGACTGACGGCGAGACTCGACGCTGCTGGAGTGTCGTCCGATGGAGCCGACACACGTAGAGGCCTACTCGCAGTTCGCTGGAGCCTCCTCCCTCCGGCGAAGCGCTCAGCTCCATCGGCAGGCCTCCTAGGCAGTTGGGCCGCCGGCGGTCACTGTCACTGCAGATGCTGTTTGCATGCGTCTGCAGCATCATGCTCTGCCTAGGGTCCATGTCTCATATTGCGTGGTATTGTTTGGCATGATGGACCATCGTAGGCACTGCCTGGGTTCGGGCAGCCAAAATTCTTTGCTGCTACTTTTCCAACTGATTCTGACCGCACGACTGTGTTCGCAACGTCGGTATTTTAGTATGGTCCAGTTTTCAGGCAAAACGGACAACGCCCGGGTTTTGGGCTGTCGGCCGTCTGGCAGGGCTCACCGAGAAAACCCTGCCTGCCAGAAAATAGGTCTAGGACTATTTTCTGATTGGCTCATTAGCTGAGTAACAAGTTCTACAGAGCTGGGGGGGGGCTAGAACTTGGAGAGGGCTCCCATTGTTGCTTATTCTTCATTCCTAATCAGTCACTTTCAGTTTTCAGCTGCTTTCTGGCGCTAACACTGGCGCGCACATTTCTGCGTAACAAACCTAGAGCTTCCAGACTTAGACTCTAGAGCAGCAGACTAAGGGGACAGCAGACTCAAGTAACGAGCGTGGAAGCCCGCACGCTGCATCAACAACGCTGCTNGCTAGAACTTGGAGAGGGCTCCCATTGTTGCTTATTCTTCATTCCTAATCAGTCACTTTCAGTTTTCAGCTGCTTTCTGGCGCTAACACTGGCGCGCACATTTCTGCGTAACAAACCTAGAGCTTCCAGACTTAGACTCTAGAGCAGCAGACTAAGGGGACAGCAGACTCAAGTAACGAGCGTGGAAGCCCGCACGCTGCATCAACAACGCTGCTATCCCAACCTGCTGCCTAGCCTTTCCTTTTGTTTTCAACAGCTCTATGGATGGAAAATGGTTCCCCATGCAGCTCGTTGTCAGTGGGAAGCTAGCACGCCACTCGCCAGATTGGGAGTTGGCAAGGAAACAGAGTGAATCCAGCTGGCATGTCACATACACCCCAACCCAATGGGCCAGCATGGATGCAACAAGGGGCCCGGCATGGTTCATTGCATATTTGTACTACAAGTGCATGTGCAAGGCCCTAGGACAGAAGAAGGGGATGCTTAAATGCTCCACGTGCTCCATTCATGGCGCCCTCAGTGTAGTGTCACCTTCCATGAGTACTTGTTATCAATCTTTCCTAACCGAGTGGTGAGTGTTGGTTGAGCTGGCCAATGGCACCACTTCCCAGGGACAACTGTTTTTCCTTTTCTTCAGAACATTCAATTGGTCTCCGCATTGCACGGATGTACGTCGAGGCAGGCTATACACTGGAGGCACAGACTGCTAACATTGGTCTCATGATGTCATCCTAGAGCAAGACAAAGAAGCTCTCTACTGCATGAGAAACCAAATGTTTGCATTTGGGAGAAATCCCTAGGCTAGGTATGGATGTACCTTCAGGGGTGTGGCACGTGGTTGGTTCCGGTAATCATGGTGCCACATGCGTGAAGCATAAAAAACTGTGAAAAATGTGCAGGGTAAGTCAAGGGTGTGGCTAGTAAACGCTAGAATCCAATGTTGAGCAGCTTTTTTCGTGGTGAGGCTGGATTGTTGGATAGCTGCAGTAGTTAGGCGAGATTCACACCTGTATGCACTCAATTTCATCTTTCTTCTCCAAATTGCAAATTTATTGGTGGAAAATCCAACAATGACTGTAACATTGATAGCATACCCAACGTACCGCATCGCATGCAGCTTTCAACACTATCACCATCAAGGGCACCAGAACCTGTTCTATCGGATCGGCAGCTAGGTCGTTGCCATGATGTTGCGGACATAATCATGGCATGCCCATGCCCATCATGAACACATGCCACAACATCCGAAAGCCCAACAAACCTCACGACGAATGCCCGAAAATCGCAAGCGAACGCTGAACAATCCATCCGCGATTGTTGGATTGCAATTTCCATCGACTTTCGCGGTTGGTCAACACCTTTGTCCTCCTGCGACATTCGCACACAGACCCCTATCGCTATTGGCGTTCATTCACGCAGCTGATGCCACTAAACCCAAGGTTCAACATCCACTATTACATTCCAACTGTGTATGACTAGTAGCTTTTTTAAGAAGGAAGCGTTGAATTCTAAAAAGTAAGGAACCAACAACGGATCTGAATGCACACTGACAGGCAGGTGTTTGGCAATTTCTGACAACACTGGAAATGGTTGTTGGCGTCGTGTTTCTAGCATTTTTACCGGCCGCACCCCAGGCTTCTCATTTGCCTTTTAACGCTTCTTTCAGCGGGCTTTCTTCACTGCAGTGCTAACGTGCATGGGGGAGACGAGGTAGAGTGGTGTGCGTCACATCATTGTGAGATTGACTGACTGCGCACGAGGTGATGTTCATGATCCACATGCTTTGTTCGGCGTATGCATTTTCTTCACCATGAAACGGGGCCACAGATGCTGGTGGCAAGAATTTATTTCTCATCAACCCATAGGTAAAAACAAAAAAAAATAAAAAACAAAAAAAAAAAAAAAAAAAAAAAAAAAAAAACAACAACAACCAAAAAAAAAAACCATGTCCACCCTGAATGCAGAATGATTTTGACACCCCAGAGTGAACGCTTTCTTTGTTCATGGTTGTTCAGTGTTCCTTCGTATTTCAATGGAGCGGGATCGCACCACTCAATGTTTTGAGTGTGACGGATCGCTTTTGCTGCCAACAGCGATGAGCATGAGGACCTTGGCCACACCGATGATTGCAAGGATGAGAGGCTCCAGTGGGAGGAGAAGAGGACGACCAGAGGCGGTGGGGAGTTGAGATGAGGAGGGTCAGAACAAAGACCACAAAGAGGTGCTTGAAGGAGGGGGATGAGGGGGAGGGGAGGGGAAGAGGAGGAGGAGGAGGAGGAGGAGGAGGAGG
>SZWC01000296.1:399383-419151 GCA_023375785.1 Penium margaritaceum | reverse complement strand
CTGATGCTGCATGGGCACCTTCGACCAGTGCCGAACTGTTGCACCATGCGTGAGGGCTGGACTGCCATGCGAAGCATCAACAAGTGGGATGGATGTTGTTTCCACCAAACCATGACAGGAACGGCAGTTGAAAAAAAGGAACGCGGATCTTGACCTGGAAACATGGCTCCGATGCCAAGCCATAACCAGGACCTTCGTGGCATTCATGGAGCGGCACCAGTCCTTGGCACTACCATGCACCAGCTTGCCTTTTCTTATTGTTTTGATGTGTTGCACAGGTTCAAACTCCTAAGGAAATCTGGGGCATCGGATGTGATTCTGAGAATGATTCCACTTGGCAACCATCGTTGCACAGCGCAAAGATTATAGCTGCTGCCATTGTCCCTGGGCAACTATGGTGCACATGCCTGTGCTATGCGTGATTCATTGCCATGCGTGGGGTCGGCAGACGCGAATCTTGCACTGACGTCAGCAGCTAACCTCATCTGCCCGCAGGCAGATGACACATCTCAAACAATTCAAAATCCATTGAGGAGATCCACATACCAGGGCAGGCTAATGGAACAACAAGGGGGGGGGGGGGGGGGGGGGGGGGGGGGGGGGGGGGGGGGGGGAGGTGGGTGGATGTGGCTGAGATGCAGATATAGATGTGGGGAGACGAGGCTCACCTCGGACGAAGCAACAAATGCGAGGATCGACGCCAGCACCGGCGCACAACAGGGCGACGCCAAGAACGAAAAGGTAAGACCGGCCAGGTACATCTGCACCGGTCTTGGCAGACTCCCGGCGCCCACCTTCATCCCCTCCTCTCTCCCCTCCCCCCTCCCCCCACCGATCACCACCGCAGGCAGCCGCAGAGCCGGCAGCCGTAGGCCCAGCAGGTGAAGCCCCATCGCCATGGCGACGACCGACATCACCTCCGGCAGGCCGTCGCCCACACTGCCGAATGCCTTGCCCGCCACCGCCGCCGCCACCCCCAGCCCCACCAGCGCACTCGACAGCCCGACAGAAAAGCACGCGAGGTTCACCGCCGTTGTCGTCGCGGTGGTGCTTCTGCCGCCGCCGCCGCTTCCGTCTCCTCCGCCGCCGCTGCTGCTGTCGACGCTGTCGCAGCAGCAGTTGCCCTGGGCAGCGTCCCTGGGGGCTCGGTGGGTGGAGGAGTCAGTTTCAGATCCCGCAATGAACGCCACAGCAAGAGGGAGCACGCTGAGAGTGCACGGCGAGAAGCTCATGGCCAAGCCGCCAAAGTAGGTCGCGCCAAGCAGGCCCGCGCTCAGGTGGGCCCCACCCCCCACCGCTCCTCCGTGGAGGACAGCAGAGATCTCCTCCTGCGCCGCATACAGGGCCTCCTCCGCCCAATCCTGCACCATGTCCAGGTCTACCCAGGAAAGCGTCTCTGTGAGGGCCTGGACATTGAAATTTATTTGTTGCGGCAGAAAAGTTGGGAGATGGATTCCGGCATTGCTTGCTATCGTCGGAGCCGCCAGGAGCAGCCCGGCTGCTGCGACTGCTAGAGACGCAACTGCAGCAGCAGCAGCAGTAGCCTGTACGCCTCCTTGTTCCACAAGAGTGGCGGTGGGTGGAGGGGGATGCGCATGTTGTTCGGAACCAGAGCCTTTTGGTCTCACCACCAACGCTGGGATGGCGGCATCGTGGGAGGGATTCCTCGCATGGCCTCTGACACTGACGTCAGCATGGATCTCACTTTGATCATGGTGTTCATGACGGTGATGGCTGCAGCAGGAGGCGGAGTCTGACAGGGGGGCAGATTCGGCGAACGCGGAGTCGGACAGCTCTGCGCGGTCTGAGACCTCGGACGGCAGCACTCCGAGAGGAGACGCGTGTGCGGCCCAAAGGCGCTTGAGCGTCGTTGACTGCGCAAGGCCGCCGACGCGGACGTGGCGACGGAGGAGCGTGGGCTCGGCGTTCCTCTCTGAGGGTCCGAGTCCCGAGGGGGTCGCTAGCCCCCTCGGGAGTTGGGCCTCGGACCCACGGTCTAGCTCGTGCCCGACGAGGACCTGGAGCCGGGCCTCTGCCCTAAGACCGCGTGCACACCTTCGTCTTTGGGCGAATCGGGGGCCTTTGCTTCCTGCCCGCCGTTGTAGGGCTGTCGGAGTCGGCGTGAGACGAGGCGCTGCTGCTGCTGCTGCTGCTGCCGCTGCTGCTGCTGCTGCCTGGGACAAGGGCGGACGAGGCAGCGCGTGCGACACTCGCCACCGGGGTGACGACGAAGATGATGACGTGGAGGCATGAGTAACGACGCGCTGGTTTGGGGCAGCGGCGCGGAGCTGGTGGTGGAGGTGGCTGATGGCCGCCATGAAGAAGAAGCAAAACAGAGTAAGAATCTCCTCTTTGGAGTAGAGTGCTTTCCGGCTCGCAAAACGTCAGGCTGAAAGAAAGGCCGCAGACTGTGGATGCGTCGTCCGTGCGTGCTCGCGTTGGAAGAGGCCTGACGCAGACGGATTCGTTGTCCCTTCCTCTTGCGTGGAGAATAGCGCACCGAAGTCGACAAAATCACAAAAGCGGATGCCACACACCACACGGAAAGGCAGAGTCACTCTGCCGTAGAGTTCCTCGTTTGCCAGTGCAGGCGTCGTGCACCGCTGAAAACTTCGGACGCGCAAATCCGCAGTAGCTTCGAGCAATGATGAAGTTTCAGCTCCGCGGTGAGAATGCCTTCCGTGAGCGAGTGGCGATTCGCACGCGCTCTGGCTTATCACGAGCGCGTGAGGCGGTCTGTTACCTGTGGGATCTGCACAGTGAGAACGCGGCGAGCTGCCCGGCAAAGAAGCCGGCCTATGTTGCGATGCGTGGCACTGGCCGGGCGTTGATCCGCGCAGCTCTGCCTGATGACGACTCCACTGTGCTGGTCCAGCACTGCTGGTGGACGGTTTAGTTCTCACTGCTAGTGAGAACAAATAACTACACCACTGGCTCTCTTACACTGGCGTCTCGGTCGACCAGTTACGGTGCTGTACGAATGGACGAATCGCGTCGGCGGCCAGCTGCCGCTGTGAGGAATATGGCGACGCGACAGGCCGCCGCGCGGGTTGCATTTGGTACGAACAGCGCACGCCGCTGCCCGCGGCGCTCATGGGACCGGTGCGCGTGCGTGGCAACCTCGTACGATCGTCCACAGTCCCTTGAGAACTACAGTCGGAGATAGCGGCCAAGCGAAGCGGCGGCAGCCGAAAGCGATACATGAGCAAGGCGGACAATCGTGAAGCAACTGCCATCCCGGCCAGGCGCGCTAGCGGCCAGATTTTTCCTGGCGCGAAAGGAAATGTCAGCTGTATCGATTGTCGTGAGGCCATGAAGAAGCATCGCGGAAACTTTGCGAAGGATAGCTGCCAGTTGGACTAATCATTCATATAATCATTTCGCATCGTCAGCAATGCAAATATTCGTCCGAATATTAAGCAACAACCGAATGTCGTTGTACGGAGAAGCCCTTCGTTACTTACGGCAGACACAAGGGAAAGCAAGGAAAAAGTGTTAATACTACAGGGGACAGACAAGAAGTGCTGCAACAACCAATCATGTAAGTGGAAATCATGTCATACATTCGGGTTTGAAAGTGAAAGGTAACAAGTTTTACATTTAACCGAATAGGTTCAGCGACTTCCGGTGATGTAAAGGGTTGGATCTTCATCGACAGACACAAATGGTTTTCCGCTGCGATAGAAAACTTCATGCATGTCGACGGTTTCTTTTAGCGGCACGCAATTTCCGCAAAGACGTCCATATTCCGGCACGACTTCGCCATATTCGCGACGACGAACAATATCCGGCAGGACGCCTAGAACTCGGTACATAGGCGTCCGCAACGATGATATGATGTTCCGCCATGACGACCCAATTCCGCAAAGACAAGCAGTAGGACAGCATTCTTACGCAATGTGATGTTCCGCCACGACGACCGCATTCTGCAAAGACAAGGCGCTTCCGCGAGGACAGCGTTCTTCAATCCGTAATATTAACAACGCGAGCACGATCCATTAGAAGAAGCCAAGTCACCGGTGCATGTCGACCACCAGTTGAAACTGGCGACATTCCGCAGCGTCTTCCTCTTTCCGCTAGGACAGAGATATTCCGTGCCGATACGACACTGCATGCACCCGTTTCCGTTCTTTGCCATGCCAAGGTTCTGCGGCGACAACGCTCGGTCATAGATGCCGTAAAGTCACCAAAGATTCGCGAAGACCACACTTCCGGAAGGACGCAGAACAAAACACAGTTAGTTTCCGCTAAGACAATGTTTCTCTGCTAGGATGACACGTTTCCTCTAGGACGACACTTTGCATACAATTGGTGTCCGCGCGGATCGTCTTCTTGGATCATTCTTTCAGTCTTTCCATCACCCCCTGCCATCTAACATACGTCCCAACGTCACATACTAATCACGAGGACAACAACTTCCGTGAGGACGAGGATTTCAAGCATCATCCTTTCTGCAAAGATAGGCTTTTTCCGGGAGGACACCACGTATCCGCAAAGTCGCATATCTTGTGAACCATGACGTCGTCTAGGCGAAGAAGGTTTTGCTGCAACGACGCTGGGTCATAGATGCAGCGACGTCACGTCACAGACAAATCGCGAAGACAACAAGCTTCCACGAGGAAGAAGTTTTGAGGCAATCATTTTCCGCCAAGACGGTCCACATCCGGGAGGACAGCGCGCAGCCACAACGACGCATTTCTTTTAGCTTTGATATCGTCTAGGCAAAAAAGGTTCTGCTGCTACGACGCTGGGTCATAGATGCCGCGACGTAACCAAAGATTTGCGACGATAACAGACTTCCGGTACGACACAGAAAAAAGTACACAGTTTCCACAAAAACGATGTATCTCTGCCAGGATGACGCGTCTCCGCTAGAAAGCGCTTTTGCAGACAAATTATGTGTCCGCGCGGATCATTTCCTTCGATTAGTCTTTTCATCACCGCCTCCGCCATGTAACATACGTCACGACGTCACATACTAATCGCGAAGACAACAAGCTTCCATGAGGAAGAAGTTTTGGAGTAATCATTTTTCGCCAAGACGGTCGACATCCGGGCGGAGACCACGCATCCGCCACGACGCACTTTTTTCAGCTATGATGTCGTCTAGGCGAGGAAGGTTCTGCTGCTACGACGCTCGGTCATAGATGCCGCGACGTAACCAAAGATTTGCGACGACAACAGACTTCCGGTACGACACGGAGAAACATACACAGTTTGTTTCCACAACGACGATGTATCTCTGCCAAGACGACGCGCCTTCGCTAGGAAGATCTTTTGCATACAAATGATGTGTCGGCGCGGATCGTTTCCTTCCATCAGTCTTTCCATCACCGCCTCCTCCATGTAACATACGTCACGACGTCACATACTTATCACGAAGACAACAAGCTTCCATGAGGACGAAGTTTTGTAGCAATCATTTTCCGCCAAGACGGTCGACTTTCGGGAGGACAGCGCGCATTCGCGAAGACGCAAGTTTGTCAGCTATGATGTCGTCTAGGCAAAGAAGGTTCTGCTGCTATGACGCTAGGTCATAGATGCCGTGACGTAATCAAAGATTTGCGACGACAACAGACTTCCGGTACGACACAGAGAAAAGCACACAATTATTTTCCGTAACGACGATCTATCTCTGCTACGATGACGCGTCTCCGCTACGACACCCTTTTTCATACAAATGATGCGTCCGCGCGGATCGTTTTCCTCCATCAGTCTTTCCATCACCGCCTCCGCCATGTAACATACGTCACAACGTCACATACAAATCGCGAGGACAACAAGCTTCCATGAGGATGAAGTTTTGAGGCAATCATTTTTTCCGCAAAGACGGTAGACTTCCAGGAGGTCAGCGTGCATCCGCGAAGACATGTTATTTTGAGATTTTATGTCGTCTAGGTGAAGATGTTGCAAATCCGCCAAGACGTTAGCGGTTTCGCAACGTTTACGATTTCCTGTGAAGTGGACGCGACACCGGCATGTTGCAATTTTAACAATGGAAGTGGTGTCTTCTTGGGCATCATTGGACACAATGGTTCCGCGAAGATGAACCTACACGTCATGGCGGTGTCGCGTCCATTGTGACACTGCTGGAGGTTATTTCCGTCAACTGATGCTTTAGTTTTTTAACCTCCGCCATTCCTTCGACTCGATTTTGCTCCAAGCACGCTCCGGCGTGCTTGGACTTAGCCTCCAGTTATGTTTCAACAGTCATTTTCTTCAGCCTTCGCCGCTCCTAGGGCGGACGCCGATAGGGGAAGCTCAGCAGACAGCCAGCAGCCGCCGCAACCGCAACACTCGTTTGTGCCATCTTTCCAGCAGCAGTCGTTTCCGGCGAATAGCGCCGTTTACTCCCAGTTTGTCGTTCCCCCTCCACCTAGCACGTCGGATCCGTAGTGTCAGTTCGGCAGTGCATCGCCGCCACCATTTTCCGTGACCCCGCAAATTGTTGCCTCCCTCTTAGAGTCGTACTTTCGCTCAACGGCTCTCCCAGTGAACGCATCATCTTTCGCACCTCCCGTAGTTGGCATTCAGCAGCAGAGCGTGCCTCCTGTTGGTCAGCAGGTCCCTTTGGCGCGCGCTCAGCAGGCGCAGCGACCCAACCTGAACATGAGTGACAACTTCATCGACCCAAGCCTTGGTACGTGGTATTTGCTCCGCATGCATCTCCATGCCTGTCGTAATGCCTACCTAACATAATGTAATGTGAAACATGCAGACCTTAGCCAGGTGGCAACAGAATCAGACAAGTGGGTCCAAACGCACCAGGGAAAGTCGTTCTGTATTGGCTACGCACGCTAGAGAAGTGCAAAAAAATTCATCCTCTTTCTGAACTGCGGAGAGAACTCCGGGACATGGATCGATATGCTGAAGTTTGAGAGGGTCAGTCTCGCAACACTTTGGCTGCTGAAGCAAGTGCGTCGGACGCAGCACATCATACGAGGCGTGAAGGACGGCGAAACGGCCCTTCTGCCATCGGTGACCGTGGATGTGGAAGCCTTGTTAAGGCTTCCATGGGTGATGCTCAACCCGTACAAGAAACTAGAACCGAAGTTGTGTGATTTCCTGATCCAAGACGGTGTCGATGAGTGCAAGGACCTTAAGAGGCCGACGTATCGCTCGTATCTGAACTATGAAGTGGTCAGCCACTTCAAGCGCTGGAAACAGCCGGTAAGCTGACTGTCGACGTCTGTCTTTTAAACGCTGCCTTTTCGTTTCATTTCCTAACGTAAATAGCTGTTTTTGAAGAAACTGAAAAAAAAGTCAAAGAAAGATTCTCAGAAGCAGCAGGCTGAGACCTTCCGATGATGAGTCGGGGAAGTCAGAGGTGAGGTTCTTTTTCACCGTTTGTGAATTTGTCTTAGAGAAAGAACAAATTTAAAGCAAGCATAATTTGTCTTTGTAGGACGATGCCTTTGAAGCTGACTCAAAAGGATGACGATGATTCAGAAGCTATCTACGCGCCCGATTTTTGCCGCCGGAATCCTGGCGCCGTTACGAGGAGAGTTGTCGTTGCCACTGAAGCGGCTGCTGGTGCCAGCTCTGAGAGTGTTGGTAGCGCCGAGACAACCGCCACAGCAAGGACTGAAAAACAAAGAGCTGCAAAAACCGGAACGTCTGGAAGAGCTAGAAGAGCTGAAAGAACTACGAGGACTGAACGCACTCAACGTCGTGGACATGGTTCAGTTGTGACGGGTGGTTGTTTGGGTGAAGTTGGGAGAGCCGCAAACATTGGTCGAGCTGTTGGGGCTGACCGCGAAGTTGGGGCTGGGGGGGCTGTTGGGACCAGCGGGGCTGTTGAGAGTGGCGAAGCTGTCGGGCCTGGCGAACCTGTTCAGACTGTTGGCACCAGCGATGCTGGCGGAACTGGTGGGGCCGTTGGGACCGGTGGGGCTGTTGGGGCCGGTGGGGCTGGTGGGACGAGCGGGGCTGTTCGGGCCGGCGGGGCTGTCGGGACTGACGAAGCTGACGAGACTGGTGGGGGTGACGGGGCTGTTGGCACTGACGGGGCTGACGGGGTTGTCGGCCTTGGCGGGGCTGTTGGGCCTGGCGGGGCTTTTGGGACTGGAGGGCCTGCTGTTACTGAAGGGGTTGACGGGGCTGACGGGGCTGTCAGCCCTGGCGGGGCTGTTGGGACTGGTGGGGATGTTGGGACTGGTGGGCCTGCTAGTATTGAAGACCCTTTTAAGATAATGGATGACATTGTCCGAGACGCGGATCACGCTTTCTAGCAGCTGGCTTTAAATTTCAAAGCATGGGCGACGAGCATGAAGTATATTCTGGACCGTGGTCGACAAGTCAAGAACAAAGGTATGTTGATTGAATTTCCTGATCAATGTATTCATGTTGTCTTTGCTCATATATTGATGGAAGTCCTATGTAATTGGCTGCAGATCCTATGCTGAGTGGACAGTGGGCAAGTAAATGGATGGAGAACAAGGAGAAAGCCAAGGTAAGCTTTTGTGAAGTGGATTGTTGTATCCTATATTTGTATGAACATTCCATTTGTTAACTAATTAAATGACATTGTGTGCAGGCTGTTTACGGAGCTGTAATGACAACGGCTAAAGCTTTGGTGGCATTGGGACCTGAGAAGGCTGACACTGATGAAGCAGCACAAAGCGGCAAAAGTAAGAGCAATGTAGAAGTGACTCCTCTCTTCAACTTCATTTATCATGCGCAGAAGTCAAATTTGTTTTTGAATGTTTCTTGCAGGGAAGAAGGAAGTTGGCCCTACACCTATAGCTGCAAGGACTCGTCAGAAGTTCCCCTTGGATGATGAAACAGTTTTGAAAAAAGGGCGGAAGAAAATTCGAAATGCTTAAGATTGGTATTTTGAAATTATTGTGATGAATATTTCAGTAGTTTGCAATAATGAGCTTTCAAGATTGATTTGGTAGTCTGGAGTAATGAGTTCCTTTCAAGATTGATTCAGTAGTCTGCAGTAATGAGTTCCTTTCTAGATTGGTTCAGTAGTCTACAGTCTGAACCAAGGAATGAGTTTCTTTCAAGATTGATTCATTACTGCAGACTACTGCACTACTGAACCAAAGTGATTTCCATTTGTTACGAAGTGACTTCCTTTCAATCTTTTTGTTGTGCACAATATATTAACTATCAATTTCGTAATGTTGATTAGTTGGACACAATATCGTGACATCACCGAACTCAGAGCGGGCTCAGTCCAGTCGAGTAGTGATCAGTTAGAATTGTGTGACATTAGATCAGAGGTGAGTTAAATTGAGTTCATCGACTCAGTTCGGTTCAGTTGAATATGTCTTGTCATTGTTTCACAACAGTAAACAATTGGGTTGCATTCAGCTGACTATCAAGTAAAGGTGGATGGTAGTCAAGTGAGTTGGATGAATACGTAGTCAAGTTGTATTGAATTTTGACTAACCTAAGTAAATTTGGATGACATTTAAGTTAGTTGGATGAATGCTTACAAAAACATGAAACCTGGAACATGTTTCATAGTAAAAGACAACATGAAGAGAGTTTAGTTGAGTTAAGATTAGTTGACTTCGGTTGGTTTAAGAGAAGTTAAGTTAGGGTAAGTTAAATAGAATGCAAGTGAGCTGACGTTGGATGAGTTTACTTAAGAAGAATATGGAAGAGTATGGAATCCTAACCTCCTTTTAAGTTGATACACTATTGGCAACATGTTTCCTGGAACATGATTGATATAAAAGTCAACATAAAGATGAAATTATGAAATCTGATCAAGCATTTTGTATGAGACATTGTAAAACAAAAAAGGAACAGTCAGCATCCATTACACATTGTGTGAGAACAATTCTTGAAAAATAACTTAATTATCAAGAGGAACATCAACATTCTGTGTATTTCACACGAATTCATCAACCTCAGAATCAGGGATAAATCCGTAGATTTTATCCTTATTCTTCCGGAAATTCCAGTAAGCAAAGATCAACCGAGTCATCTCCATCATGTTGTCCATCCTGTACATCAACGTTTGGAGCGTAAATCGACGGATGAACCGATTCACTTGTTCATTTGCCGAGGTGTTCACTCCTGCATTACAAACACCATTAAAAAAACAGTGAGACAAAACTGTAAAACGAAGAGGTGGCTGTACATGAGGACATAGAAATACACTGTGAAAACTTAACATACCTGAGAGGTTGCTGTACATGTCTGGGTTGAACGCTAGAGAGCAGGTGTGCTTTGCATTCTCCATGTGGCCGAAGTGAAATCGATCACATAAGAATCTAGTTGTCTTGAGAAGATGGGGACATCGACCTAGGCAATACGTGTGCAGTTTACACGTATTGTCATAGAAGATGAACTGTGGACGGTTGTCCTTGTTGAATCGCGTCAAAAGTGTGGTGAAAAATTCGTTTGGAGATTCACCAGCGACCATGACATGGAATCTATAAATGATGAGATGAGGACACACGACTGTGAAAATGCCAGTGGTGCGATGACTCGCCTCATCATTTGTGGAGTCATTTGCATCACACTTCAGGTCGTCTTTTGTATGCAGACTTTTTCCATCTTCATTCTCAAGATGTCGAAACTGTGGTCTCATCCTTTCCACCTCCCAATGCAGGTAGCAAGCTATTTTCACTTCTTGTTGAGGCCCTTCAACATAGACAACGTCTTCTCTTGCTCGCAATGGACAAACGGTTTGTTGAGGACATGATTTCAAATGTCAGCCTTAAGGATAAATATCAATTTAGAACAATAAGGTTTCTTCTTATATGAACGTACCACCATCACGGTCGTGTCATACTGAAGCATCACTTGTTGGAGGACGTTTGAAAGCGCACTTGGCAAACTCCTCCTTGCCAACGACCACAAATGTTGATCGAGCGCTGAATGTTGCACAAGTGTTGTCTTGATGTGATGGTCAATGACCTTAGCCACAATGGGCATGTGGTCAATGACATTCTCCCACTTTGTCACAGTCATATCTTCAGGTGTGTGCATGAAGGTCTTCAAGTCTTCATATGCTTCAGCATGGATGAGACATGTATCAACACCCCATGTGCCCAAGGTGTACAAAAAGTTGTCGTACGGCTTGCTTGCCATAAAATACTGCAAAGATAAGAAGTTATAACATCATTGATATGGAATGATCGTCATGATTATAGATTGTTTTAAGTAAAAACTATCCTCTGGTTTCACTCACCTTTTCATCGGTCGTGGAACGAGGGACAGGAAGCTCTGTTGTTGCCAGCTGGACAAGCTCCCACACATTGGATGCTCCACAGGTGAGAAGTTTCATCTTCAATATGTCGTAGTCTATTTGAAGGAGGACATCTCTTTCCCTTCGCTTGTGCGAAAAGCGGCTCAAGAGCCTTCTTGCCGATACATCTGTCACTACATGTCTTGGAAGAACTTTCCTTGGCACAACATGGCCAGAAACTGGTTGCATGAAGTATGGTCGTTCAACTTGGTCTCCATTCCGGTTGGTCAACGCTGTACCATCACAGATGAGAATCTTTGGGTGTGTGCCACACTGACTGCAACGTGTTCCAAGACCTTCCACCTGTATGAGGCGGACAAGCGCTTGCATTGCCTTGGCAAGCGTTGTCCTATATGAAAATTGAAGATCCATTGTAGCCTTTGAGAAACATTTCAATGCCTCATAAATTGAAGACAGTGATGTCCCGTTACAAGCAAAGGTAAGCACCCAAATAAGTGCCGCGTGAGTGAATGTCGTTGCTGCAGAAAGGATGAAAATACCCTCTTCTCTTCCATCAGGAAACACGATGCACTTGCACAGCTCTGTGCGATAGAAAGTGATGTTCACCTGCAATGATTAAGAGATTTAACATACCAAATTATGTTCCCATCTATTTCAAACAGACAATGGTTGGACCTTCATTTAGTGCACTTACAAACTTCGATGGATGAGATGTGTCATGGAGCTTGATAGGTCTTGAATCCTGAAAATGAAAACATCTTAGAAAAGTCAAGGGGGAATGGATGAGAAGAAAATGAAGGTATACAAGGCATGATAGGTACAAACGAACCTTCTGCCAATTATGACCACAAGGACATTCGGGCTTTTTGGGGTTGGTGCATTCAAAACGAAGTCGTCGACTTGGGCCAACGATGCCAAAAGGGTTGCATCTCCCATGTCTCCTCCTCTTGAAGGATGGAGACTCTTGTGCACGTCCACCCATTGGAATGAACATACACGTGGCCACTGACATACAGTCCACTCTTTGTGCACATGCCCCTCCTCCGCACACCCAACTTGCTCACAAGTCAAACAAACACATGCCTCCTTTTCCACCAACAAGATACGTGGTGCTCGCTCCTCTTCCAACAAGGGAGGCACAATCCACTCCGCACAGTCCTCCCATTGTGCCTGTAACATGGTCAAATGCTTCTCACATCTTCCACCTCCATTGTCACATGAACAACGGAATTCCCCTTGAATATCTCCCTCCATCAATCCCCATCCCAAAACCCTCGTCCCTTTCTTCGAAGACCCCACATCAAGGATTGAGAAACAGGGTTCTCATTTTGCGACACATTCACCTCCACCACCACATCTTGTTCAAGGCAGCTATCAGTGAGAGGTCTACACAAGTTATCCTTTGCCCAAATCATGTGCACGCACTCCTCCTTCTGAGCTTTGTTGCATGTGCATATGACTCCTCCACCCCATTGTTTCCACACATGCACAGGCATGGCATATTGAGCAGGAGGACTTGGTACGGGAAGACATGGCATGAGGATCTCCTTTGCTTCATGGTCAAAATCATGTAACAATGCAACTGAGGTCCCAATCCTTTGAATCAAGTTTGCTTCCTTGAATTTCTCTAGATCGTTGAAGAACTTCTGCAAGACAATTGTAGCATTCTCTCCTTTCTTTGTCAATTTTATCAACTTTCTTCTTCGCAAGTGTCGCTCCTCAAAGACATAATGGGGGAGGTTCTTGAATAGGTGGATTCTCGCAGCACTTGGTGTCTGCAATGTGACAAGAAAGAAAACATCAATTAGTTCGTGCTCTCATGTGTGAAGGCAAAGCACGCGTTTTATTTCATTAAAACTTACAATACGACGTGGTTGACGATGTCCTCTTCTTGGCGGTCGGTGTTGCGACGACGAGTCCACGACACGTGGGGAGACAGGTTCTTGATGAAGTGCTTCATCAACAGAGGCCCCACCATTCGAAGCTTGGCTTCCTGCCACTCCTCCATTGCTTTGACCAAAAGCTCCATTTCCTGCTGCATTTGCACCTATGGGAATCCCAGCAGCCCTCAACACAGCACAAAATGCTTCAAAGAGCGTTGGGGGAGGAGGAGGAGGAGGAGGTGGAGGCGGGGGAGGGGGTGCCTTAGGATGTTTGGGCATATCACTACAACAAGGTTTGTGCAGTGGTTCACCAACGTTCGGCTTGCAATGAGGACACACTTGCTTAGATGGGTCTTGGGTCCACGTGTCTCTCTCCTCATCGCGTATGAAAAGACTCTCGAAGTCGGAGATCTTCAACTTTATGACAACACACCTGTATACAAACACATTGTTGTTTAACCACATGCATTTATCTTCAACAAGAAGAGAATGGAGAAAGAAAATCAATTTCTTTTAATTACCTTCGACAATACCAGCGTATGGATCCAGCAGCATTGTCAAGTCTTGATTCTCCATCACGCTGGCGGCGTGCAGTGCTGTGTCTCCCTTTGCAATCCTTGTCTGGACAGACCCATAATCCTCCATTTCTTACAAGGAGGGCTTCCTGATTGGTGTCTCGTGTACAACGTCCCTTAACAGAAACTTGAGGGGGGGAAAGATTCTTTGCGTTTTTGTAGGTGTCAACAAGACTTTTGAAGTTCCACTTCTTTCCAGTCTCATTGCAAATATGACAACGCACGTTAAGGCCTGAAGAGTTTTCCGCAATGATGCGCATGTCCGCCGGCCATCGAACACGAGACCTAGCTTCAGGCACAGGTGGACGCGGAGGTGGGGGCCGCATCTGCAAAGAGAAAATAACACATAGCAACAAGACACACATGAAAGTAGTTAAGATGAGGAAGCATAAAGAGATGTAGGAGGAGAGACGTATACTGTGACAAGACAAACAATGGGTTCACTACCACAAGATTCTGTGGAAGTCCCACATAAGACAGAAAGAGACTTCATACTGAAAACAAGAGGAAAACATGGAGAGCTTGATAAGAGGATAATAGGGGGTAAGAGGGGGGGAGGGAATTGAAATGGTGGGAAGAGGAAAACCCGCAGTCATGAGTGTCCTTGGAAAGGAAGGGAGGCTTGAGGGCAACCACCAATCTACATGCTTGAAGATGGTCACAAACTCTACATTGAAGTTCACAGCCATGGGAGGGGGAGGAGAAAATGGGATAATGGTAGGAAAAGGGGAACATGCGGTCATGAGTGTCCTTGAAAGGGAGGAGAGTCTTGAGGGCAACCACCACTCTACATGCTTGGAGAACGTCACGAACTCTACATTGGAAAGTAGACACCAATGGGGAAGGAGGTAGTGTCCGGCATACCTTGTCAATGTTCTCTACACTTGTGGAAACACTTGTCCACGTCGAGAGCCGCCCAACGTAAGGGAACTTGCAACTTTTGCAAAGGCATATATGCTCCGGGAAGACAAGGTTGTGGCACAAAACTATGGGACGTTGCGGAGATCGTCGAACGACGCGGAGGTACATCGGAGCGACGGCGCGACGTGGACCTGTCTTAGCGGAAAGGACTCAACGTCGTGGACTCAACGTCGTAGAGGTTGATGAACGACTAGTAAAACCTCAAAGGTAACGCTGTGGAAATATTCATCGTACCGGAACAATCGAATCGATGTGGACATTAAGTAACGTTGCAAAACAAAATGTTTTGATATAGTTTGCTCGCTTACGTATCCTTGGCGAGAATGCTAACAAGCAGGAACAACACGACCATTACGGACATTTCTAACATAACGGAAAATGTTTTTGTGGAAATGTCTATCGGCGCGGCAATAATTCAACCTTGTAGAAAGACCTTAACGTTGCGGAAACAAACTAATGTGAAAAAGTGGATCGGCGCGGAAACGCCGCATCTTTGTGGAAAGATCTGAACGTTGTGTCTTCGAAGAGAACCCATAGCATCGTGGAACAATTCCACAGTTGCTGAGCGATTGCAACGTCGCGGAAAAGATCGCTGCGGAAACCAGCAACCGTGTGGAAGCGCATCATCTTCGTAGAAAGACATGAACCTTGCAGAACGAATGGTTTGCTCGCTTACGTATCCTCGGCGAGAATGCTAACAAGCGGGAACAACACGATCGTTACGGACATTGCTAACGTAACGGACAATGTTTTTGTGGAAATGTCTATCGGCGCGGCAATAATTCAACCTTGCAGAAAGACCATAACGTTGCAGAAACAAACTAATGTGAATAAGGGGATCGGCGCGGAAGCGCCGCATCTTTGTGGAAAGAGCTGAACGTTGTGTCGTCCAAGAGAACCCGTAGCATCGTGGAACAATTCCACATTTGCGGAGCGATTGCAACGTCGCGGAAAAAATCGCTGCAGAAACTACTTACCGTGTAGAAGCGCGTCATCTTCGTGAAAAGACATGAACCTTGCAGAACGAATGGTTTGCTCGCTTACGTATCCTCGGCGAGAACGCGAACAAGCGGGATGAACACGACCGTAACGGACATTGCTAACGTAGCGGGAAATTGTTTTGTTGAAATATTGATCAGCGCGGCAATACTGCAACCTTGCAGAAAGATCTTAACGTTGCGGAAAGAAATTAGTGTAAAAAAGTGCATCTGTGCGGAAGCGCATCATCGTTGTGGAAAGAGCTGAACGTTGTCTTCGAAGAGAACTTGTAGCATCGTGGAACAATTCAAACGTTGCGGAGCGATTGCAACGTCGCGGAAACATCGCTGCGTAAACTACCGCCTGCGCGGACGCGCTTCATCGTCGTGGAAAGACCTGAACTTTGCAGAACGAATGGTTTGCTCGTGAAGAGTTGTACCTTGCTTGGATTCGTCGTTGTGGAAAGATCTGAACGCTGTGGAACAACCAGAACCCGTGTTGTGGAATGACATAAACAGCAAAGAAAACAGGTTCAATGTTATCGAAAACACCACAGCATGGCCTTAGGATCACATTATTAATAATGAACTGAACCCGGGATAATGAGGTCGAGTGGATGGAAAGTTAGGCAAGCCCTAATGCACTGTACATTTGGTTTCATTAAATTCCCTATGGTGAATATCCCCCATGGCCCAAAGCTCATTCTTCCGGGGTGCTCGACGGAATCAGGGTCAATCGAAAACAGATCGACGAGCCGTAAAATGTTTCTAGTAGCCTTAGACTAGCCCTAATGCACTGTGCATTTGGTTTCATTAAATTCCCTATGGTGAATATCCCCCATGGCCCAGACCTGTGTGCGCACCCACTGTTCTTCCGGTGTGCTCGACGGAATCAGGGTCAATCGGAAACAGATCGACGAGCCGTAAAATGTTTCTAGTAGCCTTAGACTAGCCCTAATGCACTATGCATTTGGTTTTATGAAATTCCCTATGGTGAATATCCCCCATGGCCCAGACCTGTGTGCGCACCCACTGTTCTTCCGGTGTGCTCGACGGAATCAGGGTCAACCGGAAACAGATCGACGAGCCGTAAAATATTTCTAGTAGCCTTAGACTAGCCCTAATTCACTGTGCATTTGGTTTCATTAAATTCCCTATGGTGAATATCCCCCATGGCCCAGACCTGTGTGCGCACCCACTGTTCTTCCGGTGTGCTCGACGGAATCAGGGTCAATCGGAAACAGATCGACGAGCCGTAAAATGTTTCTAGTAGCCTTAGACTAGCCCTAATGCACTGTGCATTTGGTTTCATTAAATTTCCTATGGTGAATATCCCCCATGGCCCAAACCTGTGTGCGAACCCACTGTTCTTCCGGTGTGCTCGACGGAATCAGTGTCAATCGGAAACAGATCCACGAGCCGTAAAATGTTTCTAGTAGCCTTAGACTAGCCCTAATGCACTGTGCATTTGGTTTCATTAAATTCCCTATGGTGAATATCCCCCATGGCCCAGACCTGTGTGCGCACCCACTGTTCTTCTGGTGTGCTCGACGGAATCAGGGTCAATCGGAAACAGATCGACGAGCCGTAAAATGTTTCTAGTAGCCTTAGACTAGCCCTAATTCACTGTGCATTTGGTTTCATTAAATTCCCTATGGTGAATATCCCCCATGGCCCAGACCTGTTGGCGCAACCACTGTTCTTCCGGTGTGCTCCACAGAATCAGGGTCAATCGGAAACAAATCGACGAGCCGTAAAATGTTTCTAGTAGCCTTAGACTAGCCCTAATGCACTGTGTATTTGGTTTCATTAAATTCCCTATGGTGAATATCCCCCATGGCCCAGACCTGTATGCGCACCCACTGTTCTTCCGGTGTGCTCGACGGAATCAGGGTCAATCGGAAACAGATCGACGAGCCGTAAAATGTTTCTAGTAGCCTTAGACTAGCCCTAATGCACTATGCATTTGGTTTCATTAAATTCCCTATGGTGAATATCCCCCATGGCCCAGACCTGTGTGCGCACCCACTGTTCTTCCGGTGTGCTCGACGGAATCAGGGTCAATCGGAAACAGATCGACGAGCCGTAAAATGTTTCTAGTAGCCTTAGACTAGCCCTAATGCAGTTTGCATTTGGTTTCATTAAATTCCCTATGGTGAATATCCCCCATAGCCCAAACCTGTGTGCGCACCCACTGTTCTTCCGGTGTGCTCGACGGAATCAGGGTCAATCGGAAACAGATCGACGAGCCGTAAAATGTTTCTAGTAGCCTTAGACTAGCCCATAATTTGAAACAAAATAGAAACGTATTCATGAAAACGTTCGTTCTGACATGATCTGTAGTCCTCTCATAACATCACCACGTTTTGTCAACCATCCTTAGGTTTCCCCTCTAAACTCCCATGATGTGTACCCAGGTTCAATCTTAGTGAAGGAGTCACTCCTTGAAAAAGAAACCAAGTCAGAGTAGTCATCTTTTGCATACGGCGCGTACGTGTGGACGTTCCACAACGTTTGCAACTCATCCGCAACGACTGCTCATATCCACGACGTTGACAATGATGTGCAACGTTCCATTACTCAGAACGTTCCATGCCACCAGGTTGCAATGACATCTTAGTATGCGTTGTTCCGCAACGTCATGTGGACGTAGTAGAATCCACAACGACTGCATAACGAAGCAGACATGCAACGACTACATCAATCCACGACGTTTTGCAACCTTGCAGCAAACGTTATGCCACCACGTTCGATTAACGTTGCAGAGAATGAACACATTTTTACGGACCACAACGTTATATGGACGTTTCATGATGCTGCGACGTTTGCACTGTTCCACCACGTTTGCGTTTCGGTGCGGATTGTCCGAATACTGGGAGCGTGTCGTGCTGGCATCCGGTTTCTGTCCGCGAACTGACTTGGCTTCTATATTCCAGTTTGTACGGATTTTTCTTTGCAATTATTACTCCCCGCTCGATGCCCAGGTAATTTCGTCGGAATGGCAATTATGATTTGACGCTTCTTATTGAATAGTCAAGATATGTCACCCGAATCGGCGCGCACGTCGCGCAGATTCGGGTAATGATCTTCACGATTAAACTAGAGTCCAAGGACTCCCGAAAGCATCCCCTCCCGATTGGTGGCGGTGGTCTTTATTACATTTTTCGAGAAATTTCTTATATACCACGCGTTCGGACTGTGGTAATCTCCCGCGCCACTAGTTTTAACATCAGAACACTATATGCCATGCTTTACGATTTTTGATAACAGAACGCCACGCTTTCCAAATTTTGATCACGGTGAACCACGGATTATTTTTCCTGATCACAATAAAACAGGAGTGGCATACTAGATGTCATTATACACCCCGCGAACTAAGGGCTTTTCATGACATCTCATTGTTGTATTTAATCGTTCATCGAAGTCAGAGTTTCCTTTTATTTTTGAAATAGGGTTGAGTATGTTAGCCGATATTCGCAAACATTTTTCTCAGGTTTTACATTATTCGAACGTCAAACCTAGAAAACGTCCACGTGCATAACGCGACGAAACTTCGATTCTGCGTTTGATATTTCAAGGGACTGTTCTTCTATACTCCTAGGAAATTTACATTAAGAACAATGTGGGAAAAAGGCTAGATATACAAAGAGAGAAATTGGCAACTTAAGAGACTAGACAGACCAGATGTGTTGACGAGTACTCCAAGGGACATATGGAGATCTGCATCGTGCATGCGTGGCTTCTGGCGATCTACTTTCGGAAACCGTGGCTTCTTGTGATCTAACGTTTAATTTTGTGGCAGATAGTTTTCAAAAATGGATTAATTGGCGGATAGCTTACGTAAGTGAGAAAAGCGTGGCAGATAGCAACTTTGCCGTACATTTTTTTCGCTGAAGGCTGCCCTCGGTTCGGGTGGTCAGCAGGGGAAAGCCATACTTTATGGGTCCGTTTGGGTAACGCCACATTGGACCTGGCTGTCCTCGAAACTTGTAATCCGCCAAGCTATGCGCACTTAATTAAGAGTGCGACAACTGTCCGGTGACTGTCCTCGAGTTCCGCGCGGATGCTCGAACGGGGCCCTTGGAAGGCTCAAGTTGTGCGACCGTCGAGGGTTGGAGGACGTCGACCGTGTATGCGACGTTACCCCAACACACCTTCAGCTGAGCGATGCAGACGAAAGGGAAAGGAGCGGACCAGTGAGGACACGCGCTCTGCCTGAGAGGAATCACCAGCGAGGTT
>SZWC01000296.1:341394-393823 GCA_023375785.1 Penium margaritaceum | reverse complement strand
GCACCGATGGCCTTCCGACCTGGAGGCACACACACACACACACACACACACACACACATGGTGCTGCCGGATAGCAACGAGCTCGCCAACGCATGCAGCATCCAAGTGTGCGGCCTCAGGTGAGGCTCGAGCCTCACGTAGGGTGGCTAGGTCCTCCGGGCGTGCTGTGGAGCGGACTGAGAGACCGTGTGCATCTGGAGCTCCAGGTGGGATGCACGCGAGTTCAGCCATGACAGCATGACGATGCTCATGATGGAGCATGGCGTAGCCCAGTGCGGAACCCGGGTGAAGGTCTGTAATGAGGGCCGAAGTGGTCAGGCCAAGGGCCTTGGTGCCAGGGTCCCCACTCACGACCGAGGGAGTGGAAGAGATGCGTGGAGCCACAGGGGACCGAGGCACCACGGGGCGCGGTGCGGCGGTCTGCGTGCTCACTGACGGCCCGGGTTGGGGGCTACCGCCTGGGCAACGCGTGTAGCGCGGGCCAACGGGGGCAGACTGGGCTGGTGACACGGAGGTACCAACGTACGCGACTGGGGCTGCCAGCGCAGAGGGGCCAGTGGGCGCGACTAGTGCTGCTGGCCCGGAGGGACCAACGAACGCGACTCGGGCCGTCGGCTCGGAGGGGCCAGCGGACGCGACTAGGTATGTCGGCCTGGAGGGGCCAACGGGCGCGACTGGGAGTGCCGGCTCGAAGGGGCCAGCGGGCGCGATTGGCTCGGAGGGGCTTGCAGGTGCGATTGAGGCTGCCGGTCTGGAGGTGCCAACGGGCGCGACTGGGGTGACCAGCCCATAGGGACCAGCGGACGTGACTGGGTCTGCCGGCCCGGAGGGGCCAGTAGACGCAACTGGATCTGTCGGCCCAGAGGGACCAGTGGATGCGACTGGGTCTGCCGGCCCTGAGGGGCCAGTGGGTGCGACTGGGGCTGCTGGCTCAGGGGGAACCAGGGATGTACTACCCGGAAGCGGCAGGAAGGAGGAAGGACTCACCACTCTCCCATGCGACGGGAGGGACATCGACGAGCCAGAGCAAACGAGATCGCACGGAAACAGCTCCTCAAAGAAGAGGGCATTGCGGAACTCGACGATGCAGTGTCAGGAGGGATCCTAGAAGTGCCAAGCCTTGGACTAACGAGAGACACCAAGAAAGGTGCATGGACGCCCATGGGGGATGAGCTTGCCACCCTGCTACGGGGCGGGCAGCCACACGATGGCCTCGCAACCCCAGACGCGAGTGGGGCGGAGGTCAACGCCCTGACCGCACCAGTGCTTGTACGGCGTGGACTCGCAGGGAAGGGATCTGTGAGAAATCCGGTTCCAGATCCACGTCATGTAGGCCATGGCTTCAAAGTAGAAGCCATCGGAGAGGCCAGACTGAACCCGCATGGTGCGGACGGCGTCGCCCATGGTACGGTTCCACCGCTCGGAGACGCCGTTCTGGACGGGCGTGTAGGGCGCGAACGTCTCGTGGTGGATACCGTGGGAGGCGAGAAAAGTCGTGGTCTTGCCCATGTACTCACCACCGCGATCGGAGCAAAAGCGGCAAAGAGATCGACCACATTCGGGCTCTGCAAGAACAAGCTATTCCTAAATGGCACGGGCGACATCGCTCTTCTACCGAAGGCAGAAGACCCAGGGTAGCGAGAGTAGTCGTCAGTGAGGGTGAGGACATAGCGGCCATGCTCTCGGATGGAATCGGTAGGGAGAGGACCCAGGACATAGGAGTGCACCAGGTCAAGAGGGGCGGACGCACGGGAGGAGGAGAGAGAGGATATGTGGACTAGTGAATTTTGCACTGAGCGTAATCAACGCACTCCGTGGGGCATGACAAAGGGAAAGTCTCAGGGTCAAGGCCCTTGGCCGGCTGGGTGCGGAGCATGTTGTCGACGAGAGCAGAGTGGACGTGGCAAAGGTGGCGGTGCAAGAGACGGGTGTGCTACAGAGAAAGCGTGTTGGTGACAAATACATGGCCTGTGGCGGCCGACGAGGAGGCGACGGATGGAGAGGAGGAAAGACGAGGCACGTGCCGCAGGCTGTCACGGGCGGTGGCGTGAAGAACGACAAGACCGGACGGGCTCAATGACACAGTGCTAACACCATGCGAGTGCACAACATCCATGCTCATGCAGTCAAGGACAGTAACAGACAGGAGGTTGAGCTCAAGACAGGGGACGAAAAGGACATCGGTCAGGAAGACATCATCGGCAGGACCACGCAAACGAATGACACCGACGTTGCAGACAGGTAACACCTGGCCGGAGCCCTTTCGAACACCGGATACATCGCCAACAGGACCAAGCATACTGAAGGCCTTGCAAAAGGCCGTCATGTGATGCGTGGTCCCGGAGTCGATGATCCAGGTCTCGGCCGGGTCCTGGACCCGAGTCGCCAGATCGCTAATAGTCACGTGGCAGCAAACAAGAGACGCGGACGCGGTGGAAGGGGGCGCGAACCGAGACTGCCAATTTTCAAGCCATGCGGCGTTTTCACGGAGGGGGGCAGAGGAGACCACGGAAGGCGGCGAGACAGACGAGTAAGTAGGACACGACCGCAACTCAATCTCAGTAATGCAGGGCAAGGGGGACGAGCAGGTGGTGACGCAACTCCCACTTCCCTGGAGGGGAGGGCAAGGCAGGCCGAGCTAAAGTGTAATGAACTGCTCTTGATGACGCTCACGTGTGGATGGCCTGACAGTGTAGACTGGGTGCGCAGTGATGGCGCCTGAGCCCGGATAGAAGAAGGACTGTCCCGGTGAAGGGAACGGAGGCACCAACGGCTGCGGATGATGCTACTGCGGAGCTGGCATCTGCGAGACCGGTGTCGTGGTCGGAGGAGTGGAGCTGCTGGACGGGGTCAAGGCATCAGAGGCGGCAACAATGACGGCAGCAGAGGCGAGACGGTGCTCCCGTTGGCAACGCATGGTGGCGATGACGCACGCCTCGTCCGTAAGTAGCAGACACGTGTACCATCCGTGCCCTGGCTGGCCACAGTTGTGGCAGACCAAGCCACCGCCACCGGACCTCATCGACTTTTGTTGATGTCCCTTGCCCTTCTTGATATGTTTCTTCTTCTTCCCCGATGACGAGGAGCTGTTAGAGGTAGCTGCTGCGGGGGAAGCGACGGCCACTGAAGCGACGGCAGGGGAGGCGAGGGCCACTGTACGCTGGAGGTGGGACTCCAGACGAGCTTCCTCAATTTTGAGGAAGAGCTGGTATGCCCAGGGCATGAGGGTGCCCTAGGCCGCCATGGTGGAGGGGAGATCCTGGGAATAGTGCACGAAGACGTCCGCGTACGCATCGGTGGCACCGCGCTTGATGGTGAGGAGCGCGGCCAAAGGGGGTGGAGCGGAGGTACCTAGGCGACGGAGGATTTCCTCGGCCCGCTGCTCGTAAACGGTGACTATCTCGGACTCCCCCATGTGCAGGGTGTTGAACTCCCACAGCAGGCGGCTGATCTTAGCCTCACTGGATAGACGATGGGGACGAGTGAGGACGTGCCATGCGGCTACAGGGTCTGGAGTGCCGCCAGCGGTAAAGTCGCCGAGAAAGGGCTCTAAGGCCAGGCGGGAAGCCGGAGGAGCGACGGGAACAAGGGCGCGTACGGCTCGACCGGCGTAATACAGTTGGTCTGCCTGGGTGGAGTCGTACGGGAGGGTGTAGTATGCCCATAGGCCCTCACCTCGCGCCCAGATGTAGAAGCTAAGCTCCCAGCTCCGGAACTGCTCGTTGGCCTAAAGCGGCGGGAGCGGCGTCTCAAATTCCTTTTGCCAGCGGCCGGCACCCAGAGTGGGGCCAAGGACGGAGGTCACTGTCTGCCGCTGACGCTGAGTCTGCTACTACGCCAGGTACCGCATGGCAGCGGACACAGTGGGGCTGGCGTGCCCAGGAGGAATGAATGGTGGCGGGACACTAGAGGGAGTCTGTGAGGCCAGGGGTTGAAGTGCTGCAAGCTGCTACGTCAAGGCGGCGAGCTGTTGATGAATGACAACCAAGGGATCAGGAGTGCCGGTGACGACGCCTGTTGGCTGTTGCTACTACTACTACTGCTGTTGTTGTAGTTGCTGCTACTACTGTTCTTGCTCTTGTTGCTGCTGCTGCTGCTCCTACTGCTGTTGCTGCTACTATTGCAGCTGTTGCAACTGCTGCAAGAACAGAGGGGGTATCCCCCTGAGGGTCCCCTGGAGGACCCCTCCCCATTGGGGCTATTAGCCATGTTGGGTTTTGGTGCCCCCTCTCTTTGTTTTTTTCGTTATTTTTTGTGCTGCTGATGTCACCAGTGACATCAGCCTAGGACGGCTGGCATCAGCAGCTACTGCCGTATTCTCTGCTGCTGCTGCTGCTATAGAGTTTCTCCCCCACCTTCCGCCTTTTTTTTGTTGATGACATCAGTGGTGACATCAGTAGTGACATCAACGGCTGGATGCTGACATCAGCAACGGCCGTTGTTGGGGCCGCTACTACGTAGCTGTAGTGGCTAAGGCTGCACACCGAATCCGGTTCGCGAATCTCAGGCTGGATCCGGATTTGAGAGTCCGAATCCATAGTTGGATTCGGATTCGCGGATCCGGATCCGAGATTCGCGAATCCTGTTCGATTCGCGAATTCTGGCGAATCCATATCAAAACACACACCAACTATTGCTGGTGCGATTGTTTTGGCGTGACAGCCAAGTAATCTATGCGGAACGTCAAATTAACCCGCACTATATAGCATCTCGCACATCCACGGTACGAGTTCGTGGTGGCTCCAAGCTGCCAAGAAGCCAGCGGTAGTACATCGCTGGTGTGCCACGTGTCAGCTCTGACGGAGGAAAAATCTCAGGCTCGCTGTCCTCCCCCCCCCCAATCTCAGAACTATGCTTCTGTACCCTTAAGTGGGAGGTGACACCGAGGCACAACGTCCGGCGTCAGGCCAGACAAGTGAGATTTATGCTATCGCCCGAGCCTGAAACCCGAGCCTACATGGGGTATTCTCACCCATCTGGCCTGACGCCGGACCTCCCATAGCCGAACCTCAGGCTCGGGCAATGGCATGATTCGTCCGCATCAGGTCCTTGCATGTTCGCAACCTCCGTGCAAAAGTGCGAGCACCTGAATGCTGTGATTACGACCGTCAACCACTTGATTTGGACATGCAAAAGTATGGCGGACGTCAAGGTTTGGCGCATGTGCCAGGTCACAGACCTTGCACATGCGCGAAACGTGCTTGGGAGTGACGGGCGTGGGGGATCGGCGTGCGACCCTCCGAACGATCGATTTTTCNGGACCTCCCATGGCCGAACCTCAGGCTCGGGCAATGGCATGATTCGTCCGAATCAGGTCCTTGCACGTTCGCAACCTCCGTGCAAAAGTGCGAGCACCTGAATGCTGTGGGTACGACCGTCAACCAATTGATTTGGACATGCAAAAGTATGGCGGACGTCAAGGTTTGGCGCATGTGCCAGGTCACAGACCTTGCACATGCGCGAAACGTGCTTGGGAGTGACGGGCGTGGGGGATCGGCGTGCGACCCTCCGAACGATCGATTTTTCGAAACACCAAACGAAGAGTCGATTGTCGGATGTGAACTGACTGGCTTTTGGATTTAGGACCCCCCCCTCCCCAAGGATTCGTGAGTGGATTCCCGAATCCCCATATGAGACCCAACCCTGGATCCGGATTCGTGAATCTGGGTTCGGATTCGGGATTCGTGAACCAAATTCACGAATCCAAGGATTCGTGTGCAGCCTTAGTAGTGGCTGTTGTTGTTGATGCTGCTACTGCTGCTATTGCAGCCGCTGCCGTTGCTTGTCGCTACTGGTGCTAGTACTACTACTGTTGCAAGTGCTGCTGCTGCTGCGGTTGCTTTGGCAACAGCAATTGCTGGTGCTGGTGCTGCTGCAGCTGCTGTTGATGCTGCTACTGTTGCTGCTGCTACAGTTGTTGTTGCATCTGTTGCTGTTACTGCTGCTATTACGGCTGCAGTGGCAGCAGCAACTGCTGCTGCTGTTGCAGCTCCTGTTACAGCCGCTATTGTTGCATGCTGTTGCGACTGTTATGTCTACTGCAGCAGCTATGGTAGCTGCTGCTGGGGAGGGGGGATTTTTTTTATCTCCTTTTTTTTTCCGTTTTCGTCTGGCACAGCAAGCTTCACTGCTCGTTGTGGGCAGCGGGCTGTGAGTAGCGAGCTCGCTGCTCGCTACCAGCAATCCGTTGCTCGTAGCGAGCAGCGCGCACGCTGCTTATAGCCCACCGCTCGCGGTGAGCGACGGACTACGAGCAGTAGTAGCTACTACTAGCTGCTTCTGGCTGCTGCTCGCTACTGCTGTAGACGGCTGCTGCTACAGCCGACTGCTGCTGCTACTTGCTACTGCTTGCTGCTGCCGCTATTGCAGCTTGCTGCTGCTGCTATAGCTCGTTGCTGCTGTTGCTGCTCGCTACCGGTGCTGTTGCTGCTAGGAGCTGTTGTTGCTGCTGTGAGTTGCTGCTGCTGGCTACAGTTGCTGCTTGCTGTTAAAGGCTACTACTGCTGCCGCGAGCTGCTGCGAGCTGTTGCTGCTGCTGCTGCGAGCTGCTACGAGCTGCTCTTGTTGCCGGCTACTGCTGCTGCACGCAACTTTTGCTGGCTGTTGCTGCCACTGCTCGCTGCTGTTGCCTACAGCTGTTACTGCTGGAGGTTGTTGCTGCTACTCGTTGTTGCCAGTCACTACACCTGTGTGACGTTGCCACATGCGTCGTTGCATGCAGGTGTCGGACGCGGCCTGCTGCTCACCTCCTCGCGTCACGTGTGGGGGTCTTTGCTGCCAGAAAATATCCGGCAGCATTTCCCCTAGCCCAGTGGCCGTGGGAAAAAATCTAACGCCGCCACAAGGCAGGTCAATGCTGCCGGAAAGAAACTGGCAGCATTTCCCCTGGCCCAGTGGTCATGGGAAAAAATCTGATGCCGCCACCAGGCGGGTCAATGCTGCCGAAAGAAAATCCGTCAGCATTTCCTCTGCACTGGCGCGTATGGGGATCCGCCGGCGTTGTCTGACACCTGTATGCCTGTCTTCTGCTGCTGCTGCTACGCTCTGGCTCTGATACCAAGAAGGAAAGGCTGGGCAGCAGGTTGGGGCAGCAGCGTTGTTGATGCAGCGTGCGGGCTTCCACGCTCGTTGCTTAAGTATGTTGCCCCCTAAGTCTGCTGCTTTAGAGTCCAAGTCTGGAAGCTCTAGGGTTGTTACTCAGAAACGCGCGTGCTAGTGTTAGCGCCAGAAAGGAGCTGAAAACTGAAAGTGACTGATTAAGAATGAAGAATAAGCAACAATGGGAGACCCCTCCAAGTTCTAGCTCCCTTCCAGATCTGTAGAACTTGTTACTCAGCTAACCAGCCAATCAGAAAATAGTCCTAGACCTATTTCTTGGCAGGCAGGGTATTCTCGGTGAGCCCTGCCAGACGGCTGACAGCCCAAAACCCGGGCGTCGTCCGTTTTGCCTGAAAACCGAACCATACCAAAATACCGACGCTGCAAACGCAGTCGTGCGGTCAGAATCAGCTAGAAAAATAGCAGCAAAGGGTTATGGCTGTCCGAACCCAGGCAGTGCCTACGATGGTGCATCATGCCCAACAGTGCCACGCAATATGAGACATGGACCCTAGGCAGAGCATGATGCTGCAGACGCATGCAAATAACATCTGCAGTGCAGTGACCGCCGGCGGCCCAACCGCCGAGGAGGCCTGCCGATGGAGCTGAGCACGTCGTTGGAGGGAGGAGGCTCGAGCAAACTGCGAGTAGGCCTCAGCATGCGTCGGTTCCACCGGACGACACTCTAGTAGCGTCGAGTCTCGCCGTCAGTCATCTGCACGCCGATGTACACAAGCCGGGAGGACACAACAGAGCAATGAGAGATGCGCAAAAAAACAACAACAATTGTTGTGATGGAGCACTTCTTCAGTCCTAGGATGCCGGCATTTTCTGATCCACATGGCGCACACGTGTGACGTGCTGTTGGAAGCAAGTGCTTGCTCCCAATCTTGAGGAATGGCCCAACAATAACATCTCTGAGCACCTACTTTTCTTTTTGACTGAGTCATGGACGCACGTACACACTACTATCTTGCAGAGAGGCTGGGTCATTTCTCAAACAAGATTCAAGTCATGTTGCAAACCACTTCATAGGCGGGGACCCGTCTGTGCCCATGTATGATCGAAGTTGTAAGAAATCGACAACCACGTCAGTGGCTTTTGGAGGGTTAGTATGCAAACTTTCCCATGTCCTATTCACTATGTTTGGAGAATTTGAATCCCCTTGGAGTCAACCGATGTCCCTTCAACATTTTCATCACCTTTGGTTCTGTGTCCTTGTCATTTCAGTTTTTTCACTCTCTTTGCATCCAACCTCACATGTTGCTCTTTGCACATCTTACTCTGTTCCTTCTCTTGTCCCGCCAGACAGCTAGAATTTCCTCTCATTGGCTTATGCACCTTTTTTCTAACCCAGTTTCTCTTTTCCATAGTTATGCTCTTGCCTTTTTCTTTCCACACTCCTTGTTTTGTCCCTTTTGATTATTTCTTGTTGCTACTATTGCTCACACTCAGTACTCTACAATCCACTTTTTGCTAGGGCATAATAGGAGTTCAACCAGAGAACTACTAGGGCATAATAAAGGCACAACTAGGGCGGAATTGGGGTGCAACCAGGGTACAAATGTGGCACAACTAGGGCACAACAAGGATGAAACTGGGGAGTAAGCAGCGTACATCTAGGGTACATATAGGGTGCAACTAGGGATTAACTAGGGTAAAATCTTGGCACAACAGGGGCACAACTGAGGTATGACAACAGAGTAACAAGGGCGTAGCTGATGCACATAAGTAGATCGCAATAGTGTAGCTAGCGTGCAACTATACTCCAAGTAGGACACAACCATGGCGTAACTTGGGCTTTTCCAGGGCACATAAAGGGGCAACTAACATGCAACTAGGGCACATCGTGGGTGTAGTTTGGTAACAACTAGGGCGGAACAAAAGCACAACTTTGGTGTGACTAGCGCACAAGTAGGCTGAAACCAGGGTACAACTAGGGTGCGACTGGGATGCACTAAGGGCGTAACTAGGGAGAAGCAAAGACAGCATTAGAATGCAAGTTCAACACAATAAGGTTGAAATTAGGACACAACTAGAGTGCAAATAGGGCATAACAAGGTTGCAACAAGGAAACACGGAAAAAGCTATTGCAAAACTAGAGCACAACAAACAAAGAAATAGGGTGCAAAAGACTGCAATTGCTGCACAATCTATGACACGATCGGAGTGCGACTATGGCATAACGAAGACACAAACTGAGTGGAACTAGGGCGTGCTATGGAGAAAGTAAGCCAAAGGTGGGACACAAGTAGGATGCAAGCAGGGCGCAAGTCGGACAGAAGTGAGGTGCAAATAGGATGGAAATGAGGTACACCTAGGGCACGAATACAATGGAACTAGGGTGCAAATTGAGTGTATTCAAAGAAAATTTGGCACAAAGCTAGGGTGCAAATGAAATGCAAACCGAGTGTAATGAGGGTACAAGTACACTATAAACAGGGCATAAAATAAGACATAGGAAACATGAACAAAGGAAACACTAAGCCACAACTAGGGTGTATCTACGGAAAAATTCGGGTAGAACTGGGCTGCTTCTAGGTTTCAACTATGTTGCATTTAGAACAAACACAGGGTGTGGCTAGGCTACAATGATGGTGCAACTAGGGAACAACAATAGGCGGAACTGGGGGCAGCTAAGGTGTCTCTAGGGTAGAACTTGGGTGTCAACAAGGTGTAACAAGGGAACAACTAGGGTGCAGCTAGGGCACAGCTAGGACAGAACTAGGGCTTTACAAAAACGTGTCTAGGTTGTGACTAAGGTATGACTATGACACAACCAAGGCGGGACAAGGGCACGACAAGGGTGCATAAGGGTGCCACTATGGCTGTGACTACAACAAGGGACAACTAGGGGCCAACTTGAGGCTCTTCTAGACCGCAACTAGGGTGCACCTATGGCACAAGTAGGGCATGATTAGGGCACCACTAGAGAACAACCAAGGCACATTTTAGGCACAACTTGGGAGCGAGCTGGACACAAAAACATCATAATGTGGAAAGCATTGTCACAAATAGATCCAAGTAGTGAACCCATGGTGCAACTAGCATCAGTAGATCACAAGTAGGATACATCGTTGTTAGAAGTACCGCATAACCATGGTATAACAAGAGTGGTACAACATTGTTAGGATGCCGCTAGGACACAACTTGGGTACCATTAGTGAACACCTGGCATACACCTAGTGTACATCAAAGGTGATTTCAATGTTCAACTTTGACAAACCATGGTACAACAATAGCGCAACTAGGGTGTGAGAAGTGTGCAATATGGGCACAATGAGGGTACAAACTGTTGTGATGCTGTCAGTCATACACAGTTGTATAGTTGGTTGTGACCACTCAGCCGTGTCCATGCTCGTGCAGATCCCTGAGGCGGACCCAGCTGGAGACGGAGTCCCCTGAGGTGGTGCTCCACCCGCTGGAGGCAGCCTGGTAGCCTACCTGGTGCACCAGAGGGTTGCCACGACCTACGGACTGCATTTGGAGACCTTCAGGATTTTCTCGGTGGACAGCCCTACCAGGCTGATTTGCATGTTTGTTTTCTTACACTCTCTGGCTGCTCCCAGACATAGGCGTGTGACCAGTCGCTGTGTCCGTCTTTTCGTCTTGCATCCGTAGGATCAGACGGCGCTCCGTTTGGACGCCCGTGCGCAGAGTTATGGCCAAAACAGTGGTTTTTGGACGGTCCAGGACCGACAGGTGCCGCCGCGTGCGCCACCCGCTGTGAGCCGCGGCGGCTATTTATGATGTGGACCTCTCATTTGTCAACTCTCTCTGCACATTCACTATAATGCAGCTTCTGAGACTTGTCTTGTCTCTCCTAGCCTGACCCTTGCTGTTCTCGCACCCGCTTGCATGCTAGTGCGTTAAGCTGGCCGGTCTGTGCCGCCACGTCAGCAGCAGCATTGCTAAGAAGCTGTGGTGAATCTTCTCATGGTATCAGAGCAGCGAGCCAGAGCTCGCACAGCTGTGCAGCAGAGACGCAGCGTTTGCAACAGCAGTGAGCGACAGCAGCAGCATCCCTGAGTGGCAGCAACAGCACAGCCCACCGCAGCAGCTAACGGGTCCTGTGAGGGGGGGCCACCACCACGCAGCAGTGGACGCGGCCACGACAGCCGCATCAGTCAACACAGCCGCGGCAAGAGCGATCGCGGCCTCTCCACCCATGGACGCAGCAGACGCAGCAGACGTGGCCGTGACATCAGCCGCGGAAGCAGCAGCGGCGGCGGCAGGAGGGAGCAGCTGCGGCAGCAGCAGCCGCGGTAGTGGCAGCTGCCGCAGTAGCAGCAGCCGCGGCCTTAGCGGCAGCCGCAACAGCCAGCAGCAGCTACGGCTGCGGCAGCAGCAGTAGTAGCCGCGGCTGCTGCAGCAACAGCGCAACAACGCAGCGCAACAGCAGCCACAGCGCAGGAGTAACGCAGCGCAGCAGCGGCAGCGCAGCAGCAGCGGCAGCGCAGCAGCGCAACAGCAGCAACGGTAGCGCAGTAGCAACAGCGCAGCGCAGCAGCAGCGCAGCGCAGAAGCGACAGCGTAGCAGCGCAGCAGCGTAGCAGTAGCACAACAGTAGTGGCAGCACAGCAGCGCAGCAGCAACAGCGCAGCGCTGTCGCGGCTGCGCAGCAGCAGCGGCAGCGCAGCAGCAGCAGCGCAGCACAGCAGCGGAAGCGCTGCAGTAGCGCAGCGCAGCAGCAGAGCAGCAGCAGCGCAGCGCAACAGCACCGGCAGTGGCAGCGACGACGGCCGCAGCCCGCTGCTGACGTCAGCAGTGCGTATGCTGACGTCATCACAGACTTGGTGAAGTTTTTGACGAAAAGTCAATTTTTGCCAGCGTTTCAGGTCCTCGAGAAACGCTGTCGGTTCTGTTTTCGGAGGACTTTTGCACCGCCTCAGCATGGAGTTAAGCAGCTCCAAGGGCAAGGAGCCGGAAGACACTGTTACAAGCGGGGTCCGCAGCCCACGCTCAAAGGCGATTGACTTCCTATTGGTGGAGCAGTCATCGCTCCGCCAGCGCCAGGATGAGCATCCAAAGATTCTACGGCAGATCCGCGATGCCTTGGTCTCTGTGTCTGGGATACCGGGACATCAGCCCAGGAATGAGAGGGAGGCAACCCCATCGGGCCAGGAGTCTGCTGGTCCCGCTGCCGCCCCTGCGCAGAGAAGAGAGTCCATTGTCGAGGAGTGGGATCAGGCTCCCCCTCCCACTGGGGAGGATGCGCTTCGCCGGCTGATGGAGCAGATGAGTAGCCTGCGCATTGAGACGCCGGTGCCCAGTCCGAGGGTACAGCAGCAGCAGCAGCCGGAGCGGCAGCAGCAGCAGCAGCAGCAGACCGACCCGCGTCAGTCCTTGGGTGCCGCTGGGGGAGCAGCGTTGATGCCTCTCATGCCCCTCCCACGTCCGCTCCCAGCACCACCTGAGGTCCAGCTCCCCACGGAGCGACGACCTAAGGACTTCGAGACTTCCCTGCCTCGCTACGACAGCAAAGCGGGGTTTGACTGTTGGGAGGTGTTGTTTCAGGTATGGGCGGACTCTGAGGGGGTCTGGCCCTACTACCACAGCTTGTACCAGACGACTGATCTGCTCCAGTCCCTTACGGCAGCGCGTGCCATGCGTGGACTGCTGTACGCGGTTCCACAGGAGACAGTTGTCGACTTCCGCCCTTTCCTGGGCGCGCCTGGGACTGGAGCAGGCGCAGACCCGCGCCGCGGCTGGGAGCTGGCGCTGACCCTATTTGCAGCAGAGACTCATGCGACCCGGTCCGCGCGCCTTATTGGGGTTAAGTTGTGTTATCTGCAATCAACTTCATGTGAACGGGAGCTCCAAATGTTTCTCAACACAACTTAACCCCTATTGGGGTTAAGTTGTGTTATCTGCAATCAACTTCATGTGAACGGGAGCTCCAAATGTTTCTCAATGGTAGATATACACGTGGAACGCGTGTATCATTGGGTTTCATGTCCTCTGGCTTGATGTTTGGAAGGAAGTGGTTCCCCCAAATTCTAGTGTGTGAGTGTGACCTAGGAAATGCGAAGTTGTTTGGAACAGGTGTGTGTTCGCCAAAAGGAATGAAGACCTTTTTCAGTAATTGATGTGCATTCTGTTATTGGGTGCATCTTTGGAGGCATCAGGTTGTTCTTTATATCTCATGTCCTGATGAGAAGATGAGAGTCGTATCATTTACGTATTTGACGAAGGTCTTGCGTAAACGTGGGACGATCAAGATTTCATTTAGATGATTTCAATGTAGGTCAGCGAGAGGTTGCGCCCTAGTTGCGACCCACTTGCTCCTAGTTTTGCGCTATTTGCACCCTAGTTACGCCCTAGTTACGCCTCATTTGGGCAATAGCTAAGCCCTAGTTGCGCCCTAGTTCTGCCCAAATTGTGCCCTACTTGCAAACAAGATGCGCCCTATCTGTGCCGTAAATGCGTCCTAGTTGCGTCCTAGTTGCACCTCAGCTAGGCACTACCTACACCCTAGCTAAGCCCCAGTTGTGCCCTACTTGCGTCCACTTGCGCCCTATGTGCGCCCTAGTTGCGCAATTGTTGCGTCCTAGTTAGGTCTTTATTGGGCACTTGCTAGGCCATAGTTACACCTTAGTCGAGCCCTACTTACACCCTAGTTCTGCCCTACTTGCGCCCTATTTGCACCTTAGTTGCGCCCTAGTTGCGCCCTAGTTGCGCCCTAGCTGCCCCCTAGTTTCGCCCTAGTTGCGCCTTAGTTGCGCCTTAGTTGGGCACTAGCAACATACTAATTGTGACCTAGTTCCACCCTAGTTGTACCCTACTTGTGCCCTAGTTGTGTCCTAGTTGTGCCCTACTTGCGCCCTAGTTGTGCCCTACTTGCACCCTACATGCGCCCTAGCTGCATCCAACTTACGCTCTAGATGCGCCCTTGTTACACCTCAGTTGGGCACAAGCTACACCCTAGTTGCGTCCTAATTGTGCCCTAGTTGCACCCTAGTTGCGCCCTAGTTACGCGCTAGTTGCGCCCGAGTTGCACCCTAGTTGCGCCCTAGTTTGTGCCCTACTTGCGCCTTAGTTGCGCCTCAATTGGGTACTAGCTACGTCCTAGTTGAGCCCTACTTTTGCCCTTGCCGCGCCCTACATGTGCCATGCTTGTCTCTACATGCACCTTAGTTGCGCCCTAGTTGCACCCTAGTTGCATCCTAGTTGTGCCTATCTTGGGCACTAGATACGCCCTAGTTGCGTCCTAGTTATGCCCTTGTTGTGCCCTAGTCGTACCCTAGTTGCGCCCTAGTTGCACCATACTAGCGCCTTACATGCACCCTACTTGCGCCCTACGTGCACAATACTTACGCCCTACTTGTGTCGTAATTGTGCCCTAGTTGCGTCCTTGTTGCACCATGGTTAAGCCTTATTTGCACACTAGTTGCACCCTAGTTGCGTCTCAGCTCGGCACTAGCTACGCCCTACCTAAGAACTAGTTGCGCCCTACTTGCGTCCTACTTCCGTCCTACTTGCATCCTACGTGTACCCTAGTTGCGCCTTGGTTGTTTCCTAGTTGCGTCTTGGATGGGCACTTGCTAGGCCCTAGTTGCACCCTCCTCGCGGCCTAGTTCTGCCCTACTTGCGCCCTATTTGTGCCCTAGTTGCGCCCTAGTTGCGCCCTAGTTTCGCCCTAGTTAAACCCTAGTTGCGCCCTAGTTGTGCCATAGGTGCGCCTTGGTTGGGCACTAGCAACGTCCAAGTTGCGCCCTAGTTCCGCCCTAGTTACATCCTACTTGCGCCCTAGTTGCGCCCTACTTACACCCTGCACCCTACATGCGTCCTACATGCGCCCAACTTGCGTCCTAGTTGCATCCTAGTGGCGCCTCAGTTTGGCACTAGCTACGCCCTATTTGTGCCCTTATTGTGTCCTAGTTGCACCCTAGTTGCACCCCAATTGCACCCTAGTTGCGTCCTAGATGCGCCCTAATTGCGCCCTAGTTGCGGCCTACTTGTGCCTTAGTTGCGCCTCAGTTGCACAATAGCTACGCCCTAGTTGGGCCCTAGATGCGCCGTTGCTGCACCCTACTTGTGTCCTGCTTGTCTCTACTTTCGTCCTACTTGTGCCCTAGTCGCGCCCTAGTTGTGCCTTAGTTGGGCATGAGATACACCCTAGTTGCTCCCTAGTTATGCCTTCGTTGCGCCCTAGTTGCACCCTAGGTGCATCCTACTAGCGCCTTACTTGCGTCCTATTTGCGCCCTAGCTGCACCCTACTTGCACCCTACATGCGCCCTACTTGCACCCTAGTGGTGTCCTGGTTTTGTCCTAGTTACGCCCTACTTGTGCCCTACTTACGCCCTCGTTGCGTCCGACTTGCATCGTAGTTGCACCAAACTTGCGCCCTAGTTGCACCCTAGCCGGCCTCCGTTGGGCACGAGCCATGCCCTAGTTGTGCCCTAGTTGTGCACGATTTACGCTCTAGTTACGCCCTAATTGCACCCTACTTGTGCCCGAATTACACCCTGGTTGCACTGTACTTGCGCCCTGCTTGTGCCTTGCTTGTTACCTAGTAACGCCCTAGTTACGTCCTAGTTGCACACTACTTGCTCCCTACTTGAACCTTACGTGTGCCCTAGTTGCACCCTAATAGGATCCTACGTGCGCTATAGTTGCACCCTGGTTGCGCCTAGTTGCGCCCTAGTTATGCCCTAGTTGTGCACTAGTTGCGCCCTAGTTACGCCTCAGTTGCACCCTTCTTGCGTCCTACTTGCGTTCCAGTTGCGCCCTTCTTGCGCCCTCGTTGCGCCCTAGCTGCGCCTTAGTTGGGCACTAGCTAAGTCCTAGTTGCGACCTAGGTGCACCCTAGTTGCACCGTACTTGCGTCCTACTTGCCCCCTTGTTGCGCCATTCTTGCGGCATAGTTGCTTACTAGTTGCGTCTCGGTTTGACACTAGCTACGCCATAGTCTGGCTCTAGTTGTGTCCTAGTTGCGCCCTAATTGTGCCTTAATTGTGTCCTAGTTGCGCCCTTGTTGTGCCCTAGTTGCGCCTCACTTGGGCACTAGCTACGCCCTAGTTACGTCCTAATTGAACCATAGTTTTACCCTAGTTGCGCTCTAGTTGGCCCCTACTTGTTCCCTACTTGTGCCGTACTTGCGCCCTACTTGCGCCGTACTTGTGCCCGAGTTGCGGCCTAGTTGCAACCTACGGACGCCCTACTTGCACCCTACTTGTGCCCTAGTTGGGCCATAGTTGCACCCTAGTTGTGGGCTAGTTGCGCCGAATTTGCGCCCTAGTCGTGGGCTAGTTGCGCCCAATTTGCGCCCTAGTTGTGCCCTAGTTGCACCCTTGTTTCGTCCTATTTGTGCGATACTTGCGGCCTAGTTGAGTTCTACTTGAGCACTAGTTCCACTTTAGCTGCGTCCTACTTGTGCCATACCTTGGGCCTTACTTGCGCCATAGTTGCGCCCTAGTTGTGCCCTACTTGTGCCCTAGTTGTGTCCTATTTGTGACCTAGTTTTGTCTTAGTTGCATCTGAGTTGGGTACTAGCTACGTCCTAGTTGAGCCCAAGTTGCACCCTAGTTGCGCCCTAGTTACACCCTAGGTGCTTCCTACTTGCGCCCTAGTTACGCCTTAGTTGCACCCTAGTTGTCCCCTAGTTGTGTCCTAGTTGCGACCTAGTTGCTCCTCAGATGGACACTAGCTATGCCCTACTTGTGCCCTAGTTGCGCCCTAGTTGCACCGTACTTGCACCCTACTTGCGCCCTACTTGCACCCTGCTTGCGCCATAGTTACGCCCTAGTTACGCTTTAGTTACACCCTAGTTACACCCTAGTTGCGCCCTAGTTGCGTCCTAGGTTCGCCCTACTTGCGCCCTACTTGCGTCCTAGTTTTACCATAGTTGATGTAACACAGCGGGTGAGACGGGGTGCGAGCCTCTATGGGTGAGTGAGCCCTCGGGACCCGATTGCTCATGGCCATGGCGTAGGTTGGTCATGGAGATTAACTTCGCTGCGATGTTCCCTCTCACGAATGACTCCTCTCACAAGTATGCCCCGACCAAGGTCGAGGCGCGGAGTCCATTATCGTCTTAGGGTAACCCAAGAGGGAGGATGGAAGATATTATTTTGGGGGGGATTCCTTTATGCCCACAATTTGAAAAAGTTATTCCCAGGATATCCAATGTTGAAAAAATTATTTACGTATCAGCCAGTCGTGGGGAAAGAAGACTCGTATGCCTACCTTTTGGCAGGTCCCTTCTGTTCTCCATACATATTTTAATTGGTGCACCCTATGTTCAAAGTTAAAACAAAAGCACCCTTTACCCACATTTTATGGGTTCACTCCGATACCCACTTTTCATGCTGGCCGGAGGCGGGTCCGCACATCGCGACAACAACAGAACAGGACCCTGGTGGGATAAGTATCTTCATCCGTAAAGTGGAGGTTCACGCCGGCTATGTGGCATGCCATGGTGTGAGGCCTTCACCGTGCACCGGAGGACCACTCATAGGCACCCGCGACATAATCCATTCTCCATGTAATTTGTACCAAGCATTTTCTGACTAGACCAACTGACGTCATCGATGCCCTGCCGTAGGATTCCCGGATGCACACTTCTAGGGCCAATCACATTTCGCCGAATATGTCTCTTAACCACCGTCAGCCATGAGCGATGCACACGGTAACTCTCGGTTTACATTTACGTTGGACTCACGTTACGAACTGGTTTAATGTACCAGTTTGCAGTGTCTTCTGGCATACTCAAAAGTACATAAAACCACCCCGCGCCTACTTCGTCTTTGTTCAAGCAGCGACAACCTGTCATGTGGGGTCGACTCGGTTGTTCATGGCCGCTATTTGCTAGAGGCCACATGGCCAGTGACACCAGAAGCGATGGCAAGGATGTTGGACCGGCCATTGCCCAGTCCGGGACCATTAAACTGCCAAGACATATGGGTGCCATGGATCGCATCTGAGCCAACCTGTCCATGCGGATGTAACCGTTCCTAGTGCACGTACAAATACGGAGCTGGTGAAGGACACTATCCATCGCCATTCACAGTTTTGTGCATCATACATAACATGGGTCGACCGTTGAATGTACATGAAGAGGCTGACACCAACGAGGTTCCTGACGTGCGTACGATCATAGACGCATTCACATGGGCTACTGTATGGAGGATCTTCCAATGGGATGTAGTTGGGGCTTGGGGAGGCAAACCTACACGGACAAGCACGCTAGATCTCACTCCCCCACAAGAAAAGGAGGCATGGGCTATGATCAAGGCTCGCTGGGACTTGTTCGTTGCAACCAAGGACCCATCCACTTGGGTGTACGATCCATGGGAACATGAGACGATGTGCTGGATACTTGATGTTCGCATGCCAACTTCGCTTCCACCAAACACCCCTGGACAGTGGATGCCTTGGACTTGAAGCCCTCCGTCACGGGATTTTCAAACCCTCGTGACCGAGGGCTTCAATGCAATGCACTATGTAAGACGGTGGATAGTTCGGTCATGTTTTAGTCAATTGTTCATAAATCTGCCCATTGTTACACTGTTCTGCACGTTGAACACAGATTGTAATGATTCGTAAACTTCGCCACCTAGATTTGACAACAATGTTACTTTGTCCATTGACATCAGCATTAACAGCAATTATGGTTAGGCCATTGGTGGCATTGGTGTACCATGTTTGATGGTGGATAATTCAGTCAGGTTCTTGGCAGTTCAACCTCAATGTGCCCAATGTTACATTCTTCTGCGTGTTGAACAGAGAAGGTAATGATTCCCAATGTCAGCCAGCGAGAATTGACAATAATGTAGCTTTGTCCATTGACAACGGGAATAACAATAGTGTTAGAATAGATCACAGTTTGGTGCTAACATTATGGCATGTACCATGGTGGTTAAAATGGTCATGTTTCAGAATCTTCGTGACAGAGGTACCCACCTCCTATGTTGTTAGGCTTATGCAATGCTCATAGCGCTGTTTCCTAAGCTTAGCCTATCCCAATGAACACCATTCCTACATTACTCATTGACACAACAACGCAATAACAATGGGGGAGACGTTCATGAAAGTTAAACATTTCAATCAGAAGAACATGGGAGTCAAATAGCCATGGCTAATCCAGATCTGCACGTATACAAGGAGGCCATATACGTACGAAATGAATTCGTATGGCACACACTCTGATTCACCAGAGAACTCACACACACAGCATCAAAGCATTCCTTCCCAAACGGTGATGTACATTAACCACTACTGGAACTGGCCATGTGAAATCTGGCCACTGTCTCATCGCCATCGTGCACACTAAGTGTGCTAAGGTGCGGTGCTGTCTCCATGACTGTGTTTTCACTGACTGTTTGTCTCGTCACCGGCAGTTTGTCGTGTGTCCTCCACAACATCTTGCGCTTGGTTCTGCTCCTCATGGACCCATGGATGAGGGCCACTGATACAACCTGCAACGGTAAACAAACAGAATAAGTTAAAGATTGGATACAAGAAGCTGTTAAAATGAAAACACACATGGCCACAAAACCGTAGTTAGAGCTTACCATGGCACACAAGCAGAGGAGGTTAAACCATGACGACGACGCTTGGGATGTGCATTGTCCTTATCAGACATGCCAGAAGAAGACTCCCACTCCTCCTCCTCTCCACTACCCCAGGACTGCCAATCCTCCTCTTAAAAGTCTGTGTCAATGCAATCTCCAGACTCTGAACTCTCACACCAGAATGATTCGGTTCAGTCATCAGCATTATCAGGATTGTCCACCTGCGAAGTCATGATGACCATGCCTTCAGCACCACCTGGTTCTCCACTGCCAGTATCATTGCCTGCAACACTATTTGCACCCCTTGTACCTCCCCCTTCACCACGGGCAGCACCACTTCCTCCGCTGTTTGCACCTCTGGGAGGGCGCTACCTGCATTTCCTTTCAGAGGGACTGCCGGCATTCCCCCTAGCACGTCTTGGAAGGCATGCAGCACGACGTCTTCCGCCTTCATTCTGGCACGCCAGCACAACTGTCAATACGCGAGCCGTACTGCCAGCAGCACCCGAGGTCCCACCGCCAGCAGTACCGCACATGCGCTCAGCACCCCTACCAGCACAACCCCCAGTCCCACCGCCAGCAGCACCGCATGCAAGCTCTGGTCCACCGGTTGCACCACCTTCTATGCCTTCTGCTTCATTGCCAGCACCACCTTACACGCCTTGTGCTTCACCGCCAGCACCACCTTGCACGCCTTGTCCCTCACCGCAAGCACCACCTGCACCACCAGTAACCCCACCCGGCACGCCTTCACGTGCACCACCACCACTGCCACATTGCATGCCTTCAGGTCCACTGCCCGTGCCCTCATCGCCACCATCTGCTGCCGGTGCCATGGCAGCGGCAACAAGCTTAACTCCTGCTGTCTCACGACCACGGGTACTGACAGCCAGCTCTCTTGCACAAGCGGCGGCCACTGTTGCTGGTGGCACTGCCGGTGGGTTCTTGCAAAATGGGAGGGGTATTCCTTTTGGCCGACTTGGAGCAGATACGCTCCTTCTTGCGCCGGGTCTCCCTGTCCATGCTCTTAGAGCGTGGATGTCCACGAGAGCGCTTCACACCCAGCAAGCCCCACACACGCATGGCGTACTGAAGCTCACGTAGGTTGACTCCGGGCATGGGTGTCCCGTAGGTACGACACCAAGCCATGTACGTCAGGTGCATGTCAGTGTACAGTATCAGTGCCACAGCGTGCTGGCATGGGTACCCGTACTCTGTCCACTAGCCGCATGAGCACTTTTTCGCATTCACATCGACCTGCCGACCCGCGAGGGTCCTGGGACCTGTGACGGTACCCATGAGGCCGTCGTGCCTCATCATACAGTGCTCCTTTGTATGTTTGGTGTAGTGTTCTAACTTGGCATCCACCATAGGAGCGTAGCGACTGTCTCAGTCGTGGGTGGCACGTCTGCGCTCCATGAAGAGTCTCTACACAAAAGGGTAGATCTGTGCAAAACAATGGAACGGGTACAAGTGGCAGATGTCCATGAGGTGTGCATTGAGGGACTCCATTGTGTTAGACGTCATGTGACCGCCATGCAGCACAGGACACTTGAGGCACGTCCACTGTTCTAGAGGCAGCCAGGGATCTTCGTCTCTACCAAAGAGGTACTTGTAGCCCTTGTCTGACGTCCAGCCGAGCTCATCACGTGCGCACTCAAACTCGTTCTGTGTGAAGGCGCAAGCTAGCCTCCACATGATGACGGCGGCTGTTGCTCCCACCTCTGAATTCACGTTCTCTCACAAGTGCTGCCTGTAGTAGGTGTGAACAACACCTGGAAATTGACGCTTGACAGCGGTGATGAGTCCTATGTCTCTGACGTTGATGACCACGGTTATGTTATGCCTCGCTGTCGGGTGCGCCTGTACAAAACAAATCCCAATGTCCTTGTCTTCTTGCAGGCATATTGCCCACGCCATGGGCACCGCATGGTTGTTGACGTCCCAGTATTGTGCCAGTACCAGCACTTGCTTGACCCCATTTTTTAAGAAAGTGCCGTCCACGCATAGCAACCACCGCACATGCTACCACCCGTTCCGTCAGGCACCCGGGGCCACAACCGACCGTCGGAAGAGCTGTTGCTTGTCCTGCTCCGCGACAGCCACGGTGGATGGTTCAACCTTCTTCAACTGCATGCACGAGTCATAGAATCAGAACAGGACATGGCTTCATACAGACAGAAAACTAGCTCAACAGCGACATATGGTGGGAAGAGTCCCCACGAGTGGCTCTTCTCGTCCATGACGTTGGTGAGAGCCTTCTTCTTTACCCGGTGAATGGCATGGTAGGCCGACGGCTCGCCAGTGTGCACCTCCACAATCTGCCAGAGAGCCTTCGAGGAGGTACATGGCTCCTTGGTCACCGTGGTCTCAATGTGTCGTAGCACCCACGCGGCCTTCCGCGATGGGTCTCCTTTAGTGCTCGTCCTGATTCACTTGTGGTCCTCCTTGAAAAATATAACTTTGATGTTGTTGATTTTTTTATGCCACCGTGCTTTCAGCTGCCACACAAAGCCCGCCTGCCTCCAATACGCACACCGGGACTCTAGCCACGACGGTTCGATTTTTACAACGGTGACCTCCAAGTGTGCGGACACCCCGTAGTCATGGACTGCCTCGCGGCAGGCATCCATGTTGCGGAATGCATTGCCTCCCAGGAAGTTCAATGGGAGTCCTATCAAGGATGCTTCCTGGGCTTGGTGCCCTTCTTTTTTGCGCTGGCATCTTGGGAGTCCGTCAGGAGGGGCGTATGCTTGTCATCAGACAATCTTGCACTCATGAGAATTGGTCAAGAGTTTAGAAGTGCGTACTAGTACCGGCGTATGACGTTGACAGCAATAAAGTTCAGACATTTGCACCGTACTTGGACGAATTAGCAAAGCCAACCCAGTCAACATTGACGCCATGGCGATCTTGAGGAGTGTAACCCATCCGCAGCCGGGGGACGGAACGGCCGGAAGCAAGAGCCACCGTTCAACCTCATCACAGACTGTTCACCATGCTCTGGAGAGCGTGGATTTTATGCTCTCTTCGACCTGGAGGTGCTCGACCCAGGATGCCTCTTCGAAGTTGTCAAGTACAAACCCGTTCGTGTACCCTTGGGAATCACGACGTTCCTCCTCCTCGTCGGAGCTGCCGACAGGGGCTTTTGGGGGAACGTAGAAGTGGAAAAATGGTGGATCCATAACACCCCACGTGGGTAAAGCATGTGCAGCATGCACGCTAATGTACATTCTACGCACGTAACGGTCATATTCATTACCATCATACCCATAAACCAGAGTTCAAAATGAGCACGAGTGCCATGGTGAACGGGATCGCCTGAGAAGAGGAGGGCTCCATAACAAAATGACATGTTTGCCATGGCGTGCAAGTTGTGTGCACGGTGGACAAAGGGGAAAATCAGCGTCCATGGCATGCACCATGGTGAAACGCGGGACATCATGTCCCATGCTACTAGTAATGGTCACAATCGTAGGGAGCATCAAAACTTGGACAATTTTGCAGGCTATGGGAGTACACACCCACTATGCACCGACGTGGCTTCTGTCTGGCATTCCACAGTGTCGTTGGCGGATGCATGGGACCGGAATTCCAGATGTGACAGTCAAAAATCAATATCTGCCGACGTGGCATGCGTGTGACAAACGTTATCGTTGTCCTACGTAAGATTGAGACCCCCTTTGCAATTCAGAAGATGATACTTCACGAGAATGCACGATCGTGATTCGTACTACAGGCGGTGGTGACGATAGTGTGTCGTCGTTTTACAAAGATGACGTCCTCTGCCAACAAATACATACCCTCCATATTTTGCACGAGAATTTGGCGACACCAATGCAGTAATTTAGTTTCGGCCGCATTACTTTACGTTGACGAAACATAAAGACATGCGTTGATGCTTCAGTTATATCGTCGAATTCACCTTAACTTTGTACGTAAATCTGACTGGAATAAAAATTAGAGTGAATACACGGAATGTAAAAATATTGTGCCCAAAATATCCACACATCACAGAACATGCACAGAATATTGGTAATCTAGTCATGTTTCCTCAAGAGTGGATATCTCATACACGGTTACTATTCACACTTTGTGGACAATGTGATCACCTGTTCAAATAAGTGGGTAGTCTGGTTGTTTTGTCTACATAGAGGATAAACGGGAAGCACGAGGCTCACAACATGGGTAAAAGGTAATTGATCCATATCATTTTATCCGTCCATTTTGTTGGTGGGTTGAAGCGGCTCGACTAGATACATTTCTCTTGTCGATTCAATCCATTAAGTTATATTATTTTGTCCACGTGGAAACCCTAAGTTCCCGGCGTGATTAAGGATGGGGAGGTGGTGGCAAAATGTCTTTGCGTGTGCGAGGGTATTTTTCCACCACTCGACGCCCCTCGTCTGATGTGGATGCCAACACGATTATAAAATTGTGTTCTCCACGCCACCGGATGGAGGCGGCACTTGACGAGTTGCTCCCATCGCAACGCCCGCCGGTGGCCCCTCACAAGCCCCCTCGACATGACGAGGGGCCTTGTGAGGGGACCCTTTATGGGTGGGGACCCCTTGCGATGTCGCATTGGATCATGCCCAATGCTACAGCGCAGGCCTCGCACAGTCCATCACGATAATTCACAATGGGCTCGCGTTCCGCCGCTGGAGGTTGTGAGACCTCGAGCGGCGGCCGGATAGTGCGAGGCACCCTCCTGCAAATCGGAAGCTTCCACGAAGCTTCCGGTTCATATGGCTGGTCGGTGAGGAATTCTCCTCGCCGTCCAGTCGATTGAAGCTGGGGTTATCCCCGTATTTCAAAACAGAGGACGTTGCAGACCATTATTGGGAATGGTGCCGATCTATGCCACATTAAAAACTGACCTACATTGTGACAGGTTTGTTACATTCCTCCTCCTCTACTGTGAACTGCCCTCAGTTTAGGAGGGTCTAGAGTAGTTTTTGGTCGAAGGAGACATGCTTTGTTGGTCAACAAAACATTCATTAGGTGCATCCATTGGATCATGCGCCATTTTACAGGGAGAGAAAACTCAAAAGATTGAGATTGATATCCTTCACAAGCACAAGATTGTACATAGATCAGCCAAGTTTACAAAAACGTTTTCATGGCTAACGCTTCCTCCCCCTCTTGCGAGGAGCGTCCTCGCGACCATTAGCCTGGACGTCCTCATGCGTCCAAGAACACCGCCGTTGTGCTCTTGTCTGTACTCTAACAGGTGAAGGTTCCCTGTGTGGGGCTTATGCCAGGGTGATACCCCCGGGGGCACGAGTGCAAAAGTGAGCAGCCTGGTCTTGCCCGTAGTCCTTGATCATAGTGGCCGGGACACGACTCTCAGGCTCCCAACTGTTGTGTTCAGGTCCACAAACGGCCCAGCTCATGAGGTATTCCTTCACAACACGTTTACCGTGTGTACGTTCACAGTATTGGAGGAGTCCATGTACCTCATACCGACCGTCACTTGCGAGCATTACAGGCGGTGGCTGAGCCGTTCCTGATGCTGCATAAGGTGCAAGAAGACTGAAATGAAACACGTCATGGATCTTCATGACCTTTGGACGAGCAAGGCGGTAAGAAACCTCACCAATGTTGTGAGTGACCTTGAATGGTCCGACCCACTGAGGGAGGATCTTCCTTGCTCCATGCATCTTAAGACGCATGTTCTTTGTGCTCAAAAGCACCTGGTCACCGATAGAAAATGTGACGTCACGGTGACCAGCATCAGCATAGGCCTTTTGGCGCTGCTTCGATGCATGGAGGTATTCACATGCTTCTCAACGAAGAGTGTCCATGCGATCGGCAAAGGCCTGGATGGTGGGTACCGGATTCCCGCCGTCCCCACGTCTCACCAAGGAGACGGGTACCATCGGATATCGGCCGTAGTTAAAAAAGAATAGTGTCAACTTCGTGGATTCATGAATAGAGTTGTTGTAGGCAAACTCTGCCAGACTGAGAAACTCATCCCAGTCATCCATCGAAGGATCCACGTACATCCGGAGCATCTGCTTCAGAGTTCGGTTCATCCGTTCAGTCTGTCCATTCTTTTGTGGATGAAATTTTGTACACATCTTTTGGCAGGTGCCAAAGACCTCACCAAGGGCTTGCCAGAATTTACTTGCAAATCGTACGTCCCGATCAGAGATAATACATAACGACAGCCCATGCTGTCGAACAATAGTGTCCCAAGAGATGCGTGTTGTTTCCTCTGCAGTGGCATGCGTGGTTGTGGGCATGAATTGTGCCATCTTGGTCAAAGATTCGACCACCACGAGTACGGCATCATGGCCATGAGGTGTCTCGGGTAAGCCAGCGATGAAATCCATGCTCACTTCTTCTCATGAGGAGTTAGGCACTAGGACGGGCTTTAGCAATCCTGTTGGTGCTTTGTTGCTCGACTTGTTTTGGATGCACAAGTCATAGGCTTGGATATACTTGCGTACATCACACGGCCATTGCGTACGTCACACGGCCATCCATGCCACCAATAATGCTCTGGGAGGGCCTTTACGGTTTTTTCTACACCAAGGTAGCCAACTGCTGCTAGGCTATGGAACTAAGAATGATCTTATCCCGCAACTTTCTGGATCTGGGCACAACCACCAAGTTGCCCTTCCAGTAGAGAATAGATGCATCCACCAAGCCGTATCGTTCAATGTTACCCTGGTCAAACCATGGATCATCAAAGTATCCCATGCGGATATGTTGCAATAATGGCATGAAATGCGCCGTCGGTTTTGGTGGTTGGCGTACGGGGTTATCAAGCATGGACACATCCTGCTCTCGTACGTCTTTTGTGCAAAGGGATCGCTCTTGAATTGTGGTGAGAACCGCGCTTACGGGAGTATAACTCAACATGGTTGCCACATTTTTACGACTGGGTCGGTGTTCCCACTAGAAGTGGAATCTGCTCAAGTACTCGCTCCAACGAGCTTGTCGCCGAGAAAGGTTGGATTTTGACTGAAAGAATACCAGGGAATTGTGCTATGTAACCACTCTGAATCCGCCCTCGGCACCTTCAATGTAACAGCACCAAACCTTTAAGGCATGAACTAACGCAAACAACTCTTGGTCGCCTGTGGTGTAGCGAGTCTCAGCTCCTGAGAGTTTGCGACTGGTCGTCCTTCTTGCATAAGGAAAGCCCCTATCCCAACGATAGATGCATCACAGAGCACCTCATGTGGTTTTTTGGGATTCCGGAGTGCAAATACAAGTTCAAATGTCAGAATTTCCTTGACACACATAAGTACATGCTCACACTTATCAGACCATGCCCATTTCACGTCTTTACGTGTGAGAGCTGTGAGTGGGGCGACAAGGCTAGAGTACCCTTTCATGAAGCGAACGAAGTAATTTGCCAAGCCTTAGAAGGCTTGTATTTCTCCAACATTGGATGGTTGAGGCTAGTCCACAATGGCTTGCACTTTGTGAGGATCCACTCGGATTTCTTCGCTGCCAACGATGAATCGCAAGTACTGCAGCTCAGGTTGTGCAAAAGCAAACTTCTCCATCTTGGAAAAGACCTTCTTCTTGCGGAGGATCTCTAGCACAGTACGTAGCTGTTGTAAATGATCCTCATGATTCTTTGAGAACACCAGGATATCATCAAGGTATACCAAGAAGGTTTTGCCAAACTGGTCATGAAAAATGTGATTCATTGTAGCTTGAAATAATGCTGGGGCATTGGTAAGACCAAAGCTCAGCACTCGGAACTGATAATATCCTAGATGCTTACAAAATAAGGTTTTGGGAACATCTTCTTCAGTGATCCAAATTTGGTGATATCCTTGACCCAGATCAGGGGAAGAGAAGACCTTTGCACCTTGAAGTTGGTCAAAGAGATCCTCGATCCTTGGCAAGGGATAACGGTTTTTAGCCGTCAAGTTGTTCAACGCACGGTAGTCAACACACATGTCCAAACCTCCATCCTTCTTGTTGACAAAGAGATAGGAGCTCCATACATATATGACCAATCACGTCACTCCTAAAACTGTGTATTGACAAGTGTATTGGGAAGTGAACATATTAGTAAACATGGACCTGTAACAAAAACTAGTACATAGTACATATAATCAATGATAAGTAACACCTCATATAAGGAATGTATGTCTGGACTCAAGTGACATGAGTTGATTTTAATGATTTCTGAAAAGTGTTTGCACACAAGAATACACTTTTTGATACACCAATTGTTGGGTGTATGAATTTGGGGTGATTAACCATAACTCGCTCTGAATGGAGAGCTGCTGGGTTCAATTCATCCCTTGGCCAAGTATTCCTTGATCTATCATTTGCCTTCTTCACGCTCAGCAGGACAAAGGCAATACATGGGCCGAAACGATGGCCTTGCTCCAGGCTTGAGAGGGATTGCATGACCAACATTCCGTTCTGGCGGTAGGCCATCTGGAAGTGGGCCAAAAACGTCAGAAAACTCTTCAAAAAGAGAACTGATATCAATCAAACACGATGGTGGATCGTCGTCATCGACCTTATAAAGTTCGGCCAGGAGCACGTTGTACCCTTTTCGCAAGTATCACTTTACTTGAAGCACTGTAAGGACGGATTGTTCACTCTTATGAGGGGGCTTTGAGTGATCCATAGGTGAAATCGTGATGGAACAGTTGTATTTTTGTACAGTGAGCATCTTTGTGACCCAACTCATGTTGGCCTTGTGCTCATTAAGCCAAGGATAATCCGGAACAACGTCAAAATGATCTGTCAAGTCAATGACAGTAAATTTGACGATTGTTGTGAGAGTTCCAAGGCTGAGCCTTACCTGACATGTGCCGAGTACATCGACCTCACGGTCGTCACTGATGGTGAAATTTCTCTCACAAGACGTGCATTTCAATCCTAGTTGTCTTACACGAAAGGCAGAAATGAACTTGTCATTAGCACTTGTGTCAACTAGGACTTGCACGCGTGCCCCTGCCAAATGACGTGTGAATTGCATTATCATCTTTGCATGTAAGGAGCGTGTGAACAAGCTTTATGGAGGCTTGGCCTGCAATTGGTATACGCGAAATTGCTCTATGCTACGACGTAGCTCAACAGAGCCACCCACTTGCTCCCACATGTAGTGTCCTTTGTTTACATCACAGAAGAGTTTCCATCTATTCAAGAGTTCTTTCTTGAGACCAGCAAAGATTGGAACTGCAACAGTCACTTGCCTTAGCGAGTTCACCTTGTGAGCTACATCTTTCAACTCAAGCACTTAGTTTACTTTCTTTTGTGTGGTTACGATCAAGCAAGTACAATTTTGCAAGAATTCATTATCGATGAGATGCAAGAGTGGAAAATGACGAGAGAGATACATAGAGTCATTGCTCATGGGGGAGCAGAAAAAAGTAGAAAATAAAGCCCCAGTGAGGTGTTCCAACTGTTTTACATCATCATCTTGGAACATGAAAGCGCGTTCAGCATCCAAGGATCTCTCAGCCACAGCCCCTAGTGGTTGTTCGCTACAGGCCACTAAGGGATTCAAAAACCCTTCACGCAGCCTGCTGGTCCGCGACCACCATTGACGTTCTTGACATTCTGGCGGTTGCCTTGCTCCTTATCCTTCTTGTCTTCACCCTGTTCATTGGTGTTTCCACCAGCACGATCCTTCTGGTGCTTGCGGCATTCCGACACATAGTGCCGAATCTTCCCACAATAGTAGGAGGTGAGGGTGCCTGTCTTGGCCTTGCCATCTGTACGCTCCTTGTGGCTGACTTGCAGCTTACAGGGTTTGTGGATGCCTGACCCGTGCCGAGGGAGATTACGCTCACCATGTTGGGGAGAGTGCCGGCGCTTGTTGTTGCCCTACTGGTGATGCTGGCCGCGACTTGTGTCCACTCCATACTCAGATGACATGGAGTTGTACTTCACAAGGATGAAGTCACAGAGCTTAGCATAACTGGTCCAAGGTTTGCCTTGGGGGTCTAGTGTACAAGCACGAGCGAGGGACTGATTAGAAAGGCCGTTGGTAGATCATTCCACCATTTGCCACATGGGATAGCGGTCCTCATCAGAAATTTTGTCCAATGTGTTGTCCCAATCCTGGAGGTATTCCGCAAGCTTGCGTTCACCCTGACGGATTGTAGACATACACCTGGAAACATGCTGGGAGACGGACTCACTACCATACAATTCCATGAGGATCTTGCACAGGTCTTCCCAGTGAGGTCTTGGGACCGACTGAGGTGTTTCCACATATATCACTTTCAGTCGGTTCTTCACCGATGAGAGCGTTGTGCTGTCAAGGCAAGCTAGCCCGATGGCGTCCCAACCGCATTGTTTGATGTTATGGAGCTCAAGAAAAAGCTCAATGCGTGGCTTCCAAGTGGCCAAGTCCATATGCTTGGACAAGCTAAACTTGGGATACTCACTCAGACGCTTCAGAGCCTTTTAGATCTTAGCGTGCAATGGTGCATCATCATCCTCAGGATGCTTTTCACTCATTTTTTTCTCAGCCTGATGAAGACAACAAGAGCCACTTGAGCCAATCGACTGATCATCATGAGTGTCACCCATTAGGCTGTGAGCATCATCATGTGATGAATGCTTAGCTTTGCGACCATGGGATGGGTGGGCGGGATTAGGCTTGTCGGCCATGCCACCAGCCACCAACATACCCATGATGTTCAACATGTTGGTTAATGTATCGAGCAGAATGTGCTATTTGAGGGCAAGCACGCTCTTAGTGAGCAGGTTATGCTCAAGAGCATCGAGCATTTGCTTGTATGCCTTGGCATCTTGCAAAAGGTTCAGTGCATCAGTGATGTTCGCTGGATCCTTTTGTGAACCCTGGCTTGCCTTAGACAGGATGGTTATGTTGGCAACCGTAGCACATGTCTGTGCTCTTCTAGGTGTTCCTTGCTCAAGGCGAGCCAAGGGACCATCGTGGGATTGTGGAATTAATGTACGTGCCGAGGTAGGCAACGTGTTCCTCCCGTATGCCATCCGGATAAGCGCCACGAGATGTATGACCAGCAAGTAGCTTTGGGCCACCGTTCTCCTTTGCTAGGGCCAAAGCCCTAACAGCTCCCACCGTGCGAAAGTCATGGATTTTGAGGTCTACAAGATAGTTTATCGCAGCCAAGGTGGTAGCATCAATGCCCTTGAGAGGATCACCGTCCTCTTCATCTTGGACCTCCAAGGAGAGCAGGTCATTCTCTGCTCCAACGTCATCCTCTTCACACTCTACGACAACGGGTTCTGCATCTACCATGTCTACTACGCCGGCGGCGGTGGCAAGGCCATCAGCCTTATCACCAATGCATGGAGTTGACGATGCCTCCTTGGCTTCCTCATTTCCCCTCACAATGTCCTTAGCGGCCAGGATCCCACCGGGCGTCATCTTAGCAAAAGCGGCGGATGCAACGTGACTGGTGCCCGTCCCACAAGCACTCTTCGTCGGCGACATTGTGCGTGGAGCACGATTCCCGGATCCTCTCAGGACACTCTCCTTTGCTGGCGATTTTGGAGGGCCTCCTCCTGCCACAGACATGGAGAGACCACCTCCCACCGTGACTTGTTTTGGAGGTTTTGGTCCCTGGGCCGTAGCAGGCAGCACAAATGTAAAAGTTTCATGACTAATGGCGTTTTGGAAAGCTTGTATTTTGCGCTTTCCAACAGTATGCTACATTTAGAGTTTGGAGAATTCTGTTGCCTGCAGCTCCTCTTCAAAGTCGGGGTATGTTTATGAAGAATCTGGCCTGTTGTGACGATTCTGCGACACGACAGCAAGCCGGGTGGAAGCAAATGCGGCTGTAGACCTTGTTGCCAAAAACGGCCTAGTCTGCTGCTTTTGTGCCGTTCTAAGGATGGTGGAGCCGTCAGCTAATCAATCTGCTCAGCCGGACTTAAGGGAGGAGGAGTGGAGTGGCGGTTGCAGCTTGATAGCGGTGACTTAGCAGGTTCCAGGTCGTCTAGCGACTAAGCCACCAAGGGTGACGGCTAGCTCATGGATACCAATGTAACACGGGGGGTGAAACAGAGTGCGAGCCTCTGTGGGTGAGTGAGCCCTCAGGACCCGATTGCTCATGCCAATTGTATAGGTTGGTTGTAGAGATTAACTTCGTAGTGAATTTCCCTCTCTCATAAATGACTCCTCTCACAAGTATGCCTCAACCAAGGTCGGGGCACGGAGTCCATTATCGTCATAGAGCAACCCAAGAGGGAGGATGGAGGATATTATTTTATTCTGTCCATTTTGTCGGTGGGTTGAAGCGGCTCGACTAGATACATTTCTCTCGTCGAGTCAACTCATTAAGTTATATTATGTTATCCACAAGGAAATCCTAAGTTTCAGGCATGATTAAGGATGGGGAGGTGGTAGAAAAATGTCTCCGTGCATGCGAGGGTATTTTTCCACCACTCGGCGCCCCTCGTCTAATGGCATGGCCAACAAGTTCATAAAATCGTGTTCGCCACGCCACCGGGTGGAGGTGGCACTCAGCGGGGTGGTCCCGTCGGAACGCCCGCCGGTGGCCCTTCGCGAGCCCCCTCGTCATGGCGAGGGACCTCGTGAGGGCCCCCTTGATGGGTGGGGACCCCTTACAATGTCGCATCAGGTCATGTCCAATGCAACAGCGCGGGCTCTGTGCACCCTATCGCGATAATTCGCGATGGGCTCACGTTCTGCCGGTGGAGGTCGCGGGACCTCGAGCGGCGGCCGGATAGTGCGAGGCACTATCCGGTCACCCTCCTGCAAATCGGAAGCTTCCACGAAGCTTCTGGTTCACAGGGCTGGTCGGTGTGGAATTCTCCTCTCCGTCCAGTTGACCGAAGCTAGTGTTATCACCGCATTTCAAGACAGAGGACGTGGCAGACCATTTTTGGGAATGGTGCCGATCTATGCCATGTAACAAACAGACCTACATTGTGACAGGTTTGTTACAGTTGAGCCATGCTTGCATCCTACGTACACCTTTCTTTTGCCCTAGTTGCGTCCTAGTTGTGCCAAAGTTGTGCCCTTCTCGCGCCCTACTTGCGTCCTACTTTTTCCCTACTTGCGTCCTAGTTGTGTCCTAGTTGCATCCTAGTTGCGCCCTAGTTGTGCCTCTCTTGAGCACTAGCTACACCCTAGATGCGCCCTAATTGTACCCTAGTTACGCCCTAGTTGCGCCCTAGTTGGGCCCTACTTGCACCCTAATTGCGCCCTAGTTACTCCCTACTTGCGTCCTACTTGCACCATACTTGCGTCCTACTTGCACCATGCTTGCGTCTTAATTGCACCCTAGTTGTGCCCTTGTTGCGCCCTCATTACGTATCAGTTAGGCACTAGCTACGCCCTAGTTGTGGCCAAGTTGCAACCTAGTTGCGCCCTTGTTGTGCCCTTGTTGCGCCCTACTTGGCCCTAGTTACACCCTGCTTGTACCCTAGTTGCACCTTAGTTGCACCCTAGTTACACCCTAGTTGGACCCTAGTTGCGCCTCAGTTGGGCACTAGCTATGCCCTAGTTGTTCCCTAGTTGCTCCCTAGTTGTAATATGGTTATACCCTACTTGCGTTCTACTTGCGCCCTACTTGCACCTTAGTCGCAGCCTAGTTGTGTCCTATTTGTGTCCTAGTTACGCCTCACTTGGGTACTAGAAAAGCCCTAGTTGCACCTAAGTTGCATCCAAGTTGTGACTAGTTGCGACCTAGTTGCGTCCAAGGTTCGCCGTACTTGCATCGTACTTGCGCTCTTGTTGTGCCATAGTTGAGCCCTAGTTATGCCCTCCTTGTGCCCTCCTCGCATCCTACTCACGCCCTGCTTGTGCCTACGTAACGCCCTAGTTACGCCCTAGTTTTACTGTACTTGCACTTTAGTTGCACCCTATTTGTGCCTTAGTTGCGTCCTAGTTGCGCCCTATTAGTGTCCTTGCTCCGCCCTACTTGCACCCTAGTTGCACTCCACTTGCACCCTAGTTGCGTCCTAGATTCGCCTTAGTTGGACATTAGCTACTCCCTAGTTGCACCCTAGTCACTCCCAAGTTGCGCCCTCTTTCCGCCCTACTTGCACCCTAGTTGCACCCTGCTTGCGCCTTTCTTCCGTCCAACATGCGCCCTAGCTACGCCTCAATTTAGCACTAGCTACACCCTAGTTGCGCAATAGTTCAGCCCTAGTTGCACCCTACTTGCGTCCTACTTGTGCCCTACTTGCACCCTAGTTGCACCCTAGTTACACCCTATTTCGTCCTTCTTGCGCCCTACTTCCACCCTACTTACGCCCTAGTTATGCCTCTGTTGCACCCTAGTTACGCTGTAGTTGCGCCTCACTTGAGTACTAGCTACGCACTAGTTGTGCCCTCATTGCACCCTAGTTGTACCTTAATTACGCCCTAGTAGTGTCCTAGTTCCACCCTAGTTGCACCTTAGTTGCTCCCTACTTGCGCCCTACTTGCACCATACTTGTGCCCTAGTTACCCCAAAGTTGCACCCTAGTTGCACTCTACATACACCCTATTTTAATCCTAGTTTTTCCCTAGTTGGACCCTTGTTGCATCCTAGTTGTGCGCTACTTGCGTCCTAGTTACATCGTACTTGAGCCCTAGTAGCACTCTAGTTGCACCCTTCTTCCGTCCTACTTGGGTCCTACTTGTGCCATACTTGCACCCTAGTTGCACACAAGTTGCGACCTAGTTGCACCCTTGTTGTATCCTCATTGCGATTTAGTTGAGTCTCAGTTGGGCACTAGTTACGCCCAAGTTGTGCCCTTGTTGCGCCATAGTTGCACCCTTGTTGAGCCCTACTTGTGCCCTAGTTGCACTTTGCTTGCACCCTAGTGACACCCTAGTTACGCCCTAGTTGCGCCTCAGTTGGGCACTAGCTTTGTCCTAGTTGCACCCTAGTTGCACCCTAGTTGTTCCCTAGTTGCACCTTACTTGCACACTACTTCCGCCCTAGTTACGCCCTTGTTGCGTCCAGTTGCACCCCAGTTGTCCCTCAGTTGGGTACTAGCTAAGCCTTTGTTGCACCTTAGTTGCGCCCTAGTTGTACCCTAGTTGTGACCTAGTTGTACCCTAGGTTCGCCCTACTTGCGCCCTTGCACCCTACTTCCGTCCTAGTTGTGCCCTAGTTGCACCCTAGTTATGCCCTACTTGTGCCCTACTTGCGTCCTAGTTGCTTCCAAGTTGCGCCCTATTTGTACCCTACTTGCGCCGTACTTGCGCCCTAGTTGTGCCCTAGTTGTGCCCTAGTTTCATCCTTGTAGTACTCTCGTTGCATCCTACTTGGGTCCTAGTTGCACTTTATTTGCGTCCTAGTTGAGCCCTAGTTGCGCCTCAGTTGTGCACTAGCTACGCCATAGTTGCACCCTAGTCGCTACCTAGTTACGCCCTAGTTCACCTTACTTGCACCCTACTTGTGCCCTAGTTGCGCCCTACTTGCGCCCTTCTTGCACCCGACTTGCACCCTAGATGTGCTCCAATTGGGCACTAGCTACACCCTAGTTGCGCCATAGTTGAGCCCTAATTGCGTCCTACTTACGTCCTACTTGTGTCCTAGATGCGCCCTACTTGTACCCTAGTTTCACCCTTCTTGTGCCCTACTTGCACCCTACTTGCACCCTACTTGTACCCTAGTTGCGCCCTAGTTGCGCCTCACTTGGGCACTAGCTGTGCCCTTGTTGCACCCTAATGATACCCTAGTTACGGCCTGGTTGTGCCCTAGTTGTGCCCTACTTGCGCCCTACTCACGCCCTACTTGCGCCATAGTTGCACCCTAGTTGCTCCCTACTTGCACCCTACTTGCATCTAGTTGCGCCATAGTTCCACCATAGTTACACCCTACTTACACCCTATTTGTGCCCTAGTTGCACCCTAGATGCATGCTAGTTGCACCCTAGTTGCGCGCTACTTGCATCCTAGTTGCGCCCTACTTTAGCCCTAGTTCCACCCTAGTTGCGCCATATTTGTACCCTACTTGTGCCCTACTTGCGCCATACTTGCACCCAAGTTGCGCCCTACTTGCATCCTAGTTGCGTCCTAGCTGTGCCCTAGTTGTACCTTAGTTGAGTCTCAGTTGAGCACTAGTTATGCCCTAGTTGCGCCCAAGTTGGCCCCTAGTTGCGCCCTACTTGTGCCCTTGTTGCGCCCTGCTTGTACCCTAGTTGTACCCTGGTTGCGCCCTAGTTGCGCCTCAGGTGGGCACTAGCTACGACGTAGTTGCGACCTAGTTGCGCTATAGTTGCGCCCTAGTTGCGCCTAAGTTGGGTACTAGCTTTGCCTTATTTATGCCTTAGTTGCGCCCTAGTTGCGACCTAGTTGTGCCCTAGGTTCACCGCATTTGCGCCGTACTTGCGCCATAGTTGAGCCCTAGTTACATCCTACTTGCACCCTACTCGTGCCCTATTTGTGCCGTAGTTGTGCCCTAGTTCCACCCTAGTTACGCCCTACTTGCGCCACACTTGCGCCCTACCTGCGCCCTAGCTATGTCCAAGTTGCGCCCTAGTTGTGGCCCAGTTGCACCGTACTTGCACCCTACGTACGTCTTATTTCCGCTCTAGTTGTGTCCTGGTTGCACCCTAGTTGTGCCCTAGTTGCGTCCTACATGCACCCTAGTTACGCTCTATTTACGCCCTAGTTGCACCCTACTTGCGCCTTAGTTGGGCACTAGCTACGCCCTAGTTGCGCCCTAGTCGCTCCCTAGTTGCACCCTTTGTGTGCCTGACTTGCACCCTACTTGCGCCCTAGTTGTACCCTAATTGTGCCCTACTTGCGCCCGACTTGTACCCTAGTTGCACCCTAATTGGACAATAGCTCTGCCCTACTTGCACCCTATTTGTGCCCTAGTTGCGCCCCAAATGCGCCCTACTTGTACCCTTCTTGCGTGCTTACTGTGCCCTAGTTGCACCCAAGTTGTGTCCTACTTCCGCCATACTTTCGTCCTAGTTTTTCCCAAGTTGTGCCCTAGTTGCACCCTACTTGTGCCCTAGTTGTGCCCTCCTTGCACCCTAGTTACGCCCTAGTTTCTCCCTAGTTGTGGTCTAGTTGTGCCCTAGTTGCGCCTCAGTTGGGTACTAGCTACGCCCTAGTTCCGCCTTTGCTACATCCCAGTTAAGCCCTAGTTGCGACCTTATTACGTCCTAAGTTTGCCCTACGTGTGCCCTACTTGCACCTTAGTTGCGCCATAGTTGAGCCCTAGTTACGCCCAACTTGCACTCTAGTACCCTACTTGCTCCCAATTTGCACTCTAGTTGCACCCTAGTTACACCCTACTTGCGTGCTACTTGCGCCCTACTTCCGCCCTAGCTGCATCGAAGTTGCACCCTAGATGCACCCTACTTGTGCCATATTTGCGCCCTAGTTCCACCCTATTTGCGCCCTAGGTGCGTCCTAGTTGCACCCTAGTTGCGCTCGAGTTATGGCCTACTTGCGCCCTAGTTACGGTCTACTTACACTCTACTTGCGCCTCAGTTGGGCAATAGCTACGCCCTACATTTGTCCTAGTCGCTCCCAAGTTGCACCCTAGCTGCATCTACTTCTGACCTTCTCGGACCCTAGTTGCGCCCTAGTTGCACCCTACTTCCGCCTGACTTGTGCCCTAGTTGCGCCTCAGATGGACACTAGCTATGCCCTGGTTGCGCCATAGTTGAGCCCTACTTGCGCCCTGCTTTGTGTCCTACTTGTGCTCTACTTGCCTCCTAGTTGCGCCCTAGTTGCATTGTAGTTCTGACCTTCTTGCACCCTACTTGCACCCTAGTTGCGTCCTAGTTATGTCCTAGTTGTGTCCTAGTTGAGCCCTAGTTGAGTCTCAGTTGAGCACTAGTTATGCCCTAGTCGCGCCCAAGTTGCGTCCTAGTTTCACCCTAGTTGTGCCCTAGTAACGCCCTAGTCGCGCCCAAGTTGCGTCCTAGTTGCGCCCTAGTAACACCCTAGTTGCGCCTGAGTTGGGCACTAGCTACGCCCTAGTTGCGCCCAAGTTGCGCCTTAGTTGTGTCCTAGTTGCCCCTCACCTGGGTACTAGCTAAGCCCTAGTTGTACCTTTGTTGCGTCCTAGTTGCGCCCTGGTTGCGACCTAGTTGCACCCTAGGTTTGCCCTTCTTGTGCCCTACTTGCGCCCTCCTTGCGCCATAGTAAAGCCTTAGTTACACCCTACTTGCACCCTACTCATGACCTACTTGCGCCCTAGTTGCGCCCTAGTTGCGCCCTAGTTACGTACTACTTGCACCCTACTTGGAACCTCATTGCGCCCTAGCTGCATCCAAAATGTGCCCTAGTTGCGTCCTACTTGCGCAGTACTTGCGTCCTGGTTGCGCCCTGTTTACAACCTGATTGCGCCCTAGTTGCACCCTAGTTACACCCTAGTTGCGCCCTAATTGCACCCTAGTTGCGCTCTACTTGTACCTTAGTTGCACCCTAGTTGCACCTCAGTTGGGTACTATGTACGTCCTAGTTGCGCCTAAGTCGCTCCCTAGTTACGCCCAAGTTACGTCCTACTTCAGCCCTAGTCGTGCCCTACTTGTGTCCTACTTGCGCCCGATTTGCGCCCTAGTTGCGCCTGAATTGCAAACTAGCTTCTCCCTAGTTGCACCCTAGTTGTGCCCTAATTGTGTCCTACTTGCACACAGCTTACACCCTCGTTGCGCCCTCAATTGCGCCCTACTAGTGTCCTACTTGCACCCTAATTACGTCATATTTTACCCTAGTTGCGTCCTTCTTGTAGCCTTGTTGCGCACTACTTGCGTCCTATTTGCGCCATAGCTACGCCTCAGTTGGGCAGTAGCTACGCCCTAGTTGCGCCCAAGTTGCACCCTAGTTGCGTCGTACTTGCAACCTACTCGCGCCCTAGTTGCACCATTGTTGCACCCTAGTTGTACACTAGTTGCACCTCGATTGGACACTAGCTACGCCCTCATTCGGCTCGAGTTGTACCCTTGTTGTGCCGTACTTGCACCCTTCTTAGGCCCTACTTGCGGCCTAATTGCGCCCTAGTTACACCCTAGTTGCACCCTAGTTGCGCCTCACTTGGGCACTAGATACGTCCTAGTTGCACCATAATTACACCCTATTTGCACCCTAGTTGTGCTCTAGTTGCACCCTACTTGTTCCCTACTTGCAACCTACTTGCATCCTAATTGTGCCCTAGTTACACCCTACTTGCACCCTATTTGCACCCTACTTGCGTCCTAGTTATACCATAGTTACGCCCTAGTTATGGCCTACTTGCACCCCATTTGTGCCCTGGTTGCTCCCTAGTTGCACCCTCATCGCGACCTAGTTGCGCCCAACTTAGGCCGTAGTTGCGCCCTACTTGAGCCCTAGTTGCATCCTAGTTGCGCCCTTCTTACGCCATACTTGGACCCTACTTGTGCCATAATTTCGTCCTAGTTGCGTCCTACTTGTGCCCTAGTTTTGTCCTAGTTGTGTCCTAGTTTCGTCCTAGTTGCGTATCTGTTGGGCACTAGCTACACCCTAGTTACGCCCAAGTTGCACCCTAGTTGCGCCCTACTTGTGCCCTAGTTACGCCCTACTTGCACCCTATTTTCCCCCTAGTAGCGTCCTACTTGCGCCCTAGTTGCGCCCTTGTTACGCCTCAGTTGGGCACTTTCTATGCCCGAGTTGTGCCCTAGTTGTGCTCTAGTTGCATCATATATGCGCCCTACTTGCGCCCTACTTGCACCCTACTTGCGCCCTAGTTGACCCCTAGTTGCGCCCTAGTTGACCTAGTTGCGCCAGAGTTGGGTACTAGCTTCGCCTTAGTTGCGCCTTAGTTTCGTCCTAGTTGCGCCCAAGTTGCGCTCAAGTTTCGCCCTGATTGCGTCCTGGGTTTTCCCTACTTGCACCCTACTTGCACCCTAGTTGTGCCATAGTTGAGCCCTAGTTGCACCCTATTTGCGCCCTACCTGCGCCCTACTACGCCCTAGGTATGTCCTAGCTGTGCCCTAGTTGCGCTCTTCTTGCACCCTACTTGCGCCCTACTTGCTCCCTTGTGTTGTCCTAGTTGCACCCTGGTTGCGTCCTAGTTGCGCCTCACTTGGGCACTAGCTACGTCCAGCTGCGCCCTAATTTCACCCTCGTTGTGTCCTAGTTTTGCCCTAGTTGCACCCTACTTGCGCCCTAGTTACGCCCTAGGTTCTCCCTACTTACGCCCTACTTGCACCCTACTTAAACCCCAGTTGCGCCATAGTTGCATCCTAGTTACGACCTCCTTGGAACTTAATTGCGCCCTAGTTGCACCCTCATTGCAACCTAGTTACGCCCTAGTTGCGTGCTACTTGCATCCTAATTGCGCCCTATTTGAGCCCTAATTGCGCCCTAGTTGCGTCTCAGTTTGGCACTAGCTACGCCCTAGTTGCATCCAAGTTGTGCCCTAGTTGTGCCCTAGTTGTGCCCTCGTTGCATCCTACATGTGCCCTAGTTGTCCCCTGCTTGCACCCTAGTTACGTCCTCGTTGCGCCCTAGTTCGACCCTAGTTGGACACTAGCTACGCCCGAGTCGTGCCCTAGTTGCGCCCTAGTTGTGACCTGGTTACGCCCTCCTTGTGTCCTACTTGCGCCCTACTTGCCTTTTAGTTGTGGCCTAGTTGCCCCCTCATTGCACGCTAGTTACGCCTCAGTTTGGTACTAGAAAAGCCCTAATTGCACCTTAGTTGCATCCTAGTTGCGCCTAGTTGCGACCTAGTTGTGCCCTAGGATCACTGTACTTGCGTTCTCCTTGTGCCCTAGTTGAGCCATAGTTAAGTCCTAGTTACGCCCTCCTTGTACCCTCCTTGCCCCCTACTTGTGCCCTAGTTGCGCCCTAGTTGCATCCTACTTGCATCCTACTTGCGCCCTAGTTGCGCCCTATTTGCGCCCTAGTTATGTCCTAGTTGTGCCCTAGTTGCGCCCTAGTTGCGCCCTCCTTGCACCCTTGTTGCGCTCTACTTGCGCCCTAGTTGCGTCCTAGTTGCGCCTTAGTTGGGCACTAGCTACGCCCTAGTTACACCCAAGTTGCTCCTAAGTTGCGCCCTAGTTGCATCCTACTTGTGCCCTACTTCCGTACTAGTTGTGCCCTACTTGTATCCTACTTACGCCGGAATTGCTCCCTAGTTGCGCATTCATTAGGCACTAGCTACACCCTAGTTGCATCCTACTTGCATCCTACTTGCGCCCTACTTGTGCCATACTTGCACCCTAGTTGCGCCCTCCTTGCATCCTAGTTCTACCCTAGTTGTGCCCTTGTTGCGCCCTAGTTGCGTCTCACTTGGACACTAGCTTCACCCTAGTTGTGCCATAGTTGCGCCCTAGTTGTGCCCTAGTTGGGTCCTACTTACGCCCTACTTACGCCCTACTTACGCCCTACTTGCTCCCTAGTTGCACTCTAGTTGCGCCCTAGGTAAGTCCTACTTTTGTGCTACTTGTGCCCTACTTGCACCCTAGCTGTATCCAAGTTGCGCCCTAGTTACGCCCTGCTTGTGCCGTACTTGCGCCCTAGTTACACCCTATTTGTGACCTAGTTGCGCCCTAGTTGCGTCCTAATTGTACCCTAGTTGCGCCCTACTTGCGCCCTAGTTGCGGTCTCCTTGCACCCTAGTTGCGCCCTAGTTGCGCCTCAGTTGGGCACTAGCTAAACCCTAGTTCTTCCCTAGTTGCTCCCTAGTTGCGCCCTAGTTGCGTCCTACTTGCACCCTATTTGCGTCCTAGTTGCACCCTAGTTACGTCCTATTTGTGCCTGACTTGTGCCCTAGTTGCGCGTCAGTTGTGAACTACCTACGCTGTTATTGCGCCATAAGTGAGCCCAAGTTATGCCCTACTTTGTGCCCTACTAATGTCCTACTTGCCCCCTAGTTACGCCCTTGTTGCGCCATAGTTGTGCCCTTCTTGTCCCCTACTTGCAGCCTAATTGTGCCCTAGTTGCACCCTAGTTGTGCCCTAGTTGTGCCCTACTTGAGTCTCAGTTAGGCACTAGCTACGCCCTAGTTGCGTCCAAGTTAGGCCCTAGTTACGCCCTAGTTGCGCCCAAGTTGCGCCCTAGTTACGTCCTATTTGCGTCGTATTTGCGTCATGTTTGCACCCTGGTTGAGCCCTAGTTACGCCCTAGTTGCGCCTAATTTGGGCACTAGCTACGCCCTTGTTGCGCCTTAGTTGCGCCCTAGTTGTGCCCTAGCTGCGCCTCAGTTGGGTACTAGCTAAGCCCTAGTTGCACCTTAGTCGTGCCCTTGTTTCACCCTAGTTGCGACCTAGTTGCACCTTTGATTCGCCCTTCTTGCGCCCTACGTGTGCCCTAGTTGCGCCATAGTTAAGCTTTAGTTACAACCTACTTGCGCCCTACTCGTGCCCTACTTGTGCCCTAGTTGCACCCTACTTGTGCCCTATTTATGCCCTACTTGTGCCTTACTTGCACCCTTTTTGTGCTCTAGCAGCGTCCAAGTTGTGCACTAGTTCCACCCTACTTGCGCCGTAGTTACGCCCTATTTGCACCCTAGTTGTGCCCTAGTTGCACCCTAGTTACGACCTAGTTGAGTCTCAGTTGGGCAATAGCTACACCCTAGATGCGTCTAAGTTGCGCCCTAGTTGCCCCTAGTTCCGTCCTAGTTACACCCTACTTGTGCCCTAGTTGCGTCATGATTGCACCCTTGTTGCGTCCCCATTACGCCCTAGTTGCGCCTCAGTTGGGCACTAGCAACGCCCTAGTTGCGCCCTAGTTGCACCCTAGTTGTCCCTTGTTGCGCCTCAGTTGGGTACTAGCTAAGTCCTAGTTGCACCTTAGTTATGCCCTAGTTGTGCCCTAGTTACACCCTACTTGCACCATATTTGCGCCCTAGCTGCGTCCAAGTTACGCCCTAGTTGCGGCCTACTTGCGCCGTACTTGTGCCCAAGTTGCGTCCTATTTGTGTCCTAGTTGTGCCCTAGTTGCACCCTAGTTACACCCTAGTTAAGCCCTGATTGCGACCTATTTACGCTCTACTTACACCCTAGTTGGGCCCTAATTTCGACTCAATTGGGCACTAGCTATACGCTATTTGGACCCTGGTCGCTCCCAAGTTACGCCCTAGTTGCATTCTACTTGCACCCTACTTGCGCCCTAGTTGCACCCTACTTGCACCCTACTTTTACCCGACTTGCATCCAATTTGCGCCTTAATTTGGCACTAGCTTTGCCCTAGTTGTGTCCTAGTTACACCCTAGTTGCGCCCTAGTTGCGGCCTACTCACGCCCATTTTGCGCCCTAGTTGCGCCCTAGTTGCACCCTAGTTGCGCCTTACTTGCGCCATACTTGCGCCCTAGTTTTGCCCAAGTTGCGCCCTAGTTGTGTCCTACTTGAGTCTTGCTTGCATCCTAGTTCCGTCCTAGATGCGCCCTAGTTGCACCCTAGTTGCGCCCTAGTTGTGCCCTAGTTGCGCCCTAGTTGCGCCCTAGTTGTGCCCTAGTTGTGTTGTAGTTGGACACTAGCTATGCCCTAGTTGCGCCCTAGTTGTGTCCTAGTTGTGCCATAGTTGCGCCCTTCTTGCGCTCTACTTCTGCCCTACCTGGGCCCTAGTTGCGCCTGGGTTGGGTACAAGCTAAGCCCTTGTTGCACCTTAGTTGAGACCTAGTTGCACCCTAGGTTTGCCCTTTTTGCGCCCCACTTGTACCCTAGTTACGCCATAGTTGTATTAGAAACCGGGGTGCGGTTCCAACGTGGGCCGACGGGTCTTATGTGTGCTCACGGCTATGTTTTGTACGGGTGGTTCTGAGTCTAAGTGTGAGCTTTCTGGTCGCCTCACGCTATGTTTGTTTCTGGCAGTTGAAGACAAATGCGAGACAGTCACTTTTGCGTGGGGAAGAGCGATTTTGCATTAGTTTTTGGACATGGACATGATCTGAACATCTGTAGGGCTAGTCATGAACTCTCCAACGCACCAAACCGTGCGCGATTCGGATAACCGTAGCTCCCACTACGTTAGTCAAAGCTCAGCACCCCAAACCAGCTGCTCAGTTGGCGGCGCGCACCACGTCGCCCGCTGAAGCGCCCTCACACATCAAGGACCCATCAAAACGCCATTCCGGAGGCGCAGATGACCCTACACGTAGTGGCGGTGTCCCTTGCGCCTTTGGGGTCTGTTTCGATGCGTTCATCATCTAGTTTGGTGATGGGCATTGATGTGGGTCGAAACCTGTTTGCGGATTCTGACTGGACCATCTTAAAAACCAAAAAAAAAAAAAAAACCTGTTCGCGGACCTATTGTCAGAATTTTGACTAAGTCCCCGAGTAACAAAACGTACTACTGAGTTTCGGACGCCAAGCCAGAGATTTGGCTAAGTCCCTCAGTAACAAACTGCACTACTGGCATCCGGCGGATCATTCACCGGTCGCCTCGGCAGCCCTTCCGGAGCAAAATCTCCAGATGGACTTTTGTTACTCGGTCAGGTGGATTATCAACCTCCAGTCGAACCGTGGCCGACTCCCAGAGCCGCCGTGCACACCCCAACTTTGGAAGCTCATATCTCCCTCGTTACTTGTCCGAATCAGATGAAACAACTTCCACCGGATTTAGCAACTTGTCAGCTTTTAGAGGCAACCCTCCATTTTAGGATCCGAGCAATACTTGAGTCGCCAGATCCAACGACGAGGAATTTCCTCTCTCTAGCGGCTCGTCGGCGCCTCCCGGCGCCGCACTTGGTCATGTAGAGGGGCAAATCTTGAACAAGTTGAGCCCTAGTTACGTCCTAATTGTGCCCTACTTACTCCATAGTTGCACCCTAGTTGCGCCTTAGTTATGACCTTCTTGTGTCCTACTTGCGCCTTACTTGCGTCCTAGCTACGTCCAAGTCGCAATCTAGTTACGCCCTACTTACGTCGTACTTGCGCCCTAGTTGCTCCCTACTTGCGCCCTAGTTGCATCCTAGTTGCACCCTATTTACACCCTACTTGTGCCCTAGTTGCGCTCTACTTGTACCCTAGTTGTACCCTAGTCGCTCCCTAGTTGCGTCCTACTTGCGATCTACTTGTGCCCTAGTTGCGCTCTATTATGCCCTACTTGTGCACGACTTGCGCCCTAGCTGCACCTTGATTGGGCACTAGCTACGTCCTTGTTGAACTATAGGTCAACCCTAGTTGCACCCTACTTGTGCCCTACTTGCGACCTACTTGCCTCCTATTTACGCCCTCGTTACGCCGTGGTTTCACCCTTCTTGTGCCCTACTTGCGTCGTACTTACACCTTAGGTGCGCCCTACTTACTCCCTAGTTCCGCTTTAATTGTGTCCTAGTTGTGCCCTAATTGAGCCTTTCTTGTACCCTAGTTACACTCAAATTGCGCCCTACTTGCACCCCACTTGCGCCATACTTGCCCCCTAGTTGCACCCTACTCGCGTCCTACTCGTGCCCTAGTTGTGTCCTAGGTGCGTCCTAGTTGAGTGTCAGTTGGGCACTAGCTACGTCCTAGCTGCGCCCAAGTTGCGCCTTACTTGCGCCCTAGTTGTGCCCTCAATACGCTCTACCTGCACCCTAGTTTTGCCCTGCTTGCACCCTAGGTACGCCCTAGTTGTGCCCTAGTCGCGCCCTAGTTGCGTCTCAGTTGGGCACTAGCTACGCCCTAGTTGCGCCCTAGTTGCACACTAGTTGTGCCTCCATTGGGTACTAGCTAAGTCCTTGTTGTGCCTCAGTTGTACTCTAGTTGCGCCGTAGTTGCAATCTAGTTGCACCCTATGTTTGTCCTACTTGCACCCTTCTTGCGCCCTAGTTGCGCCCTAGTTGCACCCTCGTTACGTCCTATTTGCGTGCTACTTGCATCCTACTTGCGCCCTAGTTGCGCCTTAGTTTTGCCCTACTTCATCCATACTTGTACCCTAGTTGCGCCATGTTTGCACCGTAGTTGTGTTGTGGATGCACCCTAGTTGCGCCCTACTTGCGCCCTAGTTACGCTCTACTTACATCCTAGTTGCGCCCTAGTTGTACCTCAGTTGGGCACTACCTACGTTCTAGTTGCACCCTAGTCGCTCCCTAGTTGTGTCCTAGTTGTTTCTTGCTCACGCCCTAATTGTGTCCTAGTTGTGCCTTACTTGTGTCCTACTTGTGCCCGACTTGGGCCCTAGTTGTCCCTCAACTGGGCACTTGCTACGCCCTAGTTGCAACCTAGTTGCGCCCTAGTTAGACCCTGGTTGTACACTACTTGCGCCCTAGTTGCACCTAGTTGTGCCCTTCTTGCGCCATACTTGCGTCCTACTTTTGCCCAAGTTGCGCCATAGTTGCACCCTGCTTGCATCCTAGTTACACCCTAGTTACGCCCTGGTTACAACCTAGTTGTGCCCTAGTTGCGCCTCAGTTGGATACTAGCTAAGCCCTAATTGCGCTTTAGTTGCGTCCTAGTTACGACCTAGTTGTGCCTTAGGTGTGCCCTACTTACGCCCTAGTTGCGCCATTATTGAGCCCTAGTTACGCCCTACCTGCACCCTATTCACTCCCTACTTGTGCCTTAGATACGCCCTTAGTTGTGCCCTTGTTACGCCCTACTTGCGTCCTACTTGCGCCCTACTTGCGCCCTACTTGTGCCGTACTTGCACCCAAGTTGCATCCTATTTGTGTCCTAGTTGCGCCCTAGTTGCGCCCTGGTTGCGCCCTACTTGCACCCTAGTTGCCCTCAACTTCTGCCCTAGTTGTGCCCTAGTTGTGCCTCAGTTGGACACTAGGTACGTCCTAGATGCGCCGTAGTCACTCCCTAGTTTCTCCCTATTTTCGCCCTTCTTGCGTCAAAGTTGCATCCTGCTTGCGCCCTACTTGCGCCCGACTTGGGTCCTCATTGCCCCTCAATTGGGCACTAGCTACACCCTAGTTACTCCATAGTTGAGCCTTAGATGCGCCCTACTTGTATCCTAATTTCGCTGTACTTGTGTCCTACTTGCGCCCTAGTTGCGCCCTAGTTGTGTCCTAGTTGTACCCTTCTTGTGCCCTACTTGTGCCGTACTTGTGCCCTTGTTGCGCCCTAGTTGTTCCCTAGTTGCACCTCTCTTAGGCACTAGTTACACCCTAGTTACCTCCTAGTGGGGCCTACTTGTGTCCTAATTGCGTCCTAGTTGCACCCTAGTTGCTCCATACTTGCAACCTGCTTGTACCCTACATGCGCCCTAGTTGCGCCATAGTTGAGGCTTAGTTTCCCCCTACTTGCACCCTATTCGCTCTCTAGTTGTACCCGAATTGCACCCTAGTTGCACACAAATTGCGCGTTACTTGCATCCTAGTTGCGTCCTACTTGAGCTCTAGCTGCACCCTAGTTGCGCACTACTTGCGCCCTACTTGCACCCTTCTTGCACAATATTTACACCCTAGTTGCACCCTACTTGTGTCCTTGTTATGCCCTGGTTATGTCCTAGTTGCGTCCTAGTTGCGTCTTAGTTGGACACTAGTTACGCCCTAGTTGTGCCCAAGTTACGCCCTACTTGCATCCTCGTTGCGCCCTACTTGCACCCTAGTTACGGCCCAGTTACGTCCTAGTTGTGCACTAGTTGTACCTCAGTTGGGCACTAGCTACATGTTATTTGCGCCTTAGTTGCACCCTAGTTACGGCTTCATTGTGCCTCAATTGAGTACTGGCTAGGTCGCTACTAGGGCGCAACTAGGGCGCAACTAAGGCACAGCTAGGACTTGTTGTGCCGTAGTTGCGTCCTAGTTGTGCCCAAGTAATGACCTAGTTGCGTCCTTGGTTTGCCCTACTTGCGCCCTCCTTGTACCCTAGTTGCACCATATTTGTGCCCTAGTTATGCCCTACTTGTGCCGCACTCGAGCCCTACTTGTCTCCTAGTTGCGTTCTAGTTGCGCCCTTACTATGCCCTACTTGCGTCCTCCTTGCACCCTACTTGCGCCCTAGCTGCGTCCAAGTTGCGCTCTAGTTGCGCCCTACTTGTGCCATACTTGCGCCCTTGTTTCACCGTATATTTGCCCTAGGTGCGGCCTAGTTGCGTCCTAGTTGTGTCCAAGTTGCGCCCTACTTGTGCCCTAGTTGCGCTCTAATCGCACCCTAGTTGCACCCTAGTTGCGCCTGAGTTGGGCATTAGCTAGGTCCTAGTTGCACCCTTGTTGCTCCCTAGTTGCATCTTAGTTGTGTCCTATTTGTACCCTACATGCGCCCTAGTTGCACCCTACTTGCACCCTATTTGCGCTCGACTTACGTCCTAGTTGCACCTCAATTGGGTTCTAGTAACACCCTAGTTGCTCCATCGTTGAGCCCTAGTTCTGTCCTACTTGCGCCCTACTTGTGTCCTACTTGCGGCCTAGTTGTGCCCTAGTTGCACCCTAATTGCGCCCTTCTTTTGCACTACTTGCGTCCTACTTGCGCATTAGTTGCGCCCTAGTTGCGCCCATGTTGTGCCCTAGTTGAGCCTCCCTTGGACACTAGTTGCATCCTAGTTATGCCCTTATTGAATCCTAGTTACGTCCTAGTTAAGCCCTACTTGCACCCTTCTTGTGCCCTACTTGCGCTCTACTTGCACTCTACTTGCACCATAGTTGTTCCCTACTTGTGTCCTACTTGCACCCTACTTGCGCCCTAGTTCTGCCATAGTTGCACCCTAGTAGCACCATACTTCCTCCCTTTTTTCCCCTAGTTGCGTCCTAGTTGTACCCTAGTTGTCCTCTTGTTGCAAGCTACTTGCGTCCTAGTTGCGTCATACTTGAGCCCTAGTTACACCCTAGTTGTGCTCTACTACCGCCCTACTTGCGCCATACTTGTGCCCTGCTTGCACCATACTTTGCATCATGCTTGCACCCTAGTTGTGTCCTACTTGCATCCTAGTTTTGCCCTAGTTGTACCCTAGTGGAACCCTAATTGAGTCTTAGTTGGACACTAGTTATGCCCTAGTTGCGCCCAAGTTGTGCTCTAGTTGCGTCGTAGTTTCGTCCCAGTAACACCCTACTTGTGCCCTAGTTTCACTCTGCTTGCACCCTACTTGCACCCTAGATGCGCCCTAGTTGCACCCTAGTTGTGCCTCAGTTGGGCACTAGATACTTCCTAGTTGTGTCCTACTTGCGCCCTAGTTGCGCCCTAGTTGCGCCTCAGTTGGGTACTAGCTAAGTCGTAGTTGCGCCTTCGTTGCACCCTAATTGTGTCCTAGTTCCGACCTAGTTGCACCCTAGGTTCACCCTACTTGCGCCCTCCTTGTGTCCTAGTACTACCATAGTTGAGCCCTAGTTTTTCCCTACTTGCACCCTACTCGTGCCCTAATTTTATCCTAGTTGAGCCCTAGTTGCGCCCTAGTTACTCCCTACTTTCGTCCAGGTTGTTTCCTACTTGCGCCCTACTTGCTCCCTACTTGTGCCCGACTTGTGCATTGGTTGCACCTCAACTGGGCACTAGCTATGCCCTAGTTGCACCCTAGTTGTGCCCGATTTGTGCCCTAGTTGCACCCTAGTTGAGCCCTACTTGCGCCCTACTTGCGCCCTAGTTGCGTCCTAGTTGCACACTAGCTGCGTCCTACTTGCGCCATATTTGTGCCCTAGTTTTGCCCAAGTTGCACCCTAGCTGCATCCTACTTGCACCCTAGTTGTGCCTTGCTTGCATCCTAGTTCTGCCCTAGTTGTGCCCTAGTTGCACCCAAGTTGCGCCTCTGTTGGGCACTAGCTATGCCCTAGTTGTGTCCTAGTTGCGCCCCAGTCGTGCCCTTGTTGTGCCCTCCTTGTGCCATTCTTGCACCGTTCATACGCCCTAGTTGCGCCCTAGTTGCGCCTCAATTGGGTACTAGCTAAGCCCTTATTGTACCTTATTTCCGTCCTAGTTGCGCCCTAGTTGCGACCTAGTTGTTTCCTAGGTTCTTCCTACTTGCGCCCTAGTTGCGCCCTAGTTACGCCTTAGTTGGACATTAGCTACGCCCTAGTTTCACCATAGTCGCTCCCTAGTCGCACCCTAGTTGCGTAGTAGTTCCGTCCTACTTGCGTCCTACTTGCGTCTGACTTGCGCTCTAGTTGTGCCTCAATTGGGCATTAGCTACGCCCTAGTTGTACAATAGTTGAGTCCTAGTTACGCCTTACTTGCACCCTACCTGCGCCCTACTTGCGCCCTAGTTGCGCCCTAGCTTTGCCCTAGTTCCATCATTCTTACGTCCTACTTGCACCTTACTTGTGCCCTCGTTGCTCCCTAGTTACACCCTAGTTGTGCCCTAGTTGTGCCTCATTTAGACACCAGCTACGCCCTAGTTGTGCCCCAATTGTAACATAGTTGTACCCTAGTTACGCCCTAGTTGCACCCTACTTGCACCCTACTTGCACCCTACTTGCCCCCTAGTTGCGCCCTAGTTTCTCCCTACTTGTGCCCTACTTGAAACCTACTTGCGCCCTAGTTACGCCCTAATTGTGCCCTACTTACGCCCTACTTGTACCCTATTTCTGCCCTAGTTGCATCCTAGTTGTACCCTAGTTGTACCATAGTTGCACGCTACATGCATCCTTGTTGCGCTCTACCAGAGCCCTATTTAATCCTAGTTTCACCTTACTTCTGCCCCACTTGTAACCTACTTGTGCCATACTTCTACCCTAGTTGCGCCCTACTTGTGTCCTAGTTGTGCCCTAGTCGTGCACTTGTTGCGCCCTAGATGACTCTTAGTTGAGCACTAGCTACGTCCTAGTTGCGCCCTAGTTGCGTCCTAGTTGCGCACTAGTTGCACCTTAGTTGGGCACTAGCTACGCCCTAGATGCGCCCTAGTTGTGCCCTAGTTGCGTCCTAATTGCGCCTCACTTGGGTATTAGCTAAGCCTTGGTTGCGCCCTAGTTGCACCCTAGTTGCGTCCTGGTTACGACCTCCATGCGCCCTATGTTTGCTCTATTTGTGTCCTACTAGCATCCTGGTTGCGCAATAGTTGAGCCCTAGTTACGCCCTACTTGCGCCCTACTCACGCCCTACTTGTGCCCTAGTTGCGTCCTACTTGCGCCCTGGTTACGCCGTACTTGCGTCCTACTTGCGTCCTACTTGCGCACTAGCTACGTTCAAGTTGGGCCTAGTTGCACCCTACTTGCCCCGTACTTGCACCATAGTTACGTCCTCTTTGCGCCCTGGTTGCACCCTAGTTGCGCCCATGTTGCGCCCTACTTGTGCCCTAGTTGCGCTGTACTTGTGCCCTAGTTGCGCCCTAGTTGCGCCTCCATTGAGCACTAGCTAGGCCCTAGTTGCGACCTAGTCCGTCCCTATTTCTGCCCTAGTTCCGCCCTCCTTGTGCACTACTTGCGCCCTAGTTGTACCCTACTTCTGCCCGACTTTCACCCGACTTGCACCCGAGTTGCGCCTCAGTTGGGCACCAGCTACGCCCTAGTTGTGTCATAGTTGAGCCCTAGTTGTGCCCTCCTTGTGCCCTACTTGTGCCCTACTTGTGTCCTAGTTGTGCTCTAGTTGCGTCCTAGTTGCGCCCTTTTTGCACCTTACTTGCACCCTACTTGCGCCCTAATTGTGCCTTAGTTGCACCTCACTTGGATACTAGCTTCGCCCTAGTTGCATCCTAATTACACCCTAATTGCACCCTAGTTGTTCCCTAGTTGTACCCTACTTGCGCCCTACATGCGTCCTACTTGCACCTTAGTTCCACCCTAGTTGCTCCCTACTTGCACCCTACTTACACCCTACTTGCACCCTACTTGCACCCTACTTGCACCCTAGTTGCACCCTACTTCCTTCCTATTTGTATCCTAGTTACGCCCTAGTTATACCCTAGTTGTGCCCTACTTGCACGCTACTTGCTGAGAGACTCAAGACGGATCTAATGCAACTGATCTCACTTCAAATGATCAAGTGTAGAGGGAGCTTAGGTCAGTTTAGTGTCAGCCATGGATCCGCACGTGCACACTAAGTGTTGGGCTCGAGCATCTAAGAGGTCGAGTGGGTGAGTCTCGATGTGCGAGACTCACCCGTCGGCCGACGAGCAAGGCTCGCCGGCAGAACATGCTCGAGCGAGGGCAAAGCCCTCGAGTGTCACCAAATCGGGGCACATGCCCCCGGTCCACAGTTTCCACCAAAAACCCAAACAAGTCACGTACTAAACTAGGACTAATCTAGGTTCTCACGGAGTGTACCATACCACAGGTTTGAGGAAATTCAGAGGTTTCACAAGGAACCTATCAGGGCAATGCTGTGAGAGAGAGGCAAGCACANAGCATGCCCTGCGCACTCATGTCCACACCGGAGGGAAAAATATACACAGAGAGGATTAACACGCCCCCTTGGACGTGAGTGCGTTGGGAATGCAACCAAGGTGCGCAAGCTGATGGTGAAGCGCGGGAGATGGGAGTGCCTTGGTGAGAAAGTCAGCCAGCTGAGCATCACCGCTGATGGGACACACTTGGACGACACCTCCCTCGACTGCTTCTCGAACAAAGTGGTGCTCTACACTAATGTGCTTTGTGCGAGGATGCAACACGCCATCGTTTGCTGCAATGCGGCGTGCGGCAGAGCTGTCGCTATGCAGAGCTATGGCATGAGTGTGCAGGCCCAACTCCTCAAGCAGTCGTGCCAACCAAATGCATTCACATGCGGCCTCACCCAACGCCATGTACTCCGCTTCCGCCACACTCCGTGCCACACACGACTGCTTTGCACTACGCCACGACACTGCCGTTCCCCACACTCGAAACACATAACCACCACGACTACGAGCCCCACGATCACGTGCATAGTCACTGTCACAAAACCCATCCAACATGGGACTCACAGAGGGGGCAAAGACCAAACCAAGCTCAGCTGTGTCCATCACATAGCGCAGCAGCTTCAACAATGCTTTAAGATGTGTGCTTCTTGGTTGTTGACTGAACTGTGCCAGCACGTTGACTGCGCATGAGATGTCTGGACGTGTGGTGGAGGCAAGATATGACAAACTGCCAGTGATTTGTCTGTAGAGTGTGGGGTCACTGTCCGGTCCGTAGTCAGTGGTGTTTGCATCCAGGAGGTGTGCATACACATCAGG
>SZWC01000296.1:299526-339011 GCA_023375785.1 Penium margaritaceum | reverse complement strand
CAATCTCTGACCTGGCGACTGTGGCATCGCCGTTGGTTCTGGCGGCTGAAGCTCCATGGGCGCTGTCCACCTAGCAGCAGGGGCTCCGACCGTGGGCTGCTGCGATCCGGCCATGTCCGTGTATATGCGCTGCGCCCACTCTGGTGCGGGAACTGGGGCGGCCGAGTTGGGTGGCATGTAGAAGGAACCCTGGTAGAGAGGGAATGATCCCTGATAGGGCAGATGGCCAGCCAGCGACTGCACAGGAGATGGCATGTGGGTGACACCGCCAAAGGGCATCGGCGCCCGAGGTCCAGCGATCATGGGTGTGGGCCATGCTGGTGGCTGTGACTGCTGTCCAAGATGCGGACGAAAAGATGGGGCTGTGAACCGCTGCTGCGACTGCTGCTGCTGTGACGGTGTCATGATGCGCTGGAGGTCTGGACACGCACGCCAGAAGTGACCAGGTTTTCCGCAGTAGTTACAGGTGCGCTGTCCACCCCTACCCCGACCGCGCCCTCGACCCCCGCCAGGCTGGGTGCCTGTACCTCCCTGTCCCCAACCTCCTCCACCTCTACCTCCTCCCTGAGCAGAGTTGGTGGGAACACTCGGTGAGGACTGATGCACAAAGGCGCTGGGCGATGGGGTGTTGGCCTCTCGGGCCTCGCCACGGAGGATGTCCTCGTAGTGGCGCAACTCCTCAAACACCTCCGCGAGGTCGGTGTTCTCGATGTCGGTCACCCGTAGACGCCGAAGAAGCCCTCGCCGGAACTCCCTATAGGGTTCTCCAAGGTGCAGCAGGACGGGGTCCAGCCATTCGAGTACAGAGCAGGAAGCTCCAAGCCCGAGAATACGGCGGCGGAGATCCATTGCCGCATCCCAATACTCTGCTATCGGTGCCCCTGGTTTTGGGTACAGGTTTCTGAGTCGGTCTCGAAGGGAGATGACGAGCGCCATGCCCCGTTCCTCGTGACGCGTGGCTAGGTGCTGCCATGCCTCATGAGGACGCGGGGCCCCGCTGCGAGGGTCCGCTGGGTCCTCCCCTTTGCCTCCAAAACGAAAGTGGCGGATGGCATAGGACTGGTCGTCGGGCAGCGCTCGGACTAGGGCGTTGAAGGCCCGCAGTAGAACGCGGTCCTCAGTTGTATCGCTCGAGGGGAAGAGGTATAACTCCTCTAACCCGTGCTCCGCCGCCCACGCAAGGAAGATGTCCTTCCACGCTAGGAAGTCACGCGATCCTAAGGCGGGCGGAGTAAGGTCCCTTTGAGTCATCACCCTACTGAGGTCTTCCCACGTCACTGTCATTGCGCCGGCTCCTCCACTAGCCCCGGCGCCGGTGCCTTGCCCGCCGGGCACTGAACCCGCTTGGCTCATGGTTCCTGGGGCGCTCACACGTCCTAGGACGGCGCCGTGAGCCCTGGCCCTCCTTGTTGCCGACCGACAAAATTTCGGCAGCAATTCGCCGGGCCCACTTTGGGCCCAGTTTTCAGTCGCGAGCCGTACGCTCGTGGGATCCGCCTGTTCTTGGTCTAGGGAGCCCTCTCAGGCCACCTGCAACCTGAGCTGGCCGATCTGTGGGCCAAGGGACTCCGCCTCCGCCTCTAGGTGGCGGATTGGCCCTTGAGCGCTCCCTCCCACCCCTTTCTCGCCCTTGCGAACTTCCCCCTGCCTTCTGCCGCCTCTGCTGTCCGCGCGCGGCCTAGGGGAGGGCCTTAGACGCCCCCCAGCAACTTGCGCGGCCCGGTTGTGCGGCGGCCGCGCAGATCTGGATCCGCGAGCGGCCCGGCCGCCTCCTTTTTCCCTCGGCGCCGCCTCTATTCGTCGCTATCACGCCTAGGAAGCAGCTCTGATACCATGAGAGACTCAAGACGGATCTAATGCAACTGATCTCACTTCAAATGATCAAGTGTAGAGGGAGCTTAGGTCAGTTTAGTGTCAGCCATGGATCCGCACGTGCACACTAAGTGTTGGGCTCGAGCATCTAAGAGCTCAAGTGGGTGAGTCTCAATGTGCGAGACTCACCCGTCGGCCGGCGAGCAAGGCTCGCCGGCAGAACATGCTCGAGCGAGGGCAAAGCCCTCGAGTGTCACCAAATCGGGGCACATGCCCCCGGTCCACAGTTTCCACCAAAAACCCAAACAAGTCACGTACTAAACTAGGACTAATCTAGGTTCTCACGGAGTGTACCATACCACAGGTTTGAGGAAATTCAGAGGTTTCACAAGGAACCTATCAGGGCAATGCTGTGAGAGAGAGGCAAGCACATGAGGGACGTCTAATGGTTTGCGGTAGTCCAGTGTGACTCAGAGGTCACTGTGCGTCGCCTCCGCTCTCTTGGTCAGCATGCCCTGCGCACTCATGTCCACACCGGAGGGAAAAATATACACAGAGAGGATTAACACTTGCATCCTTGTTGCACCCTACTTGAGCCCTAGTTGCACCCTAGTTGCCCCTTACTTTCGTCCTGCCTGTACCCTACTTGCGCCATACTTGCACCCTAGTTGTGCATAACTTGCGTCCTAGTTGCGCCCTAGTTGTACCCTAGTTGTGCCCTAATTGAGTCTCACTTGGGCACTAGCTACACCCTAGTTGCGCCCTAGTTGCGTCCCAGTTGCGCCTTAGTTGCGCCTCAGGTGGGCACTAGCTACGTCCTAGCTACGTCCTTGTTGCGCCCTAGTTGTGCCCTAGTTGTGCCTCTCTTGGGTGCTAACTAAGCCCTAGTTTTGCCTTAGTTGCGCCCCAGTTGCGCCCTAGTTTTGACCCAGTTACGCCCTAGATTCGCCCTACTTGTGCCCTACTTGTGCCCTAGGTGCGCCGTAGTTGAGCCCTAGCTTTGTCCTACTTGCGCCCTGCTTGTGCCCTACTTGCGTCATAGTTGTAACCTAGTTATGTCCCATTTGCGCCCTACTTGCATCCTACTTGCGCCCTAGTTGCGTCAAAGTTGCACCCTAGTTACGCCCTACTTACGCAATACTTGCACCATAGTTGGAACCTATTTGCATGCTATTTGCACCCTAGTTACATCCTAGTTACACCCTAGTTACGCCCTAGGTATGTCCTACTTGCACCCTTGTTGCGCTCTACTTGCGCCCTAGTTGCGCCCTAGTTGTGCCTCAGTTGGGCACTAGCTACGCCCTAGTTGCACCCTAGTCGCTCCCTCGTTGTGCCCAAGTTGTGCCCTACTTGCGGTCTACTTGTGCCCTTATTGTATCCTACTTGCACCCTACTTGTGCCATAATTACACCCTAGTTACGCCTCAGTTGGGAACTAGTTGTTGCGCCCTAGTTGCGCGCTACTTGCACCGTACTTGCACCCTACGTGTGTCCTAGTTGCACCCTAGTTGTGCCCTAGTTGCACACAAGTCGTGTCCTACTTGCACCCTCGTTGCGCCATAGTTGTACACTATTTGTATCCTAGTTGCGCCCTTCTTGTGCCCTAGTTACGCCCTATTTGCGTCCAAGTTGCACCCTAGTTGCACCCTACTTGCACCCTACTTGTGCCATACTTGTACCCTTCTAGCGCCCTAGTTGCACCCTAGTTGCGTCCTTGTTGTGCCCTAGTTGCACGCTAGTTGCGCCTAAGTTGGACAAAAGCTAAGCCCTAGTTACGCCCTAGTTGATTCCTAGTTGCACCCTACTTGCATCCTCATTGCTCCCTACTTGCACCCTAGTTGTGTCCTTGTTGCGCCCTAGTTGCACACTATTTACATCTCAGTTGGGCACAAGCTACGCCCTGGTTGCGCCCTAGTTGCACCCTAGTTGCGCCCTAGTTGTACCCTAGTTGTGCCCTACATGCGCCCTACCTATATCCTAGTTGTGCACTAGTTGCATCTTAGTTGCACCCTACTTCTTCCCTACTTGTGCACTACTTGCGTCCAAGTTGCACCCTAGTTGCGCCCTAGATGCACCCTACTTGCGACCTACTTGCACCCTACTTCCACCGTTCTTGCGCCCTTCTTGCACCCTAGTTGCACCCTAGTTTCACCCTACTTGCATCCTAGTTGCGCCCTAGTTGCACCCTAGTTGCGTCCTAGTTGTGCCCTACTTGCACATTAGTTGCACCCTGGTTGCGCCCCAGTTGTGCCTCAGATGGACACTAGCAACGCCCTAGTTGCCACCTAGTTGCACCCTAGTTGCGTCCTAGTTGCGTCCTGCTTGCGCCCTAGTTGTGCCCTAGTTACGCACTACTTGCGCCCTTTTTGCACCCAACTTGCGCCATAGTTACACCCTAGTTGCACCTCAGTTGGGCACTAGCTACGCCTTAGTAGCACACTAGTAGGACCCTAGTTGCGCCCTAGTTGTGCTCTAGTACCGCCTTAGTTGCGCCCTAGTTATACCTCAGTTGGGCACTAGCTACACCCTAGTTACGCCCTACTTGCATTCTAGTTGCACCCTCGTTGTGCCATAGTTGCATCCTACTTGCGCCCTACTTACGTTGTTTTTATGCCCTAGTTGCACCCGAGTTGCGCCCTAGCTGTACCCTACTTGCGCCCAACTTTTACCCTACTTGTGCCTTAGTTGCATCCTAGTTGCTCCCTAGTTGCACCCTACTAGCACCCTACTTGCGCCATATACACACCCCAGTTATGCCCTAGTTGCGACCTAGTTGCACCCTGTTTGCGCCGAAGTTGCACCTCACTTGTGTCCTAGTTGTGTCCCAGTTGTGCCTCAGTTGGGCACTAGCTACACCCTTCTTGCACACTAGTTGGACCCTATGTGTACCCTAGTTGCATCCTAGTTGTGCCCTATTTGTCCCCTAGTTGCATCCTAGTTGTGCCCTAGTTGCGCCCTCCTTGTCACTCCTTGTGTCGTAGTTGCACCCTAGTTGTGCCCTAGTTGCGTCCAAGTTGCACCCTATTTGTGTCCTACTTGCACCGTTGTTGTGTCCTTCTTACGTCCTAGTTGTGTCCTGGTTATGCCTCATTGGGACACTATCTACGCCCTTGTTGCGCCCTAGTTGTACCCCAGTTGTGCCCTTGTTGCGCCCCAGTTGCGTCCTAGTTGCGCCCTCATTGCGCCCTAGTTGTACCCTACTTACATCCTACTTGCACACTTCTTGCACCCTAGTTGCGCCCTAGTTGTGCCCTAGTTGCACCCTGCTTGCACCCTCCTTGTTCCCTACTTGCACCCAAGTTGCGTCCTAGTTGCGCCCTAGTTGTGCCCTACTTGCACCCTACTTGCACCCTACTTGTGCCATAGTCGCACCCTAGTTGTGTCCTACTTACGCCCTAATTGTACTCTAGTTGTGCCCTAGTTGCGCCCTAGTTGCGCCCTAGTTGCACCCTACTTGTGCCCTAGTTCTGCCCTACTTGCGCCCTAGGATACCCTAGTTGCGCTCTAGTTGCGCCCTACTTGCATCCTACTTACACCCCTCTTGCGCCCTAGTTGTGCCATAGTTGCGCCCTAGTTCCTCCCTAGTTGTGCCTCAGTTAGACACTAGCTATGCCCTAGTAGACCCCTAGTTATACCCTACTTGCGCGCTACTTGCACCATATTTGCGTCCTAGTTGCACCCTAGTTGTGCCCTAGTTGCGCCCTAGTTGTGCCCTAGTTGCACCCTAGTTGTACTCTAGTTGCGCCTTATTTGGGCACCAGCTACACTCTAGTTGTACCCTAGTTGTGCCCTACTTGTGTCCTACTTGTGCCCTAGTTGTGCAGTAGTTCCACCCTAGTTACGCCCTAGTTGCGCCTTATTTGGGTACTATCTACATCCTAGTTGCGCCCTAGTTGTGCCCTAGTTACATCCTAGTTTTTCCCTAGTTGTACCCTAGTTGCACCCTACTTGCACCCTACTTGCATCCTAGTTGCGTCCTAGTTGCACCCTAGGTGCGCCCTCTCTTGCACCCTAGTTGTGCCCTACTTGCGCCCTAGTTGCGCCCTAGTTGCGCCCTACTTGTTCCCTAGTTGCGCCCTAGTTGTACCCTAGTTGCGCCTTAGTTGGGCAATAGCTACGCCCTAGTTGCACCCTAGTTGGGCCACAGTTGCGCCCTAAGTGTGCCTTACATACACCCTACTTATGCCCTTGTTGCGCTCTACTTGGATCCTAGTTGCACCATAGTTGCACCCTAGTTACGCCCTAGTTTCACCTCTGTTGGACACTAGCTAGGCCCTAGTTGTGTCCTAGTTGCGTCCTAGTGGCGTCCTAGTTGTGCCCTACTTGCGCCCTACTTGCGTCCTAGTTGCACCCTACTTACATCCTAGTTGCGCCCTAGTTGCATCCTAGTTTTGTCTGAGTTGGGCACTAGCTACGCCCTAGTTGCACCCTAGGTGCGCCCTTGTTGCGCCCTAGTTGTGCCCTATTTACATCCTGCTTGCGCCCTACTTGCGCCCTTGTTGCACCCTAATTACACCCTAGTTGCACCCTACTTGCACCCTACTTGCGTCCTATTTGTGCCCTAGTTGCACCCTACTTGCATCCTACTTGCGCCCTAGTTGTTTCCTAGTTACGTCCTAGTTACACCCTACTTGCATCCTACTTGAGCCCTATTTGTGCCCTAGTTGAACCTTAGTTGCGCCCTAGTTGCGCCCTACTTGTGGCCTATTTGCACCCTAGTTGTGCCCTAGTTGTGCCCTACTTGCGCCCTAGTCACACCCTTGTTGTGCCCTAGTTGCGCCCTAGTTGCGCCCTAGTTGCACCCTACTTACGTCCTAGTTGCGCTCTAGCTGCGCCCTACTTGCGCCCTACTTCCACGCTACTTACGCCCTACTTGCGTCCTAGTTACGCCTTAGTTGCGTCTTGGTTACGCCCTAGTTGCGCCCTACTTGCTCCGTACTTGCGCCCTACTTTTGCCCTATTTGCGCCCTACTTGCACACTTGTTGCTCCCTAGTTGGGCCCTGGTTGCACCTCATTTGGGCACTTGCTAGGCCCTAGTTGCGCCCTAGTTGCGCCCTTGTTGCGCCCTAGTTGCGCCCTAGTTGCGCCCTACTTGTGCTCTACTTGCGCCCTACTTGTGCCCTAATTTTGCCCTATTTGTGCCCTAGTTGCACCCTAGTTACACCCTACTTGCACCCCAGTTGCACCTCAGTTGGGCACTAGCTACGCCCTAGTTCGTAAAAGGCAAAAAGGCAAAAGGCAAAAGGCAAAAAGGCAAACTACAAATTGTAAAAGGCAAAGGGCAAAAAGGCAAAACGTAAAAGGCAAAAGGGAGAAGGCAAAGGGCAAAAAGGCAAACTGCAAAAGGTAAAAGGCAAAAGGAAAAAGGCAAAAGGTAAATGTCAAAAGACAAAAGGAAAAAGTAAAAAGGCAAAAGGCAAAAGGCAAAAGGAAAAAGGGAAGAGGCAAAAGGAGGAATGTAAAAAGGCAAACAACAAAAGGTAAAAGGCAAAAGGAAAAAGCCAAAAGGAAAAAGGCAAAAGGCAAAGGTATAAGGCAAAAGGCGAAAGGCAAAAGGGAAAAAGGCAAAGGAAATAAGCAAAAGGAAAAAAGGCACAACACAAAAGGCAAAGATACAAGGAAAAAGGAAAAAATGCACAAGGCAAAGAGCAGAAGGCAAAGGGCAAAAGGCAAAAGGCAAATAGCAAAAGGAAAAAGGCAAAGGACAAAAGGCAGAAGGGAAAAGGCAAAAGGTAGAAGGCAAAAGGAAAAAAGAAAAAGCAAAAGGCAAAAGGCAAAAAGGAAAAAGGCAAAGGTAAAAGGCAAAATGGAAAAAGGAACAAGGCAAAAGGCAAAAGGAAAAAAGGCAAAAGGCGAAAGGCAAAAGTTAAAAGGCAAACGGAGAAAACGCAAACGGAAAAAGGCAAAGGGACAAGGCAAAAGGCAAAAAATGCACAAGGCAAAGGGCAAAAGGCAAGAGGCGAAAGGCAAGAAACAAAGGCAAAAGGCAAAGGTGAAAGGCAAACACAAAAGGAAAAAGGAAAAAGGCAAAAGGAAAAAGGGAAAAGGGAGAAGGCAAAAGGCAAAAAGAAAAAGTCAAAAAGCAAAAGGCTAACCACAAAATGCAAAAAGCAAAAGGCAAACCAAAAAGCCATAAGGCTAAAGGGAAAAGGCAAAAGGAAGAAGGGAAAAGGGAAAAGGCACAAGGCATAAGGCAAAATTCAAAAGGCAAAAGGCAAATGGAAAATGGCAAATGGCAAAAAGGAAAAGGCAAAAGGCAAAAGGCAAAAGGAAAAAGGAAAAATGAAAATGGCAAAAGGCAAAAGGCAAAACACAAAGGCAAAACACAAAGGCAAAAGGCAAAAGGAAAAAGGAAATGGAAAAAGGAAGAAGGGAAAAGGCAAGAGAAAGAGGCGAAAGGAAAAAGGAAAATTTCAAAACGCAAAGGGTAAAATACAAGAGCTAAAAGTTAAAATGCAAAAGGAAAATGGAAAAAGGAAAAAGGCAAAAGGCAAAAGACAAAAAGGCAAAAGGCAAAAATGCAAAAGGCAAAAGGCAAAAGGAAAAGGGTAAAAGGCAAAAGGCAAAAGGCAAAAGGCAAAAGGCAAAGGGAAAAAGGCAAAGGGAAAAAGGCAAAAGGAAAGCGGCAAAAGACAAAAGGTAAAAGGTAAAAGGCAGAAGGAAAAGGGCAAAAGGAAAAGGGCAAAAGGCAAGAGAGAAAAGACAAAAGGCATAAGGCTAAAGGCAAAATGCAAAAGGCAAAAGGCAAAAGGAGAAAGGCAAAAGGCAAAAGTCAAAAGGCAAAAGGCAAAAGGCAAAAGGAGAAGGGCAAGAGGCAAAGGCAAAAGGCAAAAGGCAAAAGGAAAAAGGAAAAAGGCAAAAGCAAAAGGCTAATGGAAAAAGTCAAAAGGCAAGAAGCAAAAGAAAAAAGGCAAAAGGCAAAAGGCAAAACACAAAAGGAAAAGGCAAAAGTCAAAAGGCAAAAGGCAAAAGAAAAGGGAAGAAGGCAAACGGAAAAGGGCAAAGGGCTAGAGGGAAAGGGTCAAAATCATTAGGCAAAAGGCAAAAGGAAAAAGGTAAAAGGCAAAGGGCAGAAAGAAAAAGGAAAAAGAAAAAAAGGCTAAAGGTAAAAGGAAAAAAGGAAAAGGAAAAACGCAAAGAGCAAAAGACAAAAGGTACAAGGCAAAAGGCAAAGAGCCAAAAGGAAAAAGATAAAGAGAAAACGGCAAAAGGAAAAAAGCAAAAGGCAAAACGCAGAAGGAAAATAGCAAAAGGCAAAAGGAAAAACGAAAAATCAAAAGGCAAAAGGCAAGAGGAAAAATGCAAAAAAAAGGGCACAAGGCAAAAGGCAGAGGGAAAAAGGCAATAGGCAAAAGGCAAAAGGTAAAAGGTAAAAGGAAAAAGGCAAAAGGAAACATGCAAAGGGCAAAAGGCAAAGGGTAGAACGCAAAAGGAAAATGGCAAAAGATAAAATACAAAAGGCAACAGGCAAAAGATGAAATGCAATGGTAAAAAGGCAAAAGGATAAAGGCAAAAGGGAAGAGGCAAATGGTAAAATAAAAAAGGGAAAAGGCAAAAGCCAAAAGGCAAAAGGAAAAATGCAAAAGGCAAAAGGTAAAAGTAAAATGGAAAAAGGAAAAAGGAAAGAGGTGAAAGGCAAAAGGCAAAGGCCAAAAGTCAAAAGGCAAAAAGCAAAAGGCAAAAGGCATTAGGAAAAAGGATAAATGTAAAACACAAAACTCAAAACAAAAAGGCAAAAGGCAAAAGGAAAAATGCAAAGGCAAAAGGAAAAAGGCAAAAGGAAAATGGAAGAAGGAAAAGGGCAAAAATCACAAGGCAAAAGGCAAAAGGCAAGATGCAAAAGTCAAAAGGGAAAAGGCGAAAGGCAAAAGGCAGGAGTTAAAAGGAAAAAGGTAACAGGCAAAAGACAAAAGGAAAAAGGCAAAAGAAAAAAGGCACAAGGCAAAAGGCAAAAGGCAAAAGGCATAAGTCATAAGGAAAAATGCAAATGGAAAAAGGCAAAAGGAAAAAGGGAAAAATGCATAACACAAAAGGAAAAGGCCACAAGGCAAAAGGTAAAAGGCTAAAGGCAAAAAGGCAAAAGGCAAAATTAAAAAGGCAAAAGGCAAATCGCAAATGGCAAAGGTAAAGGACAAAGGGAAAAATGCCAAAGGAAAAAGCAAATAGGAAAAAATCATTAGGAAAAAGGAAAACACAAAACGCAAAATTTATGACGTAAAACAAAGAAGGCACAGGGCAAAAGGCAAAAGGTAAAAGGAAAAAGGCAAAAGGCAAAAAGCAAAAGGAAAAAGGAGAAAGGCAAAAGGCACACTGCAAAAGGCAAAAGGCAAAAGGAAAAATTGAAAAGGCAAAAGGCAAAAGGCAAAAGAAAAAATGCAAATGGAAAAAGGCAAAAAAGCAAAAAGGCAAGAGGCAAAAGGAAAAAGGATAAAGGTAAAAGGAAAAAGGCATGAGGCTAGATGAAAAATGCAGAAGGCAAGAGGCAAAGGGCAAAAGGCAGAAGTAAAAAAGGCGAAAGGCAAAAGGAAAAACACAGAAGGCAAACCACGAAAGGCAAAAGACAAAAGGCAAAAGGCAAGAGGCAAGAGGCAAAGGCAAAAGGCAGAAGGAAAAATGAAAAGGGAAAAGGCAAAATCTATTAGGAAAAAGGAAAACGCAAAACGCAAAATGCAAGACAAAAGAGACAAGGGGCAAAAGGCGAAAAGAAAAAGGCAAAAGGCAAAGGCAAAGGCAAAAGGCAAAAGGCAAGAGGCAAAAAGAAAAAGATAAAAGGCAAAGGCAAAAGGCAAAGGCAAAGGGTAGAAGGAAAAGGGAAAAAATCAAAAGGCAAAAGAAAAAGGCAAAAGGCAAAATTCAAAAGGCAAAAGGCAAAAGGCCAAAGGAAAAAGGTACAAGAAAAAGGCATACGGCAAAAGGCAAAAGGAAAAATGCATATTGCAGAAGGCAAAAGGCTAGAGGAAAATGGTAAAAGGCAAAAGGCAAAAGGCAAAGGGAAAAAGACAGAAGGCAAAAGGCAAAAGGCTAAAGGCAAAAGGCATAAGGCAAACGTCAACAAGCAATAGACAATATGCACAAGGCAAAAGGCAAAAAGCAAAATGCAAGAGGCAAAAGGCAAAATGCAAAAGACAAAACGCAAAAGGCAAAAGGCAAGAGGTAAAATGCAAAAGGCAAAAGGCAAAAGGCATCGGCAAAAGGCAAAAGGAAAAAGGCACAAGGCCAAAGGAAAAAGGCAAAGGCAAATGGCAAAAAGACAGATGGCAAAAGGAAAGAGGGCACAAGCAGGGCACAGCTAGGGCGTAACAAGGGCGCAGCTGGAGTGAAACTAGGGTGTAGCTAGTGTCCAACTGAGGCTTAACTAGGGAGTGACTAGAGCACAACGAGGGCGCAAGTAGGATGCAACTAGAGTGTAACTAGGGCGTGACTAGGACGTAGCTAGTGCCCAACTGAGGCGCAACTAGGGCACAACTAGGGCGCAACTGAGGCTCAAGTAGGGCATAGCTAGTGCCCAACTGAGGCACAACTAGGGCGCAAATAGGGTGCAAGTAGGGCGCAAGTAGGGCGCAAGTAAGGTGCAAAGAGGGTGCAACTAGGACGCACATATTGCGTAACTGAGGTGCAACTAGGGCGCAATCAGGGCGCGAGTAGGGCGCATGTAGGACGCAGGTAGGGCGCAACTAGGGCGCAACTAGGACGTAACTAGGGCGCAAGTAGGGTGCAACTACGGTGCATCTAAGGCGCAACTAGGGTCGAAGGTGCAAGTAGGGCACAACTAAGGCGCAACTAGGGTGTAGCAAGTGGCCAACTGAGGCGCACCTAGGGCGCAACAAGGGCGTAGCTAGTGCCCAGCTGAGGCGCACCTAGGGCGCAACTAGGGCGCAACTAAGGCACAACTAGGGCGCAAGTATGGCACGACCACGATGCAAGTAGGGCGTAACTACGGCGCAACTAGGGCGCAACTAGGACACAAGTACGGCACAACTAGGGCGCAACTAGGGTGCAACTAGGGTACAAGTAGGGTTCAAGTAGGGCGCAACGAGGGCATAACTAGGATGCAACTAGACCACAAGTAGGGTGCAACTAGGCGCAACAAGGGCACAACTAGGGTACAACAAGGACGCGAGTAGGGCACATGTAGGGCGCAAGTAGGGCACATCTAGGGCGCAACTAGGGCGCAACTAGGTGCAAGTAGGGTGCAAGTAGGGCACATGTAGGGTGCAACTAGTGCACAACTAGGGCGCAACTAGGGCACAAGTAGGACGCATGTAGGGCATAACTAGGGGGTATCTAGGGTGCAACTATGGCTCAGCTATATCGCAAGTAGGGTGCAACTAGGGCGCAACTAGGGCGCAAACAGGGTGCAGATAAGGTACAACTAGGGCACAAGTAGGACACGAGTAGGGTGCAACTAGTGCGCAACTAGTACGCAACTAGGACGTAAGTAGGGTGCAACTAGGATGCAAGTAGGGCGCAAGTCGGATGCAAGTAGGGCGCAACTGGGGCGCAAGTAGGGCATAACTAGAGCGCAATTATAGCACAACTAGGGCATGACTAGTGCCCAGCTGAGGTGCAACTAGGGCGCAACTAGGACTCTAGTACGGTACAGCTAGGGTGCAACTAGGGCACAACTAGGGCGCAAGTAGGGTGCAAGTAGGGTGCAAGTAGGACGTAAATAGGGTGCAAGCACGGTGTAAGTAGGACGCAAACAGGGCGCAATCAGGGTGCAACTAGGACGAAATTAGGGCACAAGTAGGGCGTAAGTAGGGTGCAACTAGGGTGCAACTAGGACACAACTAGGGCGCAAGTAGGGTGTAACTAGTGTCTAACTGAGACGCAACTAGGGTGTCCTAGGGCGCAACTAGGGCGCAAGTAGGGCGTAAGTAAGGAGAAACTATGGCGCAACTAGGTCACAACTAGGGTGCAAGTAGGGTGCAAGAAGGGCACAACTAGGGCGCAAGTAGGGCGCACCAAGGGCACAATTAAGACACAAGTAGGGTGCAACTATGGCGCATCTAGGGCACAATTATGGCGCAAGTAGGACGCAAGTAGGGTGCAACTAGGGCGCAACTTGGACGCAAGTACGGCACAAGCAGGGCGCAAGTAGGTTGCAAGTAGGGCGAAACTAGGGCGCAACTAGGGCGCAACTAAGACGCAACTAGGGCGTAGCTAGTTCCCAACTGAGGCGCAACTAGGGCGCAACTAGGACGAAAGTAGGGCGCAACCAGGACGCAAGTAGGATGCAACGAGGGTACAACTAAGGTACAACTAGGGCACAACTAGGGCAGAAGTAGGATGCAAGTAGGGTACAACGAGGGCGTAACTAGGACCTAACAAGGGCCCAACTAGGATGCAAGTAGGGCGCAATTAGGGCGCAAGTATGGCGCAACTAGGGCAAAAATTGGGCACAACTAGGGTGAAACTAGGGGGCAAGTAGGGCGTAATGAGGACGCAACTAGGGTGAAGCTAGTGTCCAACTAAGGCACAACTAGGGCGCAGCTAGGGCGCAACTAGGGCACATCTAGGCCGCAAGTAGGGCGCAAGTAGGGTGCAACTAGGGTGCAACTAGGGCCCAGCTAGGGTGCAACTAAGGCACAAATAGGGCGCAAGTAGGGTGCAACTAGGGCGTAACTAGGGCGCAACTAGGGAGCAAGTAGGGTGTAGCTTGTGCCCAACTAAGGTGCAACTATGGCACAACTAGGGCGCAAGTAGGGCGAAACTAGGACGCAAATAGGACGTAACTAGGGTGCAACTAGGGTGTAACAAGGGTACAACTAGGGCCTAGCTAGTGTCCAACAGAGGCGCAACTAGGACGCAATTAGGGCGTAACTAGAGCGCAACTAGGGTGCAAGTAGGGTGCAAGTAGGACGCAACTAGGGCGTAACTATGGTGCAAGTAGGGCACAAGTAGGGTGCACCTAGGGCGCAACTAGGGCACAACTAGGGCACAACTAGGTCGCAACTAGGGCGAAACAAGGGCGCAACTAGGGCAAACGTTGGGCGCAACTAGGGTGCAACTAGGGTGCAAGTAGGGCGCAACAAGGGCACAACTAGGGTGCAACTAGGGCACAACTAGGGCGCAACTATGGTCCAACTAGGACGCAACTAGGGCGAATCTAGTGCGCAACTGAGAGCAACTAGGGTGCAACTAGGGCACACTTAGGGCGCAAGGAGGACGCAATTAGAACGCAAGTAGGACATAACTTGGGCAGAACTAGGGTGCAAGTAGGGCGCAACTAGTGCGCAACTAGGCCACAACTAGGGCGCAAGTAGGGTGCAAGTAGGGTGCAACTAGGGTGTAAGTAGGGTGCAAGTAGGGCGCAATCTGGGTACAAGTAGGACAAAAATAGGGTACATCTAGGGCACAACTATGGCACAAGTAGAACACAAATAGGGCGCAACTAGGGTGCAACTAAGATACAAGTATGGGGCAAGCAGGACGCAAGTAGGGTACATATAGGGCAAAACTAGGGCGCAACTAGGGCGCTACTAGGGTGCAACTAGGACATAGCTAGTGCCCAACTGAGGCGCAGCTAGGACGCAACTAGGGCGCAAGTGGGGCACAACTAGGGTGCAACTAGGGTGTAACTAGGGTGCAAGTAGGGTGCAAGTAGGGTGCAACTAGGGCACAACTAGCACGCAAGTAGGGCACAACTAGGGTGCGAGAAGGGCACAAGTAGGGTGCAAGTAGGGCACAACTAGGACGCAACTAGGGTGCAACTAGGGCACAAGTAGGGTGCAAGTAGGCACATGTAGGGTGCAACTAAGGTGCATCTAGGACGCAACTAGGGCGTAGTTATGTCGCAATTAGGGGGTAACTAGGGCACAACTAGGGCGCAAATATGGCACAACTAACGCACAACTATGACACAAGTAGGGTGCAAGTAGGGCACAATTAGGATGCAACTGGGACATAAGTAGGGCACAACTAGGACACAGCTAGGACACAGCTAGGGCGCAAGTAGGATGCAGGTAGGGCGCAACCAGGACGCAAGTAGGGTACAATTGGGGTGCAAGTAGGGCCTAACTACAGTGCAACTATAGCATAATTATTACGTAGCTAGTGCCTAGCTGAGGCGCAACTAGGGCGTAACTAGGGCGCAAGTACGACACAACTAGGGTGCAACGAGGGCACAACTAGGTCACAATTAGGGTGTAAGTAGGACGCAAGTAGGATGCAAGTAGGGCGCAAGCATGGTGCACGTAGGGTGCAAGTAGGACGCATCTAGGGCGTAGCTAGGGAGCAACTAGGGCTCAAGTAGTGTGCAAGTAGGGTACAAATAGGGCGAATCTAGGGTGCAACTAGGGTACAACCAGGGTACAACTAGGGTACAACTAGGGCGTAAGTAGGGCGTAGCTAGTGCCTAACTGAGACGAAACTAGGTCGCAACTAGGGTGCAAGTAGGGCGAAAGTAGGGCGTAAGTAGGGTGCAACAAGGGAGAAACTAGGGCGCAACTAGGGCACAACTAGGGCGCAACTAGGGTGCAAGTAGGGCGTAACTAGGGTGCAAATAGGGCACAACTAGGACGCAAATAGGGCACAAATAGTGCACAACTAGGGCGCATTTAGGGCGTAACTATGGTGCATGTAGGATGCAAGTAGGGTACAACTAGGACAAAACTAGGACGTAAGTAGGGTGCAAGCAAGGCACAAGTAAGATGCAACTAGGGTGAAACTAGGGCGCAACTAGGGTGCAACAAGGGCGCTATTAGAGCGTAACTAGTTCCCAACGAGGGCGCAACTAGGAATAAAGTAGGGTGCAACTAGGACGCAAGTAGGGCGCAACTAGCGCCCAACTAGGGCGCAACTAGGGTGCAACTAGGGCACAAGTAGGGCCCGAGTAGGGTGCAATGAGGGGGTAACTAGGGCGCAACTAGGGCGCAACTAGGGCGCAACTAGGGCGCAACTAGGGCGCAAGTATGGCGCAACTAGGGTAAAACTTGGGCGCAACTAGGGCGTAACTAGGATGCAAATAGGATGCAATTAGGACCCAACTAGGGCGTAGCTAGTACCCAACTGAGGTGCAACTAGGGCACAACCAGAGCACAACTTGGCCGCAAGTAGGGCTTAAGCAAGGCGCAACTAGGATGCAACTAGGGTCCAAGTAGGGTGCAACTAGGGCGCAAGTAGGGTGCAAGTAGGGCACAACTAGGGCGCAACTAGGGGGAAACTATGGCGCAACTAGGGTGTAGCTTGTGTCCAACTGAGGTGCAACTAGGGCACAACTAGGGCGCAAGTAGCACGTAACTAGGACAAGGGAAGGGCGCAACTAGGGCGCAACTAGGGTGCAACTAGGGCACTACTAGGGCCTAGCTAGTGTCCAACTGAGGCACAACTAGGACACAACTGGGGCACAACTAGAGTGCAACGAGGGTGCAAGTAGGGTACACGTAGGGCACAACTAGGACCCAATTATGGTGCAAGTAGGGCGCAAGTAGGGGGCAACTACGGTCGCAACTAGGGCGCAACTAGGGTTCATGTAGGGCGAAAGTTGGCCGCAACTAGGGCGCAACTAGGGTACAAGTAGGGCGCAACTACGGTGCATCTAGGATGCAACTAGGGCGCACATAGGACGCAAAAAGGGCACAACTAGGGCGCAACTATGACGCAACTAGGGTGCAACTAGGGTGCAACTAGGATCCAACTAGGACGCAACTAGGGTGTAGCTAGTGTCCAAGTGAGATGCAACTAGGACGCAACTAGGGCGCAAATAGGGCGCAAAGGCACAATTATGATGCAACTAGGGCGCAACTAGGGTACAAGTAGGGCACAACTAGGACGCAACTAGGGTACAAGTAGGACACATCTAGGGCGCAACTAGGGCACAACTAGGGTACAAGTGGGGTGCAAGTAGGATGCAACTAGAGGGAAAGTAGGACCCAACTAGGGCACAAGTAGGACGCAAATAGAACAAAAATAGGGAGCATCTGGGGCGCAATTGCGGCACAAGTAGGATGCAAGTAGGGCGTAACTAGGGCGCAACTGCGACACAAGTAGGGCGCAAGGAGGGTGCAAGTGAGGCACAAGTAGGGAGAAACTAGGACGCAACTAGGGCGCAACTAGAGTGCAACTAGGGTGTAGCTAGAGCCCAAATAAGGTGCAACTAGGACGCAACTATGACGAAAGTAGGGTGCAACTAGGATGCAAGTAGGGTGCAACTAGGACGCAACTAGGGTGCAACCAGGGCATAACTAGGGGACAAGTAGGGTGCAAGTAGGGCATAACGAGGGCGTAACTAGGACGCAACGAGGGCACAAATAGGGCGCAAGTAGGGCGGAACAAGGACGAAACTAGGGCGCAACTAGGACACAACAAGGGTGCAAGTAGGACGCAAGTAAGGCACAAGTAGGGCGCAACAAGGGCGCAACTAGGATTCAACTAGGGTGTAGCTAGTGCCCAGCTGAGGTGCACCTAGGGCGCAATTAGGATGCAAGTAGGACACAGCTAGGGGCCAAGTAGGGCGCAAGTAGGACGCAACTAGGGTGCAACTAGGCCACAACTAGGGCCTAGCTAGTGCCCAACTGAGGCGTAATTAGGGCACAACTAGGGCACAACTACGGTGAAAGAAGGGCACAAGTAGGGCGCAACTTGGGCGCAACTAAGGTGTAAGTTGGACGCAAGTAGGGCGGAACAAGGGCACAACTAGGACGCAACTAGGGCGCAACTATTTTTGCCTGTACCATTTTAAAAACCAAAAAAAAGGACGCAACTACGTTGCAACTAGGACACAACTAGGGTGCAAGTAGGGCGCAAGCTGAGCGCAACTATGGTGCAACTACGGCGCAACTAGGGTACAAGTAGGGCGTAACTAGGGCGTAACTAGGACACAACTAGGACGCAGGTTGGGCACAACTAGGGCATGATTAGGGTGCAACTAGGACGTAACTAGGACGCAATTAGGGCACAACGAGTGCCCAACGAAGGCGCAACTAGGTCATAGCTAGTTCCCAACTGAGACGTAACTAGGGCACAACTCGGGCGCAAGGAGAAGCAAGTAGGGTACAACTAGAGCGCAACTAGGGTGCAAGTAGGGCACAACTAGGGTGCAACTAGGGTGCAAATAGGGTGCAAGTAGGGTGCATTTAGGGCACAACTAGGGCACAACTAGGGCAAAACTAGGGCACAACTAGGGTGCAACTAGGGCATAGCTGGTGCACAACTGAGGCGCAAGTAGGGTGTAATGAAAGCGTAACTAGGGTGCAAGAAGGGCGCCACTAGGGCGTAACTAGGGTGCAACTAGGGCACAACTAGGGCGTAGCTAGTGCTCAACTGAGGTGCAAGTAGGGTACAACGAGGGCGTAACTAGGGAAACATTAGGGTGTAACTAGGACGTAGCTAGTGCCCAACTGAGGCGCAACTAGGTTGCAACTAGGGCGCAACTAGGGCGCAAGTAGGGCACAACTAGGATGCAAGTAGGGTGCAACTAGGGCGCAAGTAGGACGCAATCGAGGCGCAACTAGAGGCAACTAGGGCACAACTAGGGCGTAAGTAGGGTAAAACTGGGACGCAACTAGGGCACAAGTAGGGCACAAGTAGGGTAAAACTAGGGAGCATCTAGGGCACAACTAAGGCGCAACTAGGATGCAACTAGGACGCAAGTAGGACGCAACTAGGGTACAAGTTGGGCACAAGTAGGATGTAACTAGGGTGCAATTAGGGTGCAACTAGGGCACAACTAGGGGGAAACTAGGGTGCAACTAGGGTGCATCTAGGGCACAACTAGGGTAAAACTAGGGCGCAACTAGGGTGCAACTAGGGCGCAACTAGGGGGTAAGTAGGACGCAAGTCGAGTGCAACTTAGGCGCAACTAGGGTGCAATTAGGGTGCAAGTAGAGAACAAATAAGGCACAACTAGGGTGTAGCTAGTGTCCAACTGAGGTGCAACTAGGACACAACTAGGGTGCAACTAGGGTGTAGCTAGTGTCCAACTGAGGCGCAACTAGGGCGTGACTAGGGTGCAACTAGGGCGCAACTAGGGTGCAACTAGGGTGCAACTAGGGTGCAACTAGGGCACAAGTAGGGCACAACTAGTATGCAACTAGGATGTAACTAGGGCACAAGTAGGGCGCAAGTAGGACGCAACTAGGGCGTAACTAGGATGCAGCTAGGGCGTAAGTAGGGCGCACCTAGGACACAACTAGGGCACAACTAGGGCACAAATAGGGCGCAAGTAGGGTGCAAGTAGGGCAAAACAAGGATGCAAGTAGGGCACAAGTAGGGTGCAACTATGGCACAACTAGGGTACAACTAGGGTGCAACTATGTGTCAAGTAGGGTACAACTAGGACGCAACTAAGGTGCAACAAGGGCACAAGTAGGGTTCAAGGAGGGCGCAAGTAGGGCGCAACTAGGTCGCAACTATGGCACAAGTAGGGCGCATGTAGGGCGCAACTAGGGTGCATCCAGGGTGTAACTAGGGCACAACTAGGGTGCAACTAGGGCGCAAGTATGTCGCAACTAGGACGCAACTATGGTGCAAGTAGGGCGCAAGTAGGACGCAAGTAGGGTGCGACTAAGGTGCAAGTAGGGTGTAACTAGGACGCAAGCAGGGCACAAGTAGAACGCAAGTAGGACACAACTAGGATGCAAGTATGGTGCAACTAGGGCACAAGTAGGGTACAACTAGGGCACAAGTAGGACATAAGTAGGCGTAGCTAGTGTCCAACTAAGGCGCAACTTGGAAACAACTAGGGATCATGTACAGCGCAACTTGGATGCAACTAGGGTGCATGTAGGGCATAAGTGGGGCACAAGTAGGGTGCAACTATGGTGTAACGATTGCACAACTAGGGCGGAGCTAGTGCCCATCTAAGGCGCAACTAGGGGGGAACTAGGGCGCAACTAGGGCGCAACTAGGGGGGAACTAGGGCACAACTAGGGCGCAACTAGGGTACAAGTAGGGCGCAACTAGGGCGCAACTAGGGGGCAACTAGGGCGCAACTAGGGTGTTGGTAGTGTCCAACTAAGGTGCAATCTAGGCACAAAAAGGGCGCAACTAGGGCGCAAGAAGGGTGCAATCAGGGTGCAACAAGGGCACAAGTAGGGTGCAAGTAGGGCACAACTAGGGCACAACTAGGGCATAACTAGGACGCAACTAGGGTGCAACTAGGGTGCAACTAGGGCGTAGCTAGTGTCCAACTAAAGAACAACTAGGGCGCAACTAAGGCACAACTAGGACGCAACTAGGGCACAAGAAGGGCGCAACTACGGCGCAAGTAGGGCACAAGTAGGGCACAACTAGGGTGCAACTAGGGCACAAGTAGGACGCAACTTGGGCACAACTGGGGCATAGCTAGTATCCAAGTGAAGTGCAAATAGGGCGCAACTAGGACACAACGATGGTGAAACAAGGGCGCAAGTAGGGTGCAAGTAGGGTGCAAGTAGGACGCAACTAGGACACAACTAGGGTGTAAGTAGGATGCAAGGAGGATGCAACTAGGATGTACGTAGGGCGCAAGCAAGGCGCAAGTATGGTGCAACTAGGGTGCAACTAGGGCGCAATGAGGGTGCAAGTAGGGCGCAACTAGGGCTTAGCTAGGGCCGAACTAAGGTGCAAGAAGGGCGCAACTACGGTGCTACTAGGGTGAAACTAGGGCGCAAACTAGGGTGCAAGTAGGGCACAAGTAGGGCGCAACTAGGGTGCAACTAGGGCGCAAGTAGGGCTCAACTAGGGTGCAGATAGTGCCCAACTGAGACGCAACTAGGGCGCAACTAGGGCACAAGTAGGGTGCAACTAGGCTTCAAGTAGGGCAAAACTTGGGCCCAATTAGGACGCAAGTATGCCGCAACTAGGCCACAAGTAGGGCGTAACTAGGGCGTAACTAGGGCGCAACTAGGACGTAACTAGGCCGCAACTAGGGCTCATCTAGGGCACACAAAGGGTGCAACTAGGACGTAAGTAGGGCACAAGTCAGATGTAAGTATGGCGCAACTAGGGCACAACTAGCGCGCAAGTGGGGCGCAAGTAGGGCGCAAATAGGATGCAAGTAGGACACAACTAGGATGCAACTAGGGTGTAACTAGGGCCCAAGAAGGACGCAAATAGGATGTAAGGTGCAACGAGGCCTCAACTAGGGTACAACTAGGGCACATGCAGGGTGCAAGTAGGGCACAACTAGGGTGGAACTAGGGCTCAACTAGGGCGCAACTAGGGCGTGGCTAGTGCTCAACTAAGGTGCAGCTTGGGCAGAACTAGGGAAAAACTAGGACACAACTAGCGCACAACTAGGGCGCAACTAGGGTGAAACCAGGATGCAAGTAGTGCGCAACTAGGGCGCGACTAGGACGTAGCTAGTGCCCAACAGAAACGCAACTAGGACGCAACTATGACGCAACTAGGGCGCAAGTAGGGTGCAAGTAGGGCGCAAGTAGGGCGCAAGTAGGGTGCAAGTAGGGCGTTACTAGGGTGCAACTAGGGATCAAATAGAATTCAACTAGGGCTCAACTAGGGTGTAAGTAGGATGTAACTAGGTTGCAACTAGGGCACAACTAGGGCGCAACTAGGGCGCAACTAGGGCGCAAGTAGGGCGCAACTAGGCTTCAAGTAGGGCACAACTAGGGCACAACTAGGACACAAGTATGCCGCAACTAGGCCGCAACAAGGGCGCAACTAGGGCGTAACTAGGGCGCAACCAGGACGTAACTAGGGTGTAACTAGGACGCACCTAGGGCGCACCAAGGGTACAACAAGGACGTAAGTAAGGCATAAGTCAGATGTAACTATGGCGTAACTAGGGCACAACTAGGGCGCAAATAGGGCGCAAATAAGGTGCAAGTAGGAGACAACTAGGACGCAACTAGGGTGCAACTAGGGCGCAAGAAGGACGCAAATAGGTTGCATGTAAGGTGCAACGAGGGCGCAAATAGGGCACAACTAGGGCACATGTAGGGTGCAAGTAGGGCGCAACTAGGGTGGAACTAGGGCTCAACTAGGGCACAACTAGGGCGTAGCTAGTGCTCAATTAAGGTGAAACTTGGGCAGAACTAAGGCACAACTAGGGCACAACTAGGGCACAACTAGGGCACAACTAGGGCATAACTAGGGCGCAACAAGGGTGAAACGAGGATGCAAGTAGTGCGCAACTAGGGAGCAACTAGGACGTAGCTAGTTCCCAACAGAAACACAACTAGGGCACAACTATGGCACAACTAGGATGCAAGTAGGGTGCAAGTAGGACGCAAGTAGGGCGCAAGTAGGGTGCAAGTAGGGCGTAACAAGGGTACAACTAGGGATCAAATATGGTTCAACTAGGGCTCAACTAGGGCGCAAGTAGGGCGCAACTAGAGTGCAACTAGGGCACAAGTAGGGCGCAACTAGGGCGTAACTAGGGCGCAACTAGGGCGTAACTAGGACGCAAATAGGGCACATCTGGGCGCAACTAGGGCACAACAGTGGCATAAGTAGTATCCAACTGAGGCGCAACCAGGGCGCAACTAGGGTGCAACTAGGGCACAACTAGGATGCAAGTATGACGCAACTATGGCGCAAGTAGGGGACAAGTAGGGTGCAAGTAGGTCGCAACTAGGGCGCAACTAGGGTGCAAGTAGGGCACAACTAGGGTGCAAGTAGGGTGCAAGTAGGGCGCAAGTAGGGCGCAAGTAGGGTGTAACAAGGGCGGAACTAGGGCACAAGTAGGGCGCAAGTAGGGCGTAACTAGGGACAACAAGGGTGCAACTAGGGTGCAAGTAGGACGCAAGTAGGACGTAGCTATTGTCCAACTGAGGCGCAACTAGGACGCAACTAGGAAGCAACTAGGCCGCAGTTATGGAGCAAGTACGAAGCAACAAGGGCGCAAGTAGGGCGCAACTAGGGCACAACTAGGGTACAACTAGAGCGCGACTAGGGCGCAAGTAGGGTGCATGTACGGCGCAAGTAGGGCGTAGCTAATACCCAACTGAGATGAAACTATGGCGCGACTAGGGTGCAAATAGGGGACAACAAGGGTACAAGTAGGGTGCAATTAGGGTTGCACGTAGGGTGCAACCAGGATGCAACAAGGGTGCAAGTAGGGCACAAGTAGAATAAGTAGGGTGAAAGTAGGGTGCAAGTAAGGTGCAAGTAGGGTGCAAGTAGGGTGTAGCTAGATCCTAATGAGGCGCAACTATGGCACAACTAGGGTGCAACTAAGGCACAAGTAGGGCGTAACTAGGGCTTAACTAGGGATTTGCTAGGGTCCAACTGATGCACAACTAGGATGTAACTAGGGTGAAACTAGGGCGGAAGTAGGACACAACTGGGACGCAAATAGGGTGCAAGTAGGGCGCAATTAGGGTGCAACTAGGGCGCGGCTAGGACGCAACTAGGGCGCAAGCAAGGCACAACTAGGAGATAAGTAGGACACAACTAGGGCGCAACAAGGGTGTTAGTAGGGCGCAAGTAGGGTGCAAGTAGGGCGCAACTAGGGTACAACTAGGGCATAAACAGTGGGCAATTAGGGCTTGAGTAGGGTGTAAGTAGGACGCAACTAGGGTGCATCTAGGGTGCAACTTGGGTGCAATGAGGGAGCAAGTAGGACACAAGTAGGGCACAACTAGGACGCAAGTAGGGGGCAACTAGGGCGTAACTAGGGCACACCTAGGGCACAACTAGGATGCAACTAGACCACAAGTAGGACGCAAGTAGGGCGCAAGTAGGGTGTGGCTAGTGCCCAACCAAGGTGCAACAAGGGTGCAACTAGGGCGCAACTAAGGTAGAACTGGATGCAACCAGGGCATAACTAGGGCATAGCTGGTGTCCAACTGAGGCACATCCTGGGCGCAAGTAGGGTGCAACTAGGACGCAACAAGGGTGCAACTAGGGCGCAAATAGGGGGAAACTAGGGCGTAACTAAGGTGAAACTAGGGCATAGCTAGTGCTTATTTTAGGCGTAACTAGGGCGCAACATGGGCGCAACTAGGGTGTAACTAGGGCGCAACTAGGGTGCAACTAGGATGCAATGAGGGCACAACTAGGGTGCAACTAGGGCTCAACTAGGGCACAAGTAGGGCGCAACTAGGGCGTAACTAGGGGGCACGTAGGGTGCAACTAGGGCACAAGTAGGGTGCACCTAGGGTGCATCTTGGGCACAACTAGGGTGTAACTAGGGTGCAACTAGGGCGCAACTAGGACGCAATGAGGACACAACTAGGGTGTAACTAGGGCTCAACTAGGGCACAAGTAGGGCGCAACTAGGATGCACATCGGCCGCAACTGGGACATAACTAGGGTACAAGTAGTGCGTAACTAAAGCGCAAGTAGGACCCAACTAGGGCGCAAGTAGGGTGCAACTAGGATGCAAAATAGGGCGCAAGTAGGGCACAAGAAGGGCGTATCTAGGGTGCAACTATAGCGCAACAAGGACGTAACTAGAGCGCAAGTAGGGCACAACTAGGGTGCAACTAGGGCGTAACTAGGGTGTAGCTAGTGCCCAAGTGAGGCGCAACTAGGGCGCATCTAGGGCGCAACTAGGACGCAAGTAAGGCGCAAGTTGGGTACAACCACGGCTAAGCCTGTAACCAAGCCTGTTGGAATCGCGGTTCATATCCCGGAGTCCGAGTTTGAGTCCGAGTCATAGACTCGTGGTTCTGGTTCCACTGTGTGGACCCGGCTTACGAGTCCGGTTCCAGTTTGCAATCTACTCGTACCCAGGGAGGGTGGCGACGGATGCGGAAGGCCCGGGTTCAACTCATAAGGGGCTCACTAATAAGGCATCTGACCCCCTTTTGGACGGCACATTCCCAAAGGCACATGACCCCCTTTACAAAGCGAGGGCTCTTTACCCCCTGTCCAGCCCCGCCCTCCTCCTGCCCACCCATCTATGCCAAACGGCTGCCTAGGGTTTCAAAGACCCACCGCTCCCACCGTCTGCTCAATCTGAGCAGGTAGCGGGAGAACTTGCACCGCCATCTCGTTGCGAGCAGTGGATGGCCACCACTGCGCCATGGCGTTGATTGCAATAGCACATGCGATAGCTCCGATACCTCTACCACCACCTGTTGGCACTCCTCAAGCTGCAACAGCGGCTGACTCAAACGTTGCAACCAGCAACCCCCGCCCAGACAACCAGAAGAGGCGGCCGTCCGTGATTTGGCCCGTGTTCGACTACGTGATTGTGAATGGAGTTCCCCGCTCGTGGTGCATGTTGTGCCTGAAGCTTCCTACCGCCTCAACGAAGGGGTCATACATCATCTCAGATGGTGGGACGTCTAGCTGCTCGAAAATTCTGCACAAGAAGCATAACGCCTGGTGGAAGGAGCTAAAGACGGCCGAGGCAGGCCAGAACCTCGTGACAGAAACGCATGCCGCCGCAGCCAGTGCTGCGAAGGCGGAACCTGGAAACACTGTCCTTGCAAGGTCTGTTGCGAGTGTGGGTGTTGCCTTCAACAAGAAGTTTTTTCAGTCTTGCATTTGGAAACATGTCGTTGACAAGAACCAGATTTTTCTGTCCCTTGAGTCCAGCTGGCTACGGCAAGGTTTCCTACACTGCAATCCCTTTACTGTCCTTCAAGGCAGAATCACAATAGTGAAGCAAATCAGGCTTGGGGCTCAGGCTTTCAGGAAACGCATCAAGAAGATGTTTGAGGAGGTTCAGTCAGGGGTTTCTTTCACCATGGACGACTGGCAATCTGATGCAAATGTCAAATTTTTGGGCGTGACTGCTCACTAGATTCACAAGTGAGAGATGCGGAATGTTGCAATCTCATGATCAAGGCATGAGGCAAAATGCAAAAGGCAAAAGGAAAATTGTAAAAGGCAAAAGGCAAAAGGCTAGAGGAAAAGGGTAAAAAGCAGATGGAAAAATGCAAAGGCAAAAGGTAAAAGGCAATTAGCAAAGGGCAAAAGGAAAAGGCAAACAGGAAAAGGCAAAAGGGAAAATGCAAAATGCAAAAGGAAAAAGGGAGAAGGTAAAAGGCAAAAGGCAAAAGGCAAAAGAAAGAAAAAAACAAAAGGCAAAAGGCACTAGGAAAAAGGAAAAAGAGCAAAATGCAATATGCAAAAGGTTAAGGGCAAAAGTCAAAAGGAAAAAGGCAAGATGCAGAAGGCAAAAGCCAAAAGGAAAAAGGCAAAGGCAAAAGGAAAAAAGCAAAAGGTGAAAGGCAAAAGGCACAACATCAAACACAAAAGGTAATTTGCAAAAGGAAAAATTCAAAGGGGAAAAGAAAAATGCAAAAGGTAAAAGGCAAAGGCAAATGGCAAAAGGCAAAAGGAAAAAGGAAAAAAGTCAAAAGGCAAAAGAAAAAAACAATAGGCAACAGGAAAATGGTAAAAGGCAAATTACAAAAGGAAAAAGGCAAAAGGAAAGAGGGAAAAGGTAAAATACCAAAGGCAAAAGGCAAAAGGCAAAAGGAAAGGAAAAAGGCAAAGGGCAAAAGGAAAACAGGCAGAAGACAAAAAGCCAAAATCCAAAAGGGAAAAAGAAAAAGGCAGGTGGCAAAAGGAAAAAGGTTGAAGGCAAAAGGCAAAATGAAAAAGGCAAAAGGAAAAAGGCAAAGGGCAAAAGGCACAAGGCACAACGCAAAAGGCAAAAAGCAAAGGGCAAAGGGTCAAAAGGCTTATAGACAAAGGGAAAAATGAAAAAGGAAAAAGGTAAAAGGAAAAAGGCAAAAGGCAAAAGGAAAAGGGAAAAGGCAACAGGCAAAAGGCAAAAGGCAGAAGGCAAAAGGCAAAATACAAAAAGCAAAAGGCAAAATGCAAAATGCAAAATTCAAAATGCAAAAGGAAAAAGGTAAAAGAAAACGGCAAAAGGCAAAAGAAAAAAGGCAAAAGGCAAGGACAAAAGGAAAACGGCAAAAGGAAAAAGGCAAAGGCAAAAGTCAAAAGGAAAATGGTGAAATGCAAAAGGAAATAGGCAAAAGGCAAAAGGAAAAATACAAAAGGCAAAAGGTACAGGGGAAGAGGAGAAAGGCAAAAGGTAGAAGGCAAAAGTCAAAAGTCAAAAGGCAAAAGGCAAAAGGCAAAAGGAACAAGGCAAAAGATAAAGGGCAAACGACAAAAGGCAAATGACAAAAGGCAAAAGGCAAAAGGTAAAAGGTAAAAGGCAAAAGGAAAAAAAGGTAAAAGTCAAAAGACAATACAAAAGGCAAAAGGCATAAGGCTATAGGCAAAATGCAAATGGCAAGAGGCAAAAGGGAAAATGTGGAAGGCAGAAGGCAGAGTTCCAAAGGCAAAGACCAAAAGGAAAAAGGAAGAAAGTCAAAGGGCAAAGGGCAAAAGGGAAAAGGCAAGAGGCAAGTGGCATTAGGAAAAAGGAAAACGCAAAATACAAAACGAAAAAGGCAAAGGGCAAAAGATTATGGCAGGAGCCCATGACTCGTTACGACACTCGGATTCAGGAATCGATCACCTCCCACCCACAGAATCAGGACAAACTAGGCACATCAATTCAAACAGATGCTTTGTACCATGTGTAAGCCACATGGAACTATCTAGATGGTCAATATGTTGACCGTCGAGCTTGTGTTCACTTAAGAAAAAACCCATTTAAGGTGATCTACAGCAAACTTCTCGCAACTCCAGTTGGTTCGCAGAGCTTGAGCGACATATCATCTATCAAAAAATGTGAGGGAGCATATGGAGAGTACTGGCAGAAGCAAGCAGAAGCAATGGGAGGTACGGAAGCACAAAACAGTGATGAGAGCAGAGAATTGTATGATACCCTACTACCGGCTAAATTCGGATAAAAATTAATTACCCTCGGGCTCGACCCTGTTGCATAATTAGGTTCCCCCCTTGTAGCTAGTGTGCGGAAATTCTTTCTGAAACGAGTTCCGAAAATAAGCGAGCTCGATTCATGCTCGCACGAAGTTTGCAACGAGGTACGGGCCGGCGCGACGTCCCTCCACTTCTTGATTTTGGTCATTTGAACTCGTGTGGAGGGCTTGAGTATGCACGTTTGACCCAGATCCCTAACCATTTCTGAATTTAAGAGACCCATAATTCCGTGGGTCCTTGTAGCCAGTGTGCGGAAATTTGACCCCGGTTGCTCGAAATAAACTAAAAAAAATTCCTTCGTAAATGACTATCCGAATTTAGGCGGTAGTACGGTAGTGGAGAGAGTTAGGCAGAACTGCGGCTTTGGACAACTTGAGGCCAAGATAGATGGATGGAGATTTCCGTAGATGGGAGTACAGTGAGAGAATATTGGAGCAGAGGAGGTTTACTTGATGTCATGAGCAGAGATGAGCACGGGAGTGAGATGGCAAGAGTAAGAGCTGGGATTGGATGGCAAAGGATGGGTGAGCAAGAGGCAAGCACAGTGAATACACGTCGGTGAGGCCTCGTAACCAAAGGCGAACAAGATGGAAAGAAATTCTCTAGGTTAATGTGAAAGAAATGAACAAAATCAATACATACAACCAAAAGAGGTGAAAAGAACAAGACACCAGCTTCTTTCCACTAGCCGTATGTGGCGGAAACATGTCACATTATTAGGGGATGACTTGACTGTCGGTTCAACGGTTGAGGGACCATTCTGTGAGCCCAGCTGGTTCGGTGCAGAATCTGAACCGTTATTGAGAGCTCGGCGTAGTCCGAGAGGTCCTTTCTCTTTGTTAGATTTATATTCTCGACACCCCCCTTGAAGCGCACAAAGAGGAAGGTTTTACCTGTGAGAGTAATTTGTTTTGTTGTCCTCAGTTACAGGTGCAACTCTATCGGTAAGTAGAAACTCATGTACATACTACTCACACATTCAGGATGCCGGTTTAGCCATCCATGACGACTCTTCTATAGTACTCTCCTTAGTTCTCCATGGACCTAACGATTCACATCTGCATGTTGATAGTGTGTTTTTGCATTGGTGCTGGGTGGACCAACATAGAGGGCGGGGCCAAGGAGATCATATGTCACACCGAATCCATGGAAATCATAGATATGGACGACCCAATGGTCCACAATATCACACCATTATTCTATTGTGAAGGCAGGTAAGGGGCTCATTTTCCCACAAATAGGAAGACTGGAATGAATCTGAAGGGTGGTGCTGGTCTAGTTCCTCCACCATGCCTGTTTGAGAATGTTGTGCAAGAGAACTAGACCTATACATACTTCCTAGAGAAGATAGTGGTATGAAGCTTGAATGAGTAGTTGGAGATACACACTTATGTCCCGAAGAATTTGACAATAGTGGGGTGGATGCGGCTCTTCTTGGTACCACACTTGTGCTCGTATCGTCCGAGGGGAAAAAGGTCGGCCCGATACTCTGTTTGCGTCACCTAGTGTCTCGCGAGAGAAGTATCAGCATCCGTCGATGTAGCTGTACTTTTCCATAATCAGCTGGAATGGGGAGCTGCCGACCCTGCTTAGCCATTGTAGGGAGGCAAGATGAACAGAAGGATGGTAGTGTGGATGTATGAAGGAGAGCACTGCCACAACGCTACTCATAGAGGGATTTCTGCCACAGTTGATCCTCTACCTCCTTTGTGAGCGGGTGTGAGGAGGAAGGACAACTCTCATCTATGTTTCAAAGGAGTGACAGCTTGTTCTTTCATTTGCTCAAGATGATGATAAGGAAGAATGATGGGTTTCGAGGCCCTGATGTCACAGTCTTTGATTTGCCTTTCTCTTCTCGCTGGAAGTGAGTGCTCCATAATAGTGAAAATTCTACAGGTGGGGTTGACCATTGGAGTGGAAACTATCGATGTCAATTACAAAACCGGGCACATGAGGGAAAATGTGTGTGCAATTGAGGATGTTCAATGATCATGATGATGCAACTGGTGATGAGATAGAGAATTTCCTGGGAGATCAAGGCGTAGGGACGGGCCAAGTGCACAATTGATTAGAGGGGGTCGGCTTGGATGCAAGTCGTCGTGAGATTGGCGAGTCGACCGGGCGGGTCCGGATGCCGACGGGAGAAGATGATGACAGGAGGAGGTGGATGACTATGAAAGAGTTTGGGCACAAGAGTAAAACCACGAACGTGATTGAACAAGGGGATAGAGATGTAATAAGGGGAAGGAAACAGCCAATGTGCTACGAGAAATCCCTTACCGGCTGGGTATACACCGCAACGAGATTGGCAAATAGCTCGTGTAGGCCCTTGTGTTGGCTTTAGATGCTGCCTTGTTGTCAAAGGCATAGGATGACTGTTGATGATATCTGTGTGTAGCGACGAACCACATACACTGATGATGGGGCGGCGTGGACAAAGGTCACCGCGAGATTGGTAATTCGACCGCGCGAGCCAAATGCCGAGCGGAGAAGATAACATTAGAGGATGATTGATCGATGAACTAGGCATAGGGGCAAAACCGGTGCACTCATCGATGATGATTGGAGACGACGAAGTTGATGAGGATGATGAGAAGATGAAGAAGATGATGAGGATGAAGTAGTGGAAGATGAAAGGACGGCAGAGGAGAATGGAAGATTGTTGTTGATGATGATGAAGTGGGCAGCAAGTGAGGATACAAGGAGTCATGGTTGATGATTGAAGATGCATTTGATGAAAAAACAGATGGGGTAGATCAAGCTGATCCCGAGGGAGGAGACGATGAGGCTGCTGTATGAGGAAGAGATAACAAGGGCGCTCCACAGAGGAAGTGCAGTGCAAGAAGACGGTTTGGGAGGATGACGTGGTGAGGAAATGGAGAGGATAGCAAAGATGAGGTTGATGTACATGGATTAGAAAAGGATGGATGTAGCGACTAGAGGAGAATGATACACTAAAGGCCCTTGAAGGAGGCAGATGCGACATCAGAGTGGTGACCATGCCACGCGGTCACGTGACCCGGTAAAAGCGATGGAGGAGCGGTGACATTGGATCTATAATGGATAAGGTTAGATGATGACAATGTAGGCTGATAGGAGTGTAGAACGTAATGAAGCAGGAAACTTCATCAAAGACGGCGGCAGAGAGTGGCTCGAGTGTTACTGTTAACTATTGGCGGTGGAGGAGGCTGGACGTTGCTGAGGGCATTTGTTTAGATACAGGACTCTATCACGGCGATGAGTGCCATCTAGGCTTAAGAAGAAGACGAGGTGATGGTGCTCACATCAGCTGCTTATGAATCAGAAGAAGACGAGCAAGCGAGTGGATGCATGGAGGACTGGAAGGCACGAGACCACTACATCTAAGTGAATGGTCGTAGGAAGCCACGTAGACCTTTAGTCAACGTTGCACTGAAGGGGATGTAGGCAAAGCTTGTAGTGGCGGAGATGACGTAGGCAACAGAAGCGACGACAGATGGTGGCGGAGGAGGTGTTGATGGAAGAGGACAATGATGGGGAGCAGTGAAGTGATGACTTGGTCAACTGACATCCAGCAATGTTGCCTGAAGCTCTGATATTATGTCAAAAGATGTGATTGAGGGGAGCGAGTGATGGCAGAAGCAAGCAGAGGCATTGGGAGGTCCGAAAGCATAGAACCATGATTACAGTAGAGAGATGTCTGAGAGTGTAGAGAGTTAGGTGGAAACATGGTTTGTGACAACCTAAGGCCGAGGTTGATAGATATAGAGTGTACACAGGAGTACAGCAAGATAATTTTGGAGCATGAGAGATTAGCAGAGGAGCGAGAGTGACAGAGCAAAGAGGTACGAGAGTGAGAGTTGGGATTGGATTGCGAAGGATGAGTGAGAAAGAGGCGAGCAAAGCGGAGATATGGTGGCCATGTTGTGAAACCCAAGGCGAACATGATGGAAAGAATTGTTCTGGGTTAATGTCGAGAAAATGAACATCCTTGATACTTACAAGCAGAACAAGATATCGACTTCTTCTCGCTATCCGTACGTAGAGGACACATGTCACATTATTAGGGAATGACTTGACTGTCTGTTCAACGGTCAAACGGCCGTTGTGTGAGCAAAGTTGGTTTGGTGCGGGACCTGAACCGTTATTGAGAGCTTGGCGTAATATGAGAGGTTTTCCTTTCTCTTTGTTGAATTTATATTCTGGACACCATCGACCAATTTTCAAAAACAAAAGTTCCAGAGCATCTAATATGAGACTTGCTAAATGATGGCCAAGACCCAAGCAACAATGAAGGAAATAATTGACAAGCGTCAAACCAATGCCGAATCTAACCTTGATGGTCACATCCTACATAGCTTGGTGAATTGGCACATGCAAGAATGGGACTAAGCGAAGCTAAACACTGAATGGTTGGAGCGGTTTACGACTCAAGAGATGGGGACACTTGATGTCCCAAAATGACAGCCCAAGCGCATAGAAATCCACCCGGTGTTCCACACTGGCGAAATCAAATTCTAGTAGGATACCACTTAGCACTTCCTCGGCAGGGATATACCTCTGTCACAACATGTGGAAGCAGACGAGATTATAGTTTACACGATCGAAGATGTTTTGGGACACTGTTGGAGTAGAAAAGCAATGGAATATCTCATCAAGTGGCAGGCTACAAGGCGTCGTAATAACAGCTAACAGCCTTACCAGAACCTTTTCCATGTCGATCACCTGATCGACAACTACTTTAGCCAACATCGGCATACGTCTCACAATGCACTGGGACGTTGTGACTAAAAGGGGGTATGTGTTACGTACGTGACGTACACCAGTCTCTAAACTCCATGCGTCAGCTTTGGTATCCTTAAATTCATAGCCCACCACCCCTAAATTTTTACATCGTTCGATTGTGGGCAATTTGGCCACCTGCATTGACCTCATGTGTTCCGTTTGAGAAGATTCTCATAAGAACAACCAGCCTCTGGAAGTGTTGATAGTTAAATTGTGAATCACATCCACAGCTCGATGCTTTCGATTGACTTATCGACATTGCCAAACATTTACAAAGATGTGCCTTGATATTTTGGACCCCCCTTGACTTCCAATGGAGTTTGTGCAAGCAACCCATGACAATGCATCGCTCGCATCGCTTGACTTGAGCGCCCAAGACCAAAAGTATGTCCCATCATTGTTTTCGCTACCATGTGCATGTGTTTGACAGGTTCGACACTTGTCATCGAAGTACACTTACTACTAATTTCAAGTTTTCCGACTGTCACCATTCCTTGAATCGTCTTTTTCTCTACTTCTTCCTTTGAACCATCCACGGTTTGCTCGGCGGAACAAATAGAGAGCGCATCAAAGACCTTTGCAGCAGAATGTGCAAGCATAGCAAGAGGTCCACAAACCGTACACATTTGTATGCTCGATCATAAGGCTCAAGGTGTTTTTCTTATCATACTCGTATGCTTATCAATGAAGTGGACAAGTTTGTAAGCTCATACGCAAAGTGGGCTTTTCTGTAGAATATTTGCAAACCTGACAATTTTGTATGCCTTGGTCAAACCCCCCTACAACTGCTTCAACCTCAGTCAGAGGGTGTTGGGTGGAAGCAGAGGCCCTCTTCTTGGAGGGGCGAGGGTGTGAGTTGCGGAGTTGAAGTGTAGCGCCGGGTACTGCGTGTTCTGAAGCCGTAACCTGTGTGGCTACGGCTGCGTGAGGTCGCCATCTGTCGATCTTCTCGCCTTGGTTGTTGGCTCGGGTAGCGGGTCCTGTGCCTGCTGCGGTGACAGTCGGACGAGTGTGCGAGACGCCATGGCGCGGGAGATTGAGATGAAGGACTCAGGCGGGGGCGATAAGCCTGCTGCTGCGCAAGACGCGGCAGCAAAGGTCGCAGCAGCGAAGGAGAAGGAGAAGCAGCAGGCTGCTGCCCCAGCTGATCCCCTCGCAGGTTTAGTCCGCCACTCCATTTCCGCCCGCGTGCTTGCGCCCGTCACAAGTGACAAAGGGCACCATACGTTAGTCACGTGGTTCTTCTTGACTCTTTATATCGTCTCAAGAAACGTTCCCTCTGCTCTGAGATGCCCCTGGCAACTTCTGGATTTGTTGCCTTGAATCTTCTTAGCATTCATCATCTTTCGCTTGCTGTCACCTGCATGATCTCCGTTGCACGCCACCGCCTTTCAACATTGAGCATGCCATGCCGTGGCCCTGAGGCTGCGTCCATGCGTTCCTTTTGTCGTAGCACAGCTGGGCACCGCTCACAGATGGCGCAAACTTTACTTGCTCCCTTCTCTTGATTGAGCTTTTTTGTAACACTATTCGCGGGCACCATGTTTTCTTCTGTCTGCTTGGAATGTTGACTGCTCCTCCTTCTGTTTCTCGCACTGCTTGAAGGCAGTGCAATTGAGTACAGAGGTAGCGGTGAGATAGTTCGACTTCACCCGTTTTGTGAAGCGACCTGGACTAGATTGTGTGTGCGTAGGCTCGTTGCATTCGTGACAGCGATCTGAAGGCGGTGCTGGCGAGGATAGAGCAGGCGGCGGAGCAGCGCGAGATGCGGCCGATGGCCAACAAATTTCTCGAACGTTTTTCAAATTTTAATCCTGTGCTCTGCTGACGCACATGTGAAGGCGATACGGGAGATGACTGAACGGGCGGTGCAGCAGGGCAAGAGATGCGGCTGATGGGTTGGAATGTCTGTAACGCGTTTCAAATTTAAATCCTGCACTTGCATGATGCAGATCTGAAGGCAGTGCGTGCGACGATAGAGAGGGCGGTGCAGCAACGTGAGATGCGGCTGATGGGCCGCGCCATCCGCCAGACCATGGCGCTGCGAAAGCGCCTCACAGCCAAGGATCTCACCGCCTTTCTGCAGCAGACTCTGCCTGTGGCGTCCGACGCCCGTGCACTGCTGCTGCGCCTGCTGGAGAAGGTGGGCACTTTCTTGCATGGCAATCAGTCAAAGTTACCATTCTGTGACTTCTTTTCCTCTTTTCCCCCTCTTTTCGCCATGAACGAATTCATGTACTTAGTTGTTTTGCCATATTGAACTGGGGAATTGGAAGCTGTTTTTTATCCACTTTTTATACATGTTCGATCTTTTTCTAGACGAGTTGTTTTCAGGGTTGTGTTCGACACATTGTGCCAAAATGTGGGCCGTTGCAATGGCTTGATGGCACATTGATGACCCATCGACTTGTCGTGCGGATGAGGGCGACTCGATGAATCCTGACATGCAATGGTCGCTGCCAGGCTGATTGCGGACGTGCGTAGGAGCCGAAGAAGCCATTGTGGCAGTTTTGAACTGTCCACAACGCCAACCTCGCTAAAATCTTGCTTGCCTGGCCACATGAAAACGAAATTAAGGATGTACCCGGGGGTCATTTGGTTGCAGTAAGATTTGACAATACCAATCAGAAACACCCACGGACTCTAGTTGCACCATGAAAATTCATGCGGGCGACGAACTTAAAGGACATTCCGGTACTGTGTTTGCAGGTGGTTCCTAAAGCGACTTAAAGATCACTGAGCAAGACCTGTCTTGTGCTGCTGCTGCTTCTGCTAGAGGTGGTGAGCGCTAGCTTATGTGGCAGACTGTAATGTGCTTGCAGTCACATTCTGGCACACCCTGGAGTTTTTTTCCTTGTCATTTTCCCTCGCCAGCTACACAGGATTGTGTTGGTGATGTTATGTTTTGTCCACCTACCGGCATCGATGCTGTGGCCCTCCAGTTCCCCCCTCCCCCCCCTCCTCCTCCCCCACCACACACTCAGGCACCTGCCGAGATGGAGACGGAGGCTGCTGCGTCTGCAGCGCCGGCCGATGGTTCTGCAGAGGCAACAGCTCCAGCAAGCAGCACCACCACCCTGAAGCCGTCCAACCTTGCGGAGGTGGAGGTGTTCGCATATCTTGTAGTGCTCGTGTTTCTCATCGACCAAAAAGCTTACGCTGATGTGAGTCCCTCACCACTTTGCATCCCTTCTCCCAATTTCTTGGTGCAACTAACCTCCTTCTTCTCCGCCGTTTGTTTGTGCAACCAACCAACCTTCCTCCCTTCCTCCCTCCCTCCCTCCTCAAGTTCTTCCACTGTCCTCGATGTCCAGCTGTTGGGTTTTTGTTTTTTGTTCTTGCAATGGAGGGTAGAAATTTACACAACACAGCATCTAAGCACCGGGGACGAACTGAGTGGCGTAGGCCCAGGAGTTGTTTGCGGCGGGATCAGCCAAGTGGTCGGACATGTTCTCTATGGGGCCCTTGCCGGTGACGACATCCTGGAAAAAGAAGCTGAACATGGAGAACAGAGCAGGGCGGCCTTTCTTGATCTCCTTGCTCTTCAGCTTAACGGCGGTGTCTCGGGGTCGCCAGCCAGACCCAGGGGGTCGAAGGCACCGCCCGGGGACAGGGGGTCGTCAACCTCACCGAGGGGGCCGCCAGCAATGCGGTAGCCCTCAACGGCGCCCATGAGGATGACCTGGACGGCCCAGATAGCGAGGATAGACTGGGCATGGATGAGGTGGGGTTGCCGAGGTAGTGAAGGCCGCCCTCGGAGAAGATCTGAGCGCCGCCCTTGAACCAGACGGCCTCGCCGAACTCCACGCCGTTCTTGGCGAGCAGAAGATGGAGCCCAGGGCACCGAGCATGGCCCTGCGGACGTGGACCACCTCCAGCTCCATGTTCTTGGCGAACGTCTCGGGGTTCGAGGACAGGCCGGCGGTGTCCCAGCCGTAGTCGCCGGGGAACTCACCGGTCAGGTAAGAGGGGGTCTCGCCGGACTGGGGGCCCAGGAACTTGGGGCAGTCAGGGCTGAAAAAGGGGTTGTCCACCACGACCTTGGTATTCCTCATCGTCATGCGGGCAGCGGCCTTGCCGACCTGAGCGGCAAGAGCCGCGGTCTTGCCCAGGAACGAACGAGGCGGTGAGAGCAGCCATGGTTGGTTGCTGAAGAGTTGAAGAGGAAGAAACATGTGGTTGGAAAATGTTGGATTTTATTTTCAAGTCTGTTTCCCTTGTTTTGCACCTCTCTCCCTTGTCTCGTTTCCGATGTCTCCCTCTCCTCCATTGTCTCCCTTGGCTCGTTGTCCTACTAGGCAGGAAGAAAGGAACTCAGAGGTTCGTTTTGTCAGGTTGGCCACCAAAGGCTGACTCTGTGTCTGGGTCAATGCTAGTCTGCATGTCCACCGCCGTCAAGAAAGTGGTCAGCATCGTCGTTCCAATCATCTTTGATCCCAGTTGACGCGACACCAAGCATGCTGGGAATAGTGATGGACGTCGCTCTTGGTTGAGTTGTGTGTGAAAGTCCTTTCTTATATGCTTACGCTTACACTAATGCTTCTGCTTCTGCTTTGTGCTTATGCTCCAGAGAGGGATCCTCCTGCCACCTGTCTTCCTTGCGATGATGTGTCCTGCAGGCCAAAGAATGCGCCAACGCAGCGGTGAAGTTTTTGCAGTCACGCAACCAACGTAGTCTCGACGTCCTAGCTGCACGCATTTACTTCTTCTACTCCCTTGCATATGAGCGTACCAACTCCCTCGCCGAAATACGCAGGTGGGTGGGTCGGTGGTTGGGCGGCCTGGCGGTCTGCCGGGAGGGCGGACGAATGGGCGAGCAGGCAGGCGGGCGGGCACGCTGGCAGGTGTGCGTGCACCGCACTACAACTGCCTGTCTTATTGGCTAAGGATTAGAATTTGGGACCTCCCCTCCCCAGAGAAATTGAAGTCTAGAGTGAAATCGTCTGCGCCAGCAGTGGATATCACTCTAAGTGACTGAAGTCTAGAGCGGTTATCTTTAGTGAAGACTGTTCAGTTTTGTTGCCGTTTCATGCTCTAGGATGCGATCGTTGGGTGAATTGCTGCCCTTGGAGGTTGCAGATTGGAAGGTCATGGTTTTGAAGTCTGGTGCCCGCAACCACAGGGGCAGCTCCTTGGCTAAGTATCGGATGAGGGGCGAGGTCAAAATTTGAGATTTAGGTTGAAGGTCGAGGTCAACCTCTCCGCCTTCGACCTGGTGCAAGACGACGATGGTCAAGAGGTGATTGTTGCGGCCATGTCGATGTCAGCCTTCAACCTCTTGCGAGTAGGGAGGGGCAGGCCTTGATATGGAAATGGATGTTGATATACATATCGATGTATATCTTGATATTGATATTGATCTGGACTCAATTCTGATATCAATCTCGGAATTGCAGTTTCGGGGACCGGAGGGGCAGTTTTCCTGATCTCCTGATACTGTCCCATATTGGTGGTTGAAGGCAAATATTGGTTTTTGCCGGTATTTGTCAATGTCTGCAATGTCTGGAAAGAACTGTTGCTCCTCTCGCTCTCCAGCTCGATGCGTGAGGGACCCTCACTGAGGGTTCACTCTCCATGCAACTCTGAAAAGTTTTATTGGTCGAAATCGACCGTTACCCAGTTTGCTCCAGAGGTGGATTTTGTTCTGACAACGCGGCCCACCACCATTCGGGCAATCGGCGTCGCTCACCCTTGTCTGGTAGTCTCACGATCCTCTAGCATGACAGCCACCCTGATCTGGCAATCAGGGTGGGCTTGTCCATCCCCTGCGGTCTCCCCGCGGTCTCCCCATGGTCTCCCCATGGTCTCCCCATGGTCTCCCCATGGTCTCCCCATGGTCTCCCCATGGTCTCCCCATGGTCTCCCCATGGTCTCCCCATGGTCTCCCCGTGGTCTCCCCATGGTCTCCCCATGGTCTCCCCATGGTCTCCCCATGGTCTCCCCATGGTCTCCCCATGGTCTCCCCATGGTCTCCCCATGGTCTCCCCGTGGTCTCCCCATGGTCTCCCCGTGGTCTCCCCATGGTCTCCCCGTGGTCTCCCCGTGGTCTCCCCATGGTCTCCCCATGGTCTCCCCGTGGTCTCCCCATGGTCTCCTGGTGATCCTTTCGCAACATTCTCTCACTTGGAAAAAAAAATTGGAAGAAAGAATGTTTCTGGTTGTGAGTCGGACGTCGTCTGGTTCAGAACCCGACTCACAGTTTCCTTGTTTTTCTTCTTCATAGTTAACATGTTACAATTCTCCCGCCATAAGAAATGGGCAGCGAGAACACACATTTTGGGTTGTCAGCCGATTCGTGCGTAACGGGTACTGATTCGGTGTGTTGGAGACTGTTCTGTTGTGTTGGAGACTGTTTTGGTTTACGTGGGAGACTGTTTTGGTTTACGTGGGAGACTGTTTTGGTTTACGTGGGAGACTGTTTTGGTTTACGTGGGAGACTGTTTTGGTTTACATGGGAGACTGTTTTGGTTTACGTGGGAGGTCAGTCAGGCGAATAAAAGGTGCAATCATCTCACCAGGGTGAGAAGTAATTATGCCTTTAAAACAGGATGTTTATGGAGGGGAGAGATAAGATAACCGGAATCATTGAAAAGCCACGCCATTCAGAGATTAGTAATCTTTCATGTTTTATAGTTTTTGTGGCAGTTGTCCCTTTTGGTAGAAATGTCGTGGAATGACAAAACCCTCTCACTTTCATCCTCATGCACTCTTTCCCCTCCCTCCCTCGCCCCTCTGTGCACCCCCTCCCCTCAGCACCCTCCTGGCGCTGAACCAGACGGCCACCCTCCGCCGCGACGAGATCGGGCAGGAGACCCTCCTCAACCTCCTCCTCCGCAACCTGCTGCACTACAACCTCTACGAGCAGGCGGAGAAGCTGCGCACCAAGGTGCAGCGGCCCGACTCGCACTCGAACCAGCAGCTGTGCCGCTACCTCTACTACCTGGGCCGCATCCGCGCCATCCAGCTCGAGTACTCCGAGGCCAAGGACTGCCTGCAGCAGGCCAGCAGGAAGGCGCCCGCCGCCGCCACCGGGTTCCGGGTGGAGTGCACCAAGTGGCTCGTGCTCGTGCGCCTGCTGCTGGGCGAGATCCCGGAGCGCTCCATCTTCGTTGCGCCGCGCATGCAGACGGCGCTTCGGCCGTACTTTGAGCTCACCAATGTGCGTGAGTGCAGTGCAGAGCAGTTTGTTTTAGCGCAGTGTAGTTCAGGGCAGTGCAGTGCGTCCC
>SZWC01000296.1:231055-282275 GCA_023375785.1 Penium margaritaceum | reverse complement strand
CCCCCCCCCCCCCCCCCCCGCCCCCTCTCGACGGGGGCATCGACGGCGGTTCCAGTTTCCCGCCACCTTGCGGCGCTCGATTGTCCGGAAACAGTCCAATGTACGGAATTGCGTCCATCCCGACCAACCGGCCTCACCCTGAGAACGTTCGACCGGCGGGGCGGCCGTCCACCACCTGCGACCGGCTGTCCCACCTGTCCGGCACGTGACTCGTAGAACTGCGAGGACTTCCCGCAAGGAACGGCGACCTGGGGCCCATGCGCTCCAACAAGCGCACGCATGACCTGCGTGGGCTGACGGTGCTTGGCCCACCGAAGGCGCGAGAGGACGATGGGGCTGACTCAACCTCGCCAGCCAAGAACGATGTTCGCCGGAGCGTCGCACGCGTTCGACAGAAAGGAGACGCCAAACAGCTGTTCATGCGCGATGCTGAAGAAGCTTGAGAAACGTTTTCGATAGCACTTTCACTAGATCAGATATTGCTGACATTGAAGCAACAATACAACATGAACAAATAGACTTCACAGATCATCAAAGTACACTTTACATTGGTACATAGAGCTTGTTACACTTTTACCAAGCAGGAATAATTAATATTATTCGACTAAAAACCAATTTTTTCCCAATCTCCCACAATCTAACAACACGTTCAAGCCATGTGGAGAGGTTCGCATGGCGAAACAAGTCCCACTTAGGACTAGACCCGCATTAGCCTCAAGAAAAGTGACACAAAAAATGGCTCTCTTATACTAATGTACCAATTTGGTACGGAAACCTTGGCCGAAAAGGCTAAAACCACGGTGATTGAGGGTCTTCCACCTTACACCCATTCTGTCCAATCGCCCACAAATCAAGGACTCGTTAAAGACATGTTTAGATGTAGGAATGAAATTTTTGTGATTTGTGACGTTCCTGTCGACCTGTACAGTTTACTGTGTGACCACTCGGTCGTGTCCATACTCGTGCAGATCCCTGATGCGGACCCTGGTGGTACCGGTGCATCATCTGGTGGTGGACTACCAGCTTGGAGCTGACCGACGACCGTTCCAGAGCTCTGGACGCTGCCCCGGACCTCCTGCAGTTTTTCTGCAGCACGCAGAAGTTTTTCAGTGGACTGGCCATGGGCCCGATTTGCATGTTTTTGCATTGTGTGTCCACCATTGGATGCCGGACGTATGCATGTGACCAGTCTTAGCGTCCGGCTTGTGATCCTGCATGTATAGGTTTAGACGGCCTAGCGTTCTAACATGTCTGGGCAGAGTTGCGGCCAAAACACTGGTTTTGGGCCGGTTTCAAGACAAATCTTGCACTAACGCGTGAAACACCCGCCGTACGCCCCGGCAGGTACTCATGCCATGGACCTGTCATTTTTCATTCCTCTCTGCAAGTGCAATTGAAGCATTCTGACACTTTGCCTTGTGTCTCCTAGCCAGACCCTCGCCGTTGCGTGCACGACCTGTGACTGTTGTCACCGTCTGACTAGGCGCTAACGCCTAGTCAGCGGCTGTGTCGCTAGGAAGCTTCCACGCATCTTCTCATGGTATCAGAGCGGTGAGACACTTTTCGCCGAGCTACGCAGCAAAGACACAGCAAAGCAGCGGTAGTGAGCATAGCCGCTGTTGCCGATACATAAGGACCTGTCGACGACACCCGACTGCCGGCGACGTCACCCACGTGAGAGCGCATCAGTAGCAGGTAACATCCGCATCAGGCGGCAGTCGCCTGCAACTGCTGGCATTGGCATCAGCAGCGGCAGCAGCATGCCATAGTCGCGGCAGGTAGTGGCTGGCAGCAACAGTAGTAGCCCACGGCAACAGCAGCGCGCAACAGCGGCAGCACGCACCAGGAGCAGCGCGCAACAGCGCTAAGCAGCACCGGCGGTGACGGCGGGCAGTAGCAACGTGCAGCAACAGCAGCATTGAGCAGCAGCAGCAGCAGCAGCACGCAACAACAGCAGCAACAACGTAGCAGCAGCACGCGGCGGCAGCAACATGCAACAGTAGTAGCGCGTGGCGGCAACAGCTATGCGCAGCAGTGGCAGGGCGCAGCTGCGCTACAACACAGCAGCAATGCACAGTTGCGCAAGCAGCCGTACGGCTGCTGATGCAAGTGCCGGCGCAGATAGCAGCCGAGCGAAAGCTGTTGCGGAGCTTCCGTGTAGCTTCCGCGCGGCTGCTGCAGAGCAGCCGGCTCCTACGTTGCGGGCCAACAATCACGAGGGTTGTAAAAAAAAGGCCGGGGAGCTGACGTCAAAATATTTTCCTTGCTGACGTCATCAGGTCATGTTGACGTCAGCAACCACCTGCTTTCGTCAGCACCTTAATCAAATTTTCGGTCGGAGAGTCAAAAGTTTCCAGCGTTTCCACTCTTCGAGAAACGATGACATCTCCGCAATCCGACCAAGTTGACATCGTGGCCTATAACGAGTGGTGACATGGCTCCGTCCTGGGATAAGGGAAAGAGGATACTCGATCCCTCTTCTTCCTCCTCAGGGGTCATGAGCCCACGCTCGCATGCTATTGAGGACCTGCGGAGCCAGCAGGACAAGATGCGTCACCTACAGCAGGAGCAGACTGATGCCATCCGTACACTCACTGAGCTTCCTCGTGCTCAGTCCACAGTCCCACGGCAGACCTCCGAGGGAGCTGCCGGTGTCGTACCCTCTACACAACAGTCAGCCCTAGCACCGAAGACAGGAGCTGGGTCCGACCCGCCACCTCTTGATCCTTGGGATGAGGATCCAGACATGCCAGGTATGGAGGGAGACTCCCCCGAGTGTGAGATTCATGCGCCTCAGGAGTGTCTCCGCCAGCTCCAGACGAGCTCTCGACCCCCACATACATCTCATTTTCTCGAGATTCGATCTTCGCCTGACCTCCACCCCAGCGACTTCCCTCTTCAGGTGTCTTCCCCATCCCTCGTCCTTCTCAGCCTGTGGTTGCTCTCTCTACGGAGCCGCAACCCAAGGACTTCGAGACACCAGCCCCACGGGATGCCAGCGAGGACAGTTTTGACTGCTGGGAGATCCTTTTTGAGATTTGGGCCACTCCAAAGGGAGTGTGTCCCTACTACCACAGTCCGTATCAGACTACGGACCGAGCACATGTGCTGATAGCAGCTAGGGCGATGCGCTGACTCCTGTACGCCACGTAGCGCGAGACCGTCGTTGACTTTCGCTCATTCCTTGGCGAGGCTAGCACAGGCACCGGCGCTGGGACTGGCATTATCCCTACTTGCTGCAGAGATGCACGCCACCCGCGCCGATCACATTCGTGCCTTTCACTCCCTTTGTCAAGGGCCTGTCGAGCCTGTAGCTGACTATTGGGGACGCGCCATGCGCATCTACACGCCTTAGGACCTCAGGAGGTACACAGTTGTGGGCACTCCGCACGATCATTCTCGGAGTTTGTCTTGAGCACACAGACATCTTCACGAGGTACAAAGATGCTTTTCTCGAGCCTTTTTTGGCCTCACTACAGCTTCTTCCCTGGGTGCACCAGCTCTTCCTCCAGGTGACTTCCGCCCGTGAGGTAGCCGTGGCTCATCAGGAGACTCCCCTTGCTGAAGTAGTCGTCGCATCACCACTGATGCCCCTCTTGTAGTCTCCTTCTCCATCCTCTGTCACGTCCTCATCTTCCTCTTCCTCTTCCTCTTCCTTCCCGCTTACGTCGACCCAGACATAGGGTGTCGTAGCGGTAGCACGGGGGAAGAAGAAGGAGAAGCGCGGCTTGAGTCAGTAGCTGTCACAGCAGCAGCCGTCATTGGGTAGTAGCGGTGGACGTTCTGTTCACTGCTACAACTGTGGAGGCACCCATCGCTACACCGAGTGCCAGCAGCCGCTCGACTGCGTGCGAATTACTCGCGGGCTTTAGGCTGCACAAGCACTCTGTTCTACGTCTAGCAGCACATTCTGTGGGCGGGCGGCGACCACGACTGCAGCGGTTCCCGCTTCACCACCGGCGAGCAGCGGCGACCCGGACCCACGTGACCGCAACATCGCCCAGCTCCGACACCTTCTGGCGCTTCACTTTCAGGGAGGTGCGAGTGTGTTGTCACAACCGGGTGGTTCATAGACTGTCTATCCATCTGTTCTTATGATCGGGATGATTCGTGTATGGGGGCACAGTCGGCATGTGATGACGATGGGCCTGACTGTACCGATTGGATTCATGAGTCTCACCTTTGTGCCCTTCGTTGTTCCTCCCCACCGACTACCCAGCGTCCTTTTGATGCCGAGTCTCCCATTTCCCGTTTTACAGTGACGTCCTCCAATCGTGATTCCGGTGGAACTTGGATCATCGATTCTGGTGCCACTCATCACATGACCTGTCGTCGTAGCGACTTCGTTGTTCTTGGCCCTGTCGCGTCTGTTCGTTCCGTTCGCACAGGCTCTGGTCAGTCCTTGCCAGTCCAGGGTGTTGGGGTCGTGTGTCTTGATAGTCCGTTTGGTCCCCAGTATCTTTCCAAGGTACTGTTTGTGCCTAACCGTGAGCTCCGTTTGCTCTTTGTACGTGCTTGCACACTGATGGGACTCTTTATGGAGCACACTATAGACTCCGTGACTGTGACTGCTATTGACACTCGTAGCGTCGTTCTTTGTGCCTCTGTTGTGGATGGCTTGTATCGTGTCTCTTGGACTTCTCCTCCTTGCTCCCCTTCCCCTTCAGCTCGTGTTTTTATCACTGGCGTTCTGTCTCCTGAGCACCAGCAATTGCTTCATCGCCGTTTGTGTCATGTAGGCTCTGACACTATGTCGAAGCTCATTCGGACACAAATCGCCCTCGGTCTTGACGCACCTTCTTTCGAGAAGCCGTCCAAGACCGACCGTCTCTTCTGCGCTCCTGGTAAGATGCATCGTTGCACCTACCCTGACTCCCGTTCTCGCGCACTTTGCCCTCTTGAGTTAGTTCATTCGGACCTTCTTGGTCCTCTTCCTGTCGAGTCTCTGTCCGATCGGGGTCGATACGCCCTAGCCCTGACTGAAGACTTCACCCGGATGCGGTGGGTCAATAGCCTGCGCCAGAAGAGTGACACCGCTCTTGCGGTTTACCTCTGGCTAGTGATGGCTGAGCGTCACTCCTGTCACACGCTACATACCTTCCGCTCGGATGGAAGCAGTGAGTTTCTTGTCGAGATGGATGGCTTCTTTGCCAAGCACGAGATCTTTCACCAGGTCTCCACTCCTGCTACTCCCCGGCAGAACGGTGTTTCTGAGCGCTGGAACCGCACCATGGAGGATGCGGTCCGCGTTATGCTGTCTGAGTGTGGTCTTGCGATATCCTTCGCTTTTGAAGGATTTGCCTACATGACTTGGGTCTGGAACCGCCTCCCGTACGGTCCTCTTCCGGACCACGTCACACCGTATGAGCTCTGGTTTGGCCACTGTGCTAACATGCGCTTCGCTCGCGTCTTGGGATCCTTGGCTTCTGCGTGGTAGACCGAGGACCAGCAGGGGTCCAAGGTCTCACCGTGGGGCCGCTTGTGTGCCTTCGTAGGCATGTCCCCGCGGTCGAAGGCCTGGTGTTTTTGGGATCCCGCTCGTCGTCGCATCGTTGAGTCACGTGACATGTTATTCTTTGAGGCCCTCACCTATCATGATCTGACATCGATCATGTTGCTATCCACCACGCATGTTCCTACATGCGAGGGTTCTCGACGGATGGGGGAGTCTGCGGTTGCGAGTACCTCTCGCCAAGCTAATTTGTCCATTCGAGCTCCCTTCAATTCCCGGTCTCCGGCTCTTGATGACCCAACAATCATTGCTGTCGGCCCATCGACCTCACCATCAATACCGGCTTCTACCCTTTTACGTTCACACCCCACGAGTACCCATGATCATGTACCCTTGTGTACTCCTGTGACCGTACCTACGTCCGCCGGTACTCCTGTCTCTGTGCGTGGTCCTACCTCACCTACTCCTACTGTCACACCCAGTCCCTTGTCTCCCACACACGCATCTCCTCACATGACATCACCAGCTCCTTTGGCTCACCCTTCACCAGCTGTGGTCGTGCATGTCCCTGAGCCTGAGGTGCACCCCTCGAGTCCATGTTACTCCCGTGAGCCTGGCGGTCGTCTTCGACCATTGGACTCCAAAGCCCAACAAGTGTCAGCTCACGTGCCCAGGCGCTCCACCCGCAGCATCAGGAGTGGTGATCCCGGCACAATGACCCTAAGCCTGAGTCTCCGTACTGAGCACACAGAGGTTCATCCAGCGTGCCCCAAAGGGCACGATCTCGTCACTCGCGAGTTTTATATCGCTTGTGATGCAGAGGCCAATCTTGTGATCTCAGACCTAGCACTGAGGCGTGTGCTCTTGTTACGCAGAGCTCTCCCTCCATGGCGCCTGACCCGGGCACACTGAGGGAAGCTCTCTTATCACAGGATGCTGACGCTTGGCGTGCTGCCTGTGAGGATGAGCTTCGTGCCATCCGAGAGCACGTAGTTTACGAGCTAGTTGACCTTCTACTTGGGAGGAAGGCTCTTCAAGTCAAGTGGGTGTTTTGCAAGAAAGTGAAGCCTGATGGCTCGCTGGAATGCCACGAGGCCCGTTTGGTCATCAAGGGATACTCTCATATCGAGGGCATCGATTACAGTGGCACCTTTGTCCCTGTCAGCCGCATGACCTCAGCTCGAGCTCTGTTGGGTGTATTGGCTCAGCATGACTAGGAACTGGACCAGATGGATGTGAACAATGCGTTCCTCCATGGCTCTCTAGATGAGGAGATTTATGTGGCTCAACCACCTAGCTTTGAGGATAGTGAGAAGGTCTGGCATTTGCGCAAGTCCTTGTACGGCCTCAAGTAGTCTCCTCGGTGTTGGAACCGGGCGATCACTGGCACCCTGACTCGTGCGAGATATGTACAGAGCGAGGCAGATCCCTCTCTCCTCATTTGACGGTGAACCGCTCAGGCTGAGCGGTTCACCGCCATCCTGGTCTATGTTGATGACCTTCTGATCGCGTGTCCTTCACTGGAGGCCATGAAGGAGGCCAAGGCTGTCCTCCATACTGCCTACAGGATGAAGGACCTAGGTCCTACAACGGTGTTTCTTGGCATGGAGATTATGCGAGACCGCAGACGTCGGACACTACTATTGCATCAGGCCCAATACGCACGAGTTATGGGGGAGCGCTTTAGCGACCTCCTTGGAGCAGTGCCCACGGCTTCCACACCTCTCATGCCTGACGGGTAGGATGCCCCGAAGGTGGACAATCCCACACAGCTGGGGGAGACAGTGGATGTGACCCTGTACCTCCGTCTCATCGGATCTCTGATGTACCTGGCCACTACCACACGTCCTGACATTGCCTTTGCCGTCAACCTCCTTGCCCGTTTTACGTAAGCTCCACGCACTAGAGCCCTTCACGCAGCTGTGCGAGTGGTACGGTATGTGGTCTCTACACCGTACCTCGTACTCTGCTTTCACCGGCAGTATTCCATGGTCCTTGACGGCTACACTGACAACGACAGGGCCTGGAGCCCAGATGGACGTAGTCGCACCGGTTACGTATTCCTACTTGGTGATACTACTGTGTCATGGCGTAGCATGAAGCAGGGCTGCATCACACGTAGCTCATCGGAGGCAGAGTATGTTGCTCTGGGTGCAGGGGCTGCTGAGGCGGTTTGGCTACAACACCTGTTTCTTGAGCTTGGTCAGTCAGTACCTGCCATTGTGCTTAAATGCGACAACTAGAGTGCTCTTGCCATTGCAGAGAACTCTGGTGTCTTTCACGCTTGCAGGAAACACATTGCGGTTAAGTATCACTTTGTGCGTGATCTGGTGGAGCGACACGTGATCTCCGTTATATGGACTGGCACTGACATGTAGCGTGCTGACTTCTTGACGAAGGCACTAGCTCGTGGAACGTTTGTGGTGGCCATTCGTTCTATTGGGCTTCGCCCCTTGCTTGAGAGTGGTCGAGTGTGGGGTGTGGATGTGTCCGTGTCACATCTTTCTTTGTACTCGTTGTTGTACTCGTCTCAGTGTTGCACATTTATGGACATGCGTACCATCGGGTCATGGGGAAGTGTTGCGATTTGTGACGTTCCTGATGACCTGTACAGTTTACTGTGACCACTCGGTCGTGTCCATACTCGTGCAGATCCCTGATGCGGATCCAGGTGGTATCGATACGTCATCTGGTGGTGGACTACCAGCTTGGAGCCGACCGACGACCGTTCCAGAGCTCTGGACGCTGCCCGGGACCTCCTGTAGTTTTTTTTGCAGCACGCAGGAGTTTTTTAGTGGACTGGCCATGGGTCCGATTTGCATGTTTTTCATTGTGTGTCCATCGTTGGATGCCGGATGTATGCATGTGACCAGTCGTAGCGTCCAGCTTGTGACCTTGCACGTCTAGGTTCAGACGACGTAGCGTTCTGACATGTCTGCGCAGAGTTACGGCCAAAACAGTGGTTTTGGGCCGCTTTTAGGACAGACCTTGCACTGCCGCGTGTGAAACCCGCCGTGCGCCGCGGCAGGAACTTATGCCATGGACCTCTCATTGTCATTCCTCTCTGCAAATACTATTGAAGCATTCTGACACTTTGCCTTGTGTCTCCTAGCTAGACCCTTGCCGTTGCGTGCACGACCTATGACTGGCGTCACCGTCTGACTAGGCACTGACGCCTAGTGGGCAGTTGTGTCGCTAGGAAGCTTCCACGCATCTTCTCAAAAATATGTTGCAAAATGGAAAAATTTTCAATGGCAATGCATCGAAATTCTCCACCAATATCTTCAACAAAAGGGACTTTGATTGCAAGCAAAAAGCATTGCATAAAGCTATCTTCCTTAGATGTCACGCACAACGTGGTATGCATGGAAAACCATACATGTTGCTTTTGAGACCTGCACAAAGCCATAGATTCAGTTTGTGATAGTGTCTCATTGCATTCGTAGCCCAAAAAACTGAGAAGCTTCCAAGAAGCTGCCTGACATGTCTGCCTATCCGCCATGTGTGACAACAAGCAGGAAACGGGAAAGGTTTGGTCAAAAGACGCTCACATGCGTCAACCGCTTAACCAAAGGAAGCACATCCAGAGAGGGCCACAAAAATGAGCCACACATGCATAAATAGGGGCAACCGCACTCGGTTCGCAACACACACAAGGGTAGCTTTTCGTTGTGTCTCAGTGAGTCAGCAAACGGAAACAGTCATAACTCTACAATGGCACATTAGAATCAGGCTCCGTCTGAACAGCTAGGATCAAAACAACGAGCACCACAAGCTGTAGCAAGCATGGTCCGGGTGGCTATACCCCCATGCAGGCCATCGAGCCCCTCATGAGCTCCTCTCCTCACGACGACGCCAAATGCCAACAGAGATCGGTTGCCATCGGGTCCACCTCAAGCATGTGCACGTGGATGGAAATGAGCCGACAGGTCACAATAGTCCGTGAAGACACACACCAACAACACTCCAACATGACCAAATGGCGAATTCAAGTCCATGCAAGGGCACACACTGAGATCAGCCACAAACGACACAGAGAGCACGTGATGGGCACAAGCTAAGATCAACAACACTGTAAAAGCTCAGTCCGCATCGGAGACGGGGTGAATACCGACAGTACAAAGGCTTCCATGAAACTTCCGACAACCAAGTACCTTTGTCGAGAAATCTACCTTATAATCGTTCATGTCCACCCAGATGACCTCAACCTCGCGCTGCTGCACCAGGTCACGGACTGAGTGTTACTAAACACTGATGTACCTTTTGTGTGCATGGAACACACCAGATGTTTGTGCAATGGCATCAGCACTCTAGTTGTCACAGTGCAGCACAAGAGGGGGAACGGACTAGTGCAGCGTGTGAAAGAGCCGAACGAGCCATACGTTCTCAGTAGCTTTGGCTTCGAGACAAGCTATGCACGAGGCAACCCTTCTTCTTGCTACGCCATGGCACAACAACGCCACCCATCAGGAACACGCAGCCGGTGTGGATTTTGCCCTCAGGGCTCCACGCCCAGTCGTTGTCCGTTTAGCCGTCACAGACAACAGACGGTTGCCGTTGGTAGGTGAGACAAAGGCGGGGGGTGGACACGACGTACCCTACTGCTAGTTGAATTTGATGCCCTGGATTTTTTCTAATTTAGTGTTCATCAATTTTGACCCGGGTTTAATATATTTGGTGTTTGATTAGATTCGACCAGAAGTGGCCCGGTTGTCCTTGGATTTTGACGTCAGGATAAGTTCGTATTTTTTTAACCGCCATTTCAACGTTGACATCCTTTTAGCGAGCGCACCGACCTCAAGGGAGTGCCCAAAATCTGCTACGCCCTATCAGGCGTACCAGATTCTGGCCAATGATAAGCGGGCACGCTGGATCTAAGAGATTCTTGTCAGAATCCGCATTACCCACTACGCGCCGACAACGAGTTTGAGAGCAAGTGAGAAAACGTTTTTTTTAGACGCACATTTGCATGTTTGAGACTCCGAAAATCGATAGGCAAGCAATGAAGTTTGAACTCGCCCTTTTTCCTCGCTCGCCAATTTTCTCGTAAAGTACAAAGAGTACAAGCATAGAACAAAGCAAAGTATGAGCACCGACCACTATAAAGTGAATTCAAGGGTGATCTCGTGAATTCGATGGATGGATGTAAAAATGTTTGTAGTCTTGAATTTGACATGCAAGACAAATTCAATGAATTTCACCTGGGGTAGAATCATTCGGGGGTGTGACCATATAGCAATCAAATTCTCGATAGATCCGCCATATCCACAGACAGCTCTTTAACAAGGCCATATCCAGCAGATTTTAACTTTAACACTAGTACATCCACCGGCCGAAAAAAAATGACATATGAAAAAAGTGCGCGAAAGCATGTCGTCGATGCATGAAATGTAGCGTCGGAGCGATGATGTAATCAGGCCTCTTGAACAATCACAAACCCCTCATTTGAGGTGTTTGTAATCGTTCGAGGGAGGGGTTTGCGTGGGGTCTACGCGAGGGGTCCGAGACACCCCATGCGTTGAAAGGGATTCTATTGGGCCTTGCTACAATGAGGCCCAGCAGATGCCCGCACAAAAAATAAAACCCTCAACCCCGAATGTATAGCGGGGTTGGGTTTGAAATTGTTTGTCTCGCAAGCCTAAGGTGTTTTGTGTGCCATAAAAAAAGGAAATGGGCGTTTTAGCTCAATTGCGACCGAGCGATGACCCTTTTTTCTTTAAAAAAAAAGACACACAAGCCCCCTATTATGATGTTGGGTTCTATTCAAAACCCTACATCATACAACGTACAAATCCCTAAATCGTCATAGGGAGTTTGCACGTCGAAAGAAAATTGAAAAAAAGGGGTCATCGCTCGATCGCGACCTCGCGAGGGAGCGAGGGTCGCGATCGAGCGACGGTCACATGACCATCCTCGCGATGCTCGATCAGCAATACATGTCGCTAATCGAGCATGGCGACTGAGGCCGGATACCTTGATCATTTTTTAAGTGCTGGATATGGCAGACATTAAATTCCGCTCGAGGATATGGGAGGGTCCATCCTTCGTGATCATGGGTATCTTGGCTATTTCACCCAAAATTATTCAACATCAAAACCATTGAGCAGCTGGGTATCGGACGACTCGCAAAGCGGTGTCAAGTGTCAGTTGCTCGGGTAATTGCAAGAATTGGGCGAGAAGGTTGATAGTAAAAGCAATGTAGAGCCGTGTCGTGGTGGCCACGTACATGAGCGAGCCAATGACTCGCAGGTGTAGGGTCTAATTGACTAGGTCCAATATAACAGCTCGGTCATCGGCCTTCAAGGTCTTTCACTCTATCAGGAGTGATGGGAGTGCAGGGAATACACATAGTGGAAAGCAGATGAGCAAACCGCTTCCCCACAACCACTGTGTTGTTGTGATTTGTGATGTTCCTGTCGACTTGTACAGTTTACTGTGACCACTCGGGCGTGTCCATACTCGTGCAGATCTCTGATGTGGACCCTGGAGGCACCGGTGCGTCATCTGGTGGCAGACTACCATCCTGGAGCCGACTGAAGACCGTTCCAGAGCTCTGGACGCTACCCGGGACCTCCTGCGGTTTTTCTGCAGCACGCAGGAGTTTATCGGTGGACTGGCAGTGGACCCGATTTGCATTGTGTGTCCACCATTTGATGCCGGATGCATGCATGTGACCAGTCGTAGCGTCCGGCTTTTGATTCTGCACGTCTAGGTTTAGATGGCGTAGCGTTCTGATATGTCTTCGCAGAGTTACGGCCAAAACAGTGGTTTTGGGCCGGTTTTAGGACAGACCTTGCACTGCCGCGTGCGACACCCGCCATGCGCCACGGCAGGTACGTATGCCATGGACCTGTCATTTGTCATTTCTCTCTGCAAATGCTATTGAAGCATTCTGACACTTTGCCTTGTGTCTCCTAGCCAAACCCTTGCCGTTGTGTGCACGACCGTCGTCACCGTCTGACCAGACACCGATGCCTAGTCAGCCGCTGTGTAGCTAGGAAGCTTCCACGCATCTTCTCATGTGTATCATGCCTGATGCACCGTCAGGCTGTGCCAGATGTAATCGTGCATGATCTCCATGTCGAGGAAGACAGATGTGGGCCCCATACCCTTCATCTTGTTTGCGGATTGTTTTACAGCCTTTACTGCCTGCACGGCCTCCAAGTCCAGAGATGCAATCAAGTCATCCATGTGGACGAGGATCACAATGAGAGAAGCAGGGGTCTGCGTTACAAAGAGCTAGGGGTCAGCGCTGGTTGAGACATATCTGCACGCTGCAACGTGGTGGCAATCTCATGGTTCCAACATCGGGGGGGAGGGGGGGGACTGGCCTTTCGCAGTCGACACATCCGACATGTGCCATCCTTAAAGCCAGGTGACTCCACCATGTAGATCTCCTCATCAAGATGCCCATGGAGAAAGACATTACTGATGTCCATCTTGTACAACTTCTAGTCGTGCTGTGCAGTCATGTCCACAAGGGCTTGCACCGTGGTCGTTGTATAGGGGCAAATATGTCCGTGTAGTCCATGCCCTTGATCTGTGAGAAGCCTTTTGCCATCTGGCAGGCCTTGTAGCGATCCAGCGATTCATCACTCCTCAGCTTCTTGTATAGGACCCACTTGGCCTGCACGGCCTTGTGGTCGGATGACAAGTCGAGAAGCTCAAGAACGTTGTGGTCAGTAAGTTCTGCAAGCTCTTCTTGACAAGCAACATGCCATAGGTCAGCGTCAGGCCCAGCCAGGGAATGGCGGAGCGTGCTCGGGTCTGGACCTTACGAGCTCGAGCCCTGTGTGACAAGGGTCGATGCACGAGACGAGGAGAGGAGTATGACTGTGGCTATCACCGCATCAATAGTACATGCATGCTCATGAGCGATCAATACGTGACCAGTGTGACAACCCGGGTGGCTCTCCTCAAGCCCCTTGGCACTGAGGCCAAGGGTCATCATACCAGGATCACCGCTATGAATGCTACGTGAAGGCAGGACACGTAAGTGACCACCGGGTGTATGGGAGTACGTGCTGGAGGTCGGCTGCGTTGAAGAGTCAGCCGGAGAAGTGATAGGAGGTGCAGATAGGATGGTCGTTTGGTCAGGTGAGGCAGGTGGCGGTGAGGTTGGGATGGCTGGCTAGTCAAGGGAGGCAGGAGCCGATGAGGGTGCAGCAACCGCCTTGTCAGGTAGGACAGGCGGATGAGAGGATCCTGCCGGTGCCAAGGGCTTGGGAGCAGAGACAAGGGGAGGCAGAGCTGGCATGGCAATTGGTGACGTCGGCATGGGACCCGGGACAGGGGTCTGTGAGAGACCAATGGGGACAATGGTCGGGTCGGAGAGGGGTGCCAGATCTCGGGAGGTAGCATCTGTAGTCCTCTCCCCCACCACTTGAAAGCTTGGACTGCCTGAGGCATGAGGGAGAGGAAGGGCCAGCATGCTGGCGAGGTTGCAAAAGCACCGGCTCTCAAAGAACGTGGCATCGACAGACTCAACAATGCGACGGCGAGCGGGGTACCAGAACCGCCAAGCCGTGGAGTGAGGGACAATCCCCATGAAGGCGCAAAGGCGGTCGTGAGGGTAGACCTTGGAGCCAATCTCCTCCGGGGTGAACCAGACGCTAGCGAGAGAACCCCAAACGCACGCGAGGTGTAATTTAGCACGGTTATCATACCAAAACTCATACGGTGTGGTGTGACAAGGGAGGGGACCGTGCGGGATGTGACTCCACACCCAGGTCATGTAAGCAAGGCCCTCAAAGGCAAATACCTCAGGGGGACCGGTGTGAGCCCGCAACGCATGGACCGCATCCTCAATGATCCGGTTCTACCACTCAGAGATACCGTTCTGCCCGGGGTTGGCAGGGCAGAGTAGCCATGGTCGACCTCGCACTCTGTGAGCCAGTGGTGGAGCTCATCCATAAACTCCACCCCATGGTTGGAGCGAAAGACCTCAAGGGTCTGATGTGACTGACGCTCAACCATGGCCAGCCAGGGCTGGACAACGGGAAAGGCGTCACTCTTTTGACAGAGATTGTACACCCAGCGCATGCGGGTGAAGTCATCCGTGAGGGTGAGAACATATCGACCACGGTCATCCTAGAACTCAGTGGGAATGGGGCCAAGCAGGTCCAAGTGGATGAGTCGAAGGGACCGAGTGGACTTCATAGTGGATTCCGGGAAGGGACAGCAATGGATCTTGCCTTGCGCGAATGCAAGACAGTGGTACTTAGGCAGTGCCACATAGGAGGTCGCATCAAAACCAAGCGCAGGAGTGTCACGCACATGGCGCTCAACCGCGTCAAGGTGAACATGACAGAGGCAACAATGTAGGAGGTTGTGTTGGTCAAGGAACAAGGTTCCAGTGACAACGACGCATGCGGTAGGATCAAGTGGCAAGGGAGACACAGGAAAGCAGACACTGGTGACGTGGTAGCTCCTACTTGAGCTCACCACACAGTTCAACCTCACCAGAGGCTTGGACAAAAATAGAGGCATCATCAACAATGTGGGTGACACCAAGCTCACACGTGTAAAGGCACGGATGGGGAGTAAACTTAACTTGATATCAGGCACGAATAGAATGTCAGAGACATACTGAGGGCCAGACGGATCAAGGAACTAGACAACACCAACGTCGCGAAATGGCACCTCCTGGCAAGCTATGGTATAAACAGAGCACACGGACCCCACAAGGCCAAACACAAAAAACATATAACGACAACATGTCATGTGATCGGTGGCGCCGGAATCGACGATTCATGAGCCATCAGTAGTCCTGGTGGATGTGGCGATGGAGCACGAGGGACAAGACATGACTCATCAGGGATATCACTCTAGCGTTGAGCTTGCTCAACATGAAAAAGGCAATGCTGCGAGTCATCCAACCATGCCAGCTCATCAGGATCATCTACACACACAGCATCAACAATGGTCATCACCATGCAACTTCCTCGACACGAAACCAGTAGTGGATAAAATCGGCTCAATCCGTACGTGCATACCTTCCTCAAGTGTGCAAACAACTTGCTTGAGCTCTGCGAGGCTCCGTGCTGTGTCATCAGGAGGGATCATGTGGGCCGTGGTGGGAGATGCTATAGCCATCCGCCCAAAGGAAGACTTAGATGTGGAGGAGACACCAGACAAGGAGGTAGAACGAGCCTCGTAGGCCTCACGGATGCCGCATGTCACGCGCGTCCAATTGATGGGACGACCCGCTAGGCGAGTGCAGTCGGAGCAGTAATGGACACCACTACAGTTGTAACAGATCATTTGTCGGCTGCTACAGTTGGAGCCTCCTCTTGGTATTGTTTTCCCTTGTCTCTTTCCCTTCTTACTGCTGCTATGCCCCTTACCTTTCTTCTCATGTGCGGATGCTACAATCATCGGAGTGGAGGTGGTAGTGGGCGCAGTCGCAGTTAGAGAAGCACAGGAGAAAGTGGCTACCATCCCAGCCAAGCGTGCTAGGCGCTCGCGATGGATACAAGCCCCCTCAACCGCCCCTGTCTGCTCAAGGTAGATGCACTGGGCTCATTGAATGAGGGTGAGGTGACGTGACCGACGCAAGCAGGCGATGGCGGTAGATTGTGAACATGGTTGCATAACGCTGTGTGATACCGAGCATGATGGCGGTCAATATGCCGAGCTGGGTGGGGACGAGCATCTCCAGACATATGTAGAGGAACATGGATTGGTGCCAGCACTCTATAGGAGACATCGACTCACCCTGGTGGAGAGAGTTGAAGTCAGTGACATATTATGCACGGGTGGTTGTTGTCTCACCCTCCAACAAAGTGAGTGCCACGTCCCAGTCACCGCAAGGGTCTGCATTTGTGCTGTTGAAACAGTCACCGATGAAGGGTACATAATCTAGGACTGATTCCTCAAGCACAGCCATGGTAAGGCCGTGCACGGTGTGACGGATCATCGCACACTACCGAGTGTCAGTGGTATGGAACTGGCTGTGATAGTACAGCCTGACTCACTTCACCATTCCCCATAGGTCAAAACTCATGCACCATGCGTCAAAGCCAACTACTGGTGTGTACTACGGTAGTGGGGTGTCGAACTCCTTGGGTGGCTTCTCAATAGGTAGAGCTACCTAAGAAGCCATCCGTGCATGAGTCCTGACCCTATCTATGACTGTTGTAACTCGCTACGATGCCTCCATGGTGTCACCTAGGTAAAAAAAGTCACGAACAGTCACTTCCTGCTCAATAGCACTGTCCGTCTGTAGCTTATAGGGATCGCCGTCATCGTTGTCTGACTCCTCACTCAGAGACTCATCTCTAGAGCAATTGTCGGCTGCCATGTGCTCCATGCCCGGCATGCCTCCACGTGACAATTGGCACATACGGGACTGTGGGGTTCGCAAGATGACGGGCTATTGTAACAAAAGTTCGAACGCCAAAGAAATATTGATCAGGCTCGTACGAAGGCCGCTCTACTCGTCACGCAGCTTGGCGGTAACATAAGTGCGTGGACTGGCTGCCCGATCGCCGCTCGCTGTGGCCGTGGCACTAGGTACAATGGGGAAAAAGACCAAGCATGCATTGGGCTCCCCTTGCGCCTCAGGCTGAGAGGCCTTGGGTGGCATGGTTGTCCACCGTCGCACGTACTACTTGCACTATTGTACGTTGCTCCAGCCGTAACTACTGCTATCATCCACTGCTGTACTCACTATTGTCAACACCGTCTAGTACTATTGGACTGCTGTACGCTGTAGCAACCGCCGTCACCGCCATCCGCTAATCTTGCCGTTGCTGTCCACTACAGCTGCCACCTTCGCTTCCGTCGTTGTTGCCGACCACTTCCGCTGCTTGCTGCCGCTGCCGCTACTGCCACCACTGCCGTTGTTTGCTACAGCCATTTGCTACCGTCGCCACCACTACCTTCGCTACCATTTTCTGCTACAATTGCCACCGCCACTGCCATCCACTACTGTTATTACTGCTTCTGTTGCTTATGCCGCTTCAACTGCATCCACTGTTATTACAGCCGCCGAGGTTGCCACAACCTCTATCGCCACTGCTATTACTACAGTGGCCGCTACTGGTACCCCACCACTGGTCGTTGATACTGAGCACACATAACACATGTGCTATATGTATGTACCGTGCGTGTTTACGCTAAGCACACCCCAGCGTAAGCGGGTGGTGGACCCCTCGGCCGCTACCCGAGTGCCACTGCCTATCGGCGGCTGCCTGCCGCCGGCCACTACACGCTTTCCACTGTCCATTGCCCGCCACTTCTTGCTGTCTGTTTGCAGCTACATGGCTATAGCTACGCGTTACCAGGGGACGACGGGGTACGGCATGCTTGGTGACAGCCTAAATCACGCCCCTCAGTAGCTACAGCAACTAACGCTCTTATTAAAACTACTATTGTTGTTGTCGCTGGTGCCGGTGTCACCTCATGACGCATTGGACGGTGGGTCCTACTTGGACCGATATTGCGTTCCTATTGTGTAGTCACACGAGAGCTATATTGCGTGCTCTGATACCATGAGAAGATTCCAAGAAGCTGCCTGACACGTCTGTCTATCCACTACGTGTGACACCAAATAGGAAACGGCAATGGTTCGGTCAGAAGACGCTCACAAGCGTCAAGTGCCTAACCATATGAAACACATGCAAGGAGAGCTACAAAAATGAGCCATACATACATAAATAGTGATGATCGCACTGGGTTGATGCTTCACACTAGGGTGTCGTTCAGGTGTGTCTCAACCAGTCAGCAAACAAGATCAATCATAACTCTACAATGGAATATTAGAATCAGGCACCGTCTAAATTGCTAGGATCAAAACAATGAGCAGCAAAAGCCTGCAGCAAGCATGGTCCAGATTATTGTACCCCTGTGCATGCCACCGAGCCCCTCACGAACTCCTTCCTTCACGACGCTTAATGCTAGTAGAGATCGGCTGCTGTCGGGCCCACCTCAGGCATCTGCACATGGATGGACATGAGACGACAAGTCACAGTAGTTCGTGAAGACCCCCACCAACAACATGCACGACTTTCGGATATTCGCACACATTTTCTCTGATCATCTTTGCCAACAACCAAGCATCTTATACTTTTCTTTCTCGACTCAGAAACTTCAGAAAACCATTCAGAAGGTTCAAGATTTTAACAATGCTAGACTTTTAGTAAGAAGCGTCTTGCTGCCGTAAGAGCCCCACCCCTCCTTCCCTCACCCATTCCTCAAAACGAGATTCTCTGTCCCCTTCTCAAGCACATAGACGAGCTTGTGTCAGCTAATCATGTACCCATTTTGTTCCTCGAAAGCATCGCGTATTTATCACGTGGCATGCGGCCTTGACATGTTTACGTCATTAGTTTTCACCCAACAACCACAAGCCTCTTTCTTAAGGGTTTGTGAGCATTTGGATTGTGGTTTGTGGGGATCTTGCATGGTGCATCGAGGACTCCCAATGGTTTGAAAGGGAACCTGATGGGTTTTGCTATCCCTGGACGGAGCAGGTACCCACACAGAAAGAAGATCATAAAATCCCAAGATGAGAGATTGTACACAAAATGCATGTACAAAGCTGTATTTGAAGGTAAAGAGAAAACCACAGTATAAGAATGGAGAGTTTTGGACTCCATGTATTTGGAAAACGGAGATGTTGGGTGATGGACATCAACTGAACTCCACATCGACTCTGCCCCCCTTGCTATCCCAACTCGCCAGTCCGATTGCGGTCCTCGATTGCGTGGGCCTACAACTGGGCATGAGATTTGGTGTGGGGGGGGGTGTAAGAGGGGGATGTCATGTGACGACAGAAAAACCCACCGTCGGACGTCGGCTGGCACTTTTGTAGACAAACACCATCTCCCCATGTGATTACAACGCTCCAAAAAGAAGGTCACGGTCTACCACTTTTTCACGATTGGCCATGCTCAAATAGTGAGGCAGATTGCTGCTTAAGCATGGTGAGAACATGTGGGCAAATGGGGTTTATTGTTGTGGGACAAGGATGGATGGGCCTTATTGTCTGTGGCAAAACTGGATGGGTTATTTTGTTTCGTGTAGGGAGGGGGAATGAGGGTCACACCTACAAAAACTAGGGGGTTGGTATTTTTACATAATATGTTTCTTGGATCTCCAATTTTTCTGCTCACCATCAATGTTTTCCTAGGTCTAAGTCTCCGTGTAGTTGTGGACATAGAAGAGAAGGGTGTTAGTGAGTTTGTAGATGAACCGAGGAAACACATACATGCACACTCTTAACCACGCCATGGAAGTGAGAGAGAGCCTTTCCAACTACAAGTAAGTTTAAACCGTAAGCAAGAAAGCGCATGGGGTTCATCCAGTCAACCGAACCACCAATCACCAGCAACACAGGGTCGACTCAATCCCATGGGCATGAAGGTAGTGACAGTTGTATAACGCACAGAAACATGTGGCTGTGCGGCCCTAGAGATCTGAAGCATGGAGAAACCAACACTACCATGCTATACAACGATTTGTGCCCACAAAGATCAGGAGAATATGTGGGGTGCATGTCACCTCATCCAGGTCTACTACATGCTAATATAATGTTTTCACACATGTTTGGCAATGTACCGATTGATGGTGTTGTGCTCTCATCATTATCCAGAAGTAGGTGCAACAGATGTTGTATGTGCACAATCAGCCCTTGAACGCTTGGAGAGATGCTCTAATCACACAAAGTACCCTACTAATTATGAAAATTCAATATTGTTTTTTTTTGTTGTCTGGTTTGAACTTTTTTTATATTCATTAGGAACACCAATTTAATTATTTTTTAGCATCGATTTTTAGAAGCATAACATGGTGTCACTATGCGTTGTTTTCTGGGTTCACTTATGTCATGTGTTCATTTGCTCTCCGTATTTTTAGGCAAGTAGTGGGTGAAAGTGTAACGCACTCATGCGAGAGGATGCGGGGTCATAGATAGAAAGTGTGATTGGCTTATTGGGATATCTGACAAGCCGATGAGGAGGGGTTGGGCGTGGTGGTGGTCCCTGCCTTGCCACTTTAATCAGACAATGTAGGCGCTCTTCGGGTGTCACTTTCTGCATGAAGCTGTCCACGTTCACGGTGTCGATATCGAGGAGTTGTTGAATGACAAGTGGCGGTGACTGGTGTAGTCACTGGCGCTGAAAAGAAAAGAATCTGTTCGTTGAGCTGGAGAGTGCATGGATAGTCGCAGGCATTATCCTACTATCAGAAAACCATTTTGTCGACACAACGCAATCCTGCCCGTTGTGAAGCGCAGAGAATTTTCAGACGTTCAAACTGATCGGACCGTTATGCGAGAATCCGACCCATACCCGGTCGCCGAATTTCAGAAGCACGAACTTGAATGTACTAGTGTCTGAAAGCTACATGTGTGTCAGTCACCTTCAGTGATATGCATGTGGATGGAGTCAAGCGGTCACTTGCGTGTTGATGACTCCACAAGAAACAATCTTTATCACTCACATATATGCATCCTCACATGTAGGAGAATATGGCTCAAATAGAAAATACATACCACACAAGAAATCAAGTGTATGTGGAAGTGAGAGGAGCATAGTGGCAATACGAGACATATGAACGGGGTGTATCGTGATTGCGGCAGATCCTAATAAAATACACACCCACCTTGAACATGCCATTGCCGGGAGCCTTCTCACTTTTGGTAGCACATTGCCACTTCTCTGGTGGCAATGTGCTCGTGGACAAAGTTGTGCTCAATGTTAATGTGCCAAGTGGAGGACTGATGCATTCCTTTGTGCTTTGTTGTGGCCTCAATGTTTTGGTTTTTGCAGTGAATGGTGATATAACAGATGTGCACTCACAATTGTTGCATCGAGCCACGCAACCATATGCTTTGACACATGCTGCCACCAATGCTCGTATTCATATTGGTAAGTCTTCTTAGACGTAAAGACAGAAATATCATACAAGATTACAAAAAAGAAATACATGGTACACAACTTGAGCCAAAGTTGTAGGGTACAAGTAGGACACAACTAGGATGCAACTATGGTGTAACTAGGACACATTTAGGACACAATTCCTCAGCTACAAAGAGTGGAAGGCAAAGTCAAAGAAGACACGCTACAAGAGATTATATTTCCACTGGTGGAGTTCTTAGATGAATTCAAAGACCCACTGGTTAGACTTCCACCAGAACCACATATGGGCCACGCAATTCTACTGCAACCGGAGGTGACTCATTCGTTTTTTAGCCCATGTATGGGCTTGGTCAAACAAAAAGGTGGAAGGTCAAACACCAACTTAGTAGTATCTTGTAAAAGCCTGGATTAATCTAAGAAGCTCCCTGTACAGTGCGCTGATCCTTTTTGTGAACAAAAAGTTAGGGGGTTTGTACTTGTCCAGTGGATAAACATATTTTCTCCTTTGGAATTTTCTCAAGGATAACATCAAATCCGTATCTAAGAAGATGATGTTCCCAAACCAGCATTTTAGACACACATGGACTTTGTACTAACAAACATCCCATAAACGTTCCAAGGATTAACGAACCATGTTACGCAGTGTTTATCAAACAACTCGGTCAGTTTGTCTTTATCAACGTAGACAAGATTATATATTTCCTTTAATTAATGGATGAGTACATAGAATATCTGTGCAATTTCCTCGCAATCCTTTAGAAAGAGAAGCTACATGGAAAAGTGCGAAAGTGCATGTTTGTACAAGATGAGCTCGAATGCCTTGGACACATCGCCGACAAGGATGGTGTTTGTGTGGATCCACGAAAAGGTCCAAGCCGTGGATATTTGGCTCCACATAGAAATGCTTGGGTAGATCATGTCTTTTCTCGGTCTTGGTAACTCTTTGAAACAATTTTTACAAGGATATTCCACCTTGGTAGCTTCATTGATGAACCTCACGTGAAAAGACATGCATTGAAAATGAACATCTATCCACAACGTCCTTCTTAGGTATTTCTAGATCCACTACAGCTGAGGGAGGTGTGATGTGATGCATCGGTAGTAGGACTCAAAGAAATCCTCATGCTGAATGGTCATCCAGCAATGTTTGAGAGCCAAAAGCTCATATCCACGGAGACAAAGTACACAATGAGTGGTCAGCAGCTCCTTGCTATGGTACACACTTCTTACATATGGTGTTGCTACCTCAAGGCCGTTGAAGGGAACGTGATGATTTTCACCCACCATAACCCATTGGTATTTTTCCAAACACAACTGAAGATGTCAGGACGATTTGCACGTTGGATAAAAACTTGAGCCAATCTTTGTTCACATGGAAATACGAGTGAGGTGGTATCAAAGTGGCCAAACCACTAAGCCAACAGCCCATGGAGATGAAACCAACCATTGAGGTTGGTGGGTATTTTATGATCACTGTGATAGTTATAGGGAAAAAACTAGACCTCCTCCCGCACTTCTGTGGCAACCAATTGATAGAATGTCCACTACAACAGCTTTGTAAACATGATCTGGATGGAACGATGTATGGATTCTCAGTTTTCACATTCTTTGAATCTGGACAAGCACGGGTTGATGGAGGCCACGAGAATCTTCTAGCATAGAGAAAGAGAAATTGTGCTGGAGTCGAGAGACCTTTGAGCAAAGGAAATCTCTCGGTTCTGTGACCCGCCAATGGCAGATCATGTGGGACCCAAAATCCCGGATACACACTCTTGGATAACTACTTGTGGTTGGAATGGAGTTTTGATGTCCAGAAGTATTGCATAAGATGTGACACGTGTCTTCAAAACAAGTATAGTAATAGAAAGCGTGCTGGAATCCTCCATCATCTTTCCATCACTGAGACTCCATGGGAGTACGTCAGCATGGAATTTATTACAGGTCTGCCGGGCGTGACTTGTGGCCAGGATGCAACATTATTCGTTGTGGATCTTCTCACAAAGATGGCACATTTCATTCCTAAAACCATTGGTGTGAACGTAGAGGAGACTGTTTATCGCTTATCCGAGAGAGTCCTGAAGTACCAAGACTTGCTGTTGCGTATTATTTATGATTGAGATAGAAGATATGCTAGTAAGTTTTGGCAAAAGAGGTACGAGAACTTTGGTGGAGAGTCTAAAATGTTAACAAGATTTTATCCTCAAACCAACACACAAACAGAGTGCATGAATTGTTCCCTTGAGCATATTCTTTGCGTGTAATTGGATCTTACCATGAATGAGTGGGTCAAATTCTTAGCACTAATTGAGTTTGCATTGAAAAACTCGGTGGACTAGTCCATCTAGTTCACACCATTGATATTGAATAGTGATCGACATCTTGTGGTTTCCTCCTCATTGGTGAAGAGTGGGAGCATAAGAAAATAGGCTCCTTTTGCTCAAGCATTCGCAAAGCGCTCAGACCACTTTTTACAGGAGGCCCACCTTCAAGCGGCTCGGCAATGAAAAAAGGCATATGCCACAAATCGTTGCCGATAGGTCTTGTTTGACATCAATGACAAGGTGTTGCTTAGAACGAAGAACCTCCAGCAAAAGTTACCACTTTTACCAAAGTAGATTGGGCTATTTCCCATCGCTACATGCATCGAGCGAGTGGGATGTGACTTATAGGAAGCATACAATGATGGGAATAGGATACTGCTACCGCGAGAAACAACGTCATGTTGCTTCCGTTGAGTATGAGATACATGACTTTTTTCATGTGAGCCTGTCACCTCCATACGCTATAGAAGGAACCGTTCTGCCACCACCGACAGTCCTTGCTACCAAAAACCAATATGAGGTGATTTGCCTACTAAAATACTGTGAGAGTACACTTTTGATTGCGAGTTTTAAGCAAACATCACATTCATTGTGCCTATTGAGGACCAAAACATAACTCTTAGGAGTCTGAATCCCGCCTGTCCACTAGGGTGGTCAATGAGTCCTAGAGCGAGATGGCAGTTTACAATGATTGACGTGTGATAGGGGGCACCACATGAACGCGGCAATAGTGAACAACATTCCGGCAAGGCGGAATTGATGGACAACAACCATAGGAAGTTCAAGACACCGTACATGGTTGGCGTATGAACGCTCCAGCCTTAACAGGGAGGGTCGCTAGCCATGCTGACTGACAAGCTGCAGCTTAGGTCGAATTGCCGTGCACACGTTCATGTTTAGCTGGTGATAAAAATTATTGATCTTCTTTCACAATGTTGATGACGTGCTATCTGGCACTCCTACTTGCTGTTCATGAACCAGGACGGATTGTAATTCATGGGGAGGAATGTAGTGGGTGGGCTGGTCCAGCCCTCCCTCCTTGAGGATTTAAAGGTTAGTTGAATACCACCTTTTGCCATGGCAAGGGCTGATTGGTGGCCAGCCCTTTGTTTGCTACAAGCCAGCTGGCAGTCGGCCGGCAGCCGGTGAGGTGACCGGCCGGCCATCGTCCAGCTTACTACTTGCCGCCAATGGAACTGGTCGCTAGATCGGTGGCCAAGAAGTTGCGAGGCCTTAGGGGCCAAAGCCTTTGGCCTCAAGCCCTCGTCCTCACTTCCTCCTCCTTGCCTTGCTAGATGAGGGGGGTGAGGGATAGAGCGAGAGCAAGAGCGAGGGAAGCACAAGCGAATATGGTATGAAATCGCCGATCGTGTCTAATACACGATGGTTTCACGTCTGGGCATCACAAAATACAACTCGAGTTTGTGTGGGACAAATTTTTATTTTTGTTTCCAAATAAACTCATATAAACTGAAAATTTTGGGATAATACCCCCCTTGGTTGGGACCTAGGATGAAGGGGCGAGGTAAAGATGGAAATAGTCCTTCGAAGACTCTGCATATTTGAGTCTCCCTACAAGGGTTGTTAATGATAATTGTCCCCAGAGTGACACAGATGGTAAAATCCCTCCAGTAAGCTTTGGATTCCATTCTACTAACTCAGAAAGCCACTTCTCTACAGAAGCTATAGACATGGTCATTACATCTGTATTCTCAAAATCCCCGGACTTCTTGGCAGAGTTTCTTGAAGTGCTCACTTGTGACATGGGTTCGCACGCGTCACTTGGCTCATGCGTCCAATAACTCAACACACTCCTCATTGTCTTTCTTGCCATTGTATGTATGCGCTTGACTTGTTGTACGCTTATCGTCAAAATACACTTGGTGCTGAATACAAATTATTAAATAGGCTCTATTCTTGTGCTCTGCACCTCATTATAGTGAAATGTTATGTCCTTCATGTACACGAGTTATTAAGATTCGCGAGTGGGCATTTCTAGCTTTACATTTATGGCCCACCACGTGTCGACATCAAGATTTTCACGCCAATTGACCAAGGGCATTTTGGCCACCTGTTCCCAAAGATTTTGACAACATCAACCATTTCGTACAAAGTTTGACCTAACTATTGATAACCATATCAATGTTTTGATATTGTTTGGTTGACTCCTTGACGGTGCTTGATATTCTCGAAACCTCTTGTTTTCTTGACGGGGCTTCTTGAAGCAACTACTCATGGTATAGCCTCGCTCGTATCGGTCAGTTGGAGTAATGACGACCTAACATATGCCTCGTTGTTATCACCATTGTGATGTACACGTGTTTGACTTGTTCAATACTTGTCATCAAAGTACACTTACTACTTAATAAAATTCATTCATTTATCCCAATTCCTCAAATTGTCTACTGCTCTCACCTCATCCTTACAAACCACATGCGTTCCGCTCGGTGTTGCACTCGTTATCAGAGAGTAGCAACACTGGAGGGGCATTCAACGTGTTAGCTACCAGGCGACGACATTGCATGGGTCTTTGGCGTATCTCCACCATTTTGAAGCTCATCGACTTTATGACAAAGATGGTGAGCAACATGAGCGCACCCGACTACAAGCAAAAGTAACTGGCAAATACTTCGATGACGGAGGATCAGCAGCATGTGGGCAACTTTAATGGTGAATGAAAGAACACCGAAGAAATCAACAGTCAATCTGGTGACAGAATCCTTGGGTTTGGCAAACCATGCGTTCCCGTTGTTGGCCGGCGGGAGGACACCTGACACCATGGGAAGCACCGGCTAACAAGCTCATATATAAGTACATACTAGAAGTTGTCGAGATTCAAGAGCCTCAATACCCATCTGCTCCAAAAATTCATTGTTGTGATAGAGGTTCTTTGAAATTCTCGTGCGTGTGATACACACTCACCAAAAGAAATATTCAACTCTCGAGCAAACACCATAATTCACCAGCACTTCCTGAGCCATGCAAACTCAGACTCAGAAGGACCAACGTTCACGATATGGTTGACGAGGTTGGGGATGTAATTCACTACTGCTTGGGGCAACAAAGAAAAAAAGAAGATTGACCTTGTAGCCTTGCCTTTGCATGGCACAGCTTTAAGTTGCTGGTCCAGTTTAAAGATCAACAAACGACAGCAGGAGACTGGCGGAGCTGGATCAACTACTCACGCGACCGCTCTCACATCATTGACCACAGACTTTCTACCTCTCGGGTAGAGAATTTTGATGTGGTACAAACCCCTCACACCACCGGAGAATAGTAACAACTTTATGCGCATCACACTCGTCCAATTTAGAAAGAAAAATGAATATACTGATGCGCAGTATAGGCTTTAATGCCAGTTTGAGCAGTCCAGCATGGCCAAGTACATGCAACGTTTTTTTAAGACCATCACTGGTAGCGACCTCTCCCCCAATGACCTCTGATTCTACTACGATGGCCTCAAGCATGATATCCAGTAAGCAATCACCATTTTTAGCATCCAAGACGACCTTCCATAGATGATCGTAGTAACAAATTGGATCAACAGTGTTGACTACAATGCTCAGATGTACAAATCCAATGGTTGGTGATCCCAAGGCCATAGTTCTTATCGTGATAGAGGAAATCGTAGTCAATAAAAGCCTCGTCTTGGATAGGTTGACGCCATCAATCAACGTGATCAACGACTCTAATGGACGCCGATCCCCAAGGCTTGCCTTTGGGATCGGCACATAAGCACGAGTGAGGGACTTGTTAGGAAGGCCGTTGGTGAGCCATTCCACGATTTGCCACATAGAATGGCAATCCTCATCAGTGTTTTTTTCCAAGGTGTTGTTTCAATCTTGTAGGTATTCTGCAAGTTTATGGTCACCCTGGTGGATTTTTCACAGATGCCTCGATGCTTTCTGGAAGACGGGTTCCTATATTAAACGTCCACGAGGATCTTGCATGGATCTTCCGAATGAGGTATAGGGGCCGACTGAGGTGTTTCCACATGTAACACTTTCAGCTCGTTCTTCACTAATAAGAGCGTTGCTTGTCAAAGCCAGCTAACTCGACGGTGCCCAAAGCTCGTTTCTTAATGTTATGGAGCTTGAGCAAGAGCTTCATGCGTGGCTTCGGATGGCCAAATCAATGTGTTTGAATAGGCAGAATTAGGATAGTCACTCAGGCACTTGAGAGCCTTTGAGATCTCATTGTCCAAAGCTGCATTCTCATCCTTAGGGTGATTTTTGCTCATTCCTTTCTTAGCTTGATGAAGAAAATGAGAGCCGCTCGGGCCCGTCGGCCGATCAACGTGAGTGTCACCAGTCAGGTTGTGAGAATTGTCATGTGATGGATGCTTAGCTTTGCAACCCTGGGATGGGTGGGCGAGACCAGCCTCCAACGTATTCATGATGTTCAGCATGCTGCTGAATGCATTAGGGTGAAGATGTTGCTTGAGGGCAAGTACACGCTTGGTGAGCAGGGTATGCTCAAGTGCATTGAGCACATGCTCTTATGCCTTGGCGTCTTGCAAAAGGTCCAATGCCTTAGTGACTTTTGCTGGAATATTTTGTGATCAGTGGCCTGCCTTAGGCACAATGGTTGTGTTGGCAGGCGCAGCACAGTTCTGTGCTCTTCCAGGTGCCCATTGCTCTAGGCGAGCTGAGGGACCATCCTGGGATTGTGGGAATGGTGCACGTGCCGAGGTAGGCAGCCTGTTCCTCCCATCACCACCTACTGGTATGCTCCCCGGGTCAGCGCCACGAGAAATATGTCCAGCAAGTGACTTATGGCCACCGTTCCCCTTTGTTAGGACCGAAGTCCTAAGAAATTCCACCGTGTAAAAGTCACGTATTTTGAGGTCCAAGATGTGGTTGATTACAGCCTAGGTAGCATCGTCAATGCCCTTAAGAGGATCATTGCCCTCTTCATGTTGGACTTCCAAGGAGAGCCGGTCATCATCTGCTCCAATGTCATCGTCTTGACCCTCTACGGAAACATGTTTTGCGCCTACCACGTCCGCTACTCTGGTATTTTTTACGCCAGCGTTCTTTGCTGGCATGTTTTATGCCATCATTGTTTTTTGTTTATGCCTTTGAAGGTCACACAGACTCCGTGTGACTGGTGGGGATGACCGTGTCACCCCCTGCCCGCTGCTGCGTAGGGGTTGCACAACATTGCGTAGCCCTTCACAGTCCTGTGCAGCTTTTGCGCAGTGTTGCGCAGCTGCGTAGAAATGCTATGTAGCAACACTATTTCCTGTTGTTGTTGTGGCTGACGCCACTACTGTTGTGCTGCTGCTGTTGCTTGCGACTTCTGACACCACGGCTACTACAAGCTATTGCCTCCGCTACGCGCTGCCAGTGCTCAAAGCCGCTGATACAAACTGTTGTGAGCCGATTCTCCCTTTTTTGTACAGATGGACAGCCACACACAGCTAATGCTGCCACCTGGTACTACAACTATCGCTCGGCGTGGCTGAAGCTGGTAGCTACCGCAGCTCACCTGGTGAGGTGGTGGGGATTGCGTGGTGGTGTCGCTACTGCAAATAGCTGCGATGGGTCTTAGGAAACGACGACGGCATTGACTCTCACTACTGCTACTGGTACTACGTCTTTGCGGCGCAGCTCAGCGAGAGAGGTATCGCTGTTCTGATACCATGAGAAATTACTAGGATGCTTTCTAACCTCATTGCTACTGACGTGACGACATTGTCTAGTCAGCTGGTGTACTAGTAAGCAAGCAAGTGCAAGAAATAGCAAGGATCCGGCTAGGGAGATGTGCAAAGTCTCATGAGCTTCAATAGCTTAGTAGTGCAGAGAGGACTGACAACTGACAAGCACACATCAGAAATAGCTGCCGCAGCGCATGGCGGGTGACGCACGCAACGTTGTGATTTGCGATGTTCCCGTCGATTTGTACAGTTTACTGTGACCACTCGGCCGTGTCCATGCCCGTGCAGATCCCTGATACGAACCAAGGTGGTACCGATGCATCGTTTGGTGGTGGATTACCAGCTTGGAGCTGACTGATGAGCATCCCAGAGTTCTGGACACTGCCTGGGACCTCCTACATGTTTTCTGCAGCACGTAGGAGTTTATCGGTGGACTGGCCGTGGGCCTGATTTGCATGTTTTTGCATTATGTTTCCACCGTTTGATGCCGGATGCATGCATGTGACCAGTCGTAGGGTCCGGCTTGTGATTCTGCATGTCTACGTTAAGACGACGTAGCATTCTGACATGTCTACGCTGAGTTACGACCAAAACAGTGGTTTTGGACCGGTTTTAAAACAGACCTTTTGCTGCCGTGTGCGACACCCGCCGTGAGCCATGGAAGGTACTTATGCCATGGACCTGTCATTTGTCATCCCTCTGTGCAAATGCTATTGGAGTATTCTGACACCTTGCCTTGTGTCTCCTTGTTGGACCCTTGCCGTTATGTGTACAACTTGTGACTGTCGTCACCGTCTGACCAGGCACTACGACTAGTCAGCGGCTGTGTCGCTAGGAAGCTTCCACGCATCTTTTCATGGTATCAGAGCGGTGAGACAGTTCTCGCCAAACTGTATAACAGAGACACAACAGAGGACCTGTAATGAGCATCACCACTGCAGCCGATCCACAGGAACCTGTCGACATCACCCAACTGCCGGCGACGTCATACACCTTAAGCACGTGAGAGTGCATCAACAGCAGCCGCTAGCAGCAGCAGGCGACAGCTGGAGTACGCAACAGCCGCTAGCACCTGCTGGCATTAGCGCTAGTAGCGGCGGTAGTAGGCTGCAGCCGTAGTAGGCTGTAATCGCAACAGGCGGCGACGGGCAGCAGTAGCAGCAGCGCGTGGCTGTAGCAGGACGCAACAACAACAAAGTGCAGCAGGAGCAGTGTGTAGAAGCGCTGCATAACAGCGGCGGTTGTGGCGGTGGGCAGCAGCAGCATTAGCAAGCGGTACCACATATTAGCTACATCATTGAGTAGCAGTCGCAATAGGAGCAGCGAGCAGCAGCAACAACAGCGCGGCAGCGATAGCGCACAACAGCAGTAGCGTACAGCTAGAGCTACACGCAACAACGATGCGGTATAGCACCAGCGCGTAGCCGCTGCCACAGCTGCGCAAGTAGCTACGTGGCTGCTGTTGCAGGCGCAGGCGCAGCAACAACAACAGCCGAGCGGAAGCTATTGTGGAGCTTCCGCGCAGCTTCCGTGCGGCTGCCGCTGAGCAGACGTCCAACAACCGCGAGGGCTGTCAACCAGAAAAAATGTGCTGATATCAGCATTTTCCTTGCTGATGTCATCAGGTCCGTGCTGACATCAAGAAACCCTTGCTGACGTCAGCACCTGCCTTAGTCAAATTTTGAGATCGAAAGTGAAGAACTGCCAGCATTTCAACTCCTCGAGAAAGACCAAAGGTTCTTAAATCCGACCAGTTTTACGTCCCGGTCCATATTGAGCGGTGAAATGGCTCCGACCGGTGACAAGGGCAAAGGACCATTGGATCCCTCCTCCTCCTCCTCCTCAGGGATCATGAACCCACACTCGCAGGCCATTGCGGATCTGCAAAGTCAGCAGGATGAGATACGTCGTCAGCAATAGCAACAGACTGACGCCCTCCGTGCACTCACCGATCTTATACGTGGTCAATCTACGGCCCACAGTAGACATCCGGGGGAGTCGGCGGTGTCATACTTCTGCACAGCAGTGAGCATTTACATGGAGGACAGGACCTGCCACTTTTTGATGCTTTAGACGAGAACCCTGACATGCCAGGTATGGATGATGACACCCATGAGAGGGAGATGCGCGTACTTCAAGAGCGTCTATGCCAGCTTCAGACGCGTTCCGGTTCTCTATTCTCGGGGATTCAACCCTATCCTGATCCCTACCTCAGCGAATTTCCTCCCCCTGGTGTCTTCCCCATCCATCGTTCTTCCTAGCCTGTGGTTGCTCTCCCCACGGAGTGGCAACCCAAGGACTTCGAGACACTGCCCCCACGCTATGTCAGCAAGGACAGCTTTGATTGCTGGGAGACTCTCTTCCAGGTCTGGGCCACTTCAGAGGGGGTATGGCCCTACTATCACAGTCTGTACCAGGTTATGGATCGCGCTCAGGTGCTGACAACAGCTCGGACGATGGACAGACTCCTTTACGCCATGCCGCACGTTACTGTCGTGGACTTCCGCCCTTTCCTTGGAGAGGCCGGCACATGCTTGGGTGCTGATCCACATGGGGGTTGGGACCCGGCACTGTCTCAACTTGCTGCAGAGACGCACGCCATCCGTGCGGCTCACATTCACGCTTTCCACTCCCTTTGTCAGGGAACCTATCGATTCCGTAGCTGATTACTGGCGGTATGCCATGCGCATCTACACGTGCCTTGGGACTACAGAAGGTACATAGCTCTAGGCGCTTCACACGCTCATGATCAGAATCCGTCTTGAGCACGCAAACATCTTCTTGGAGTACAATGACACCGTTCTCGAGCCCTTCTCCAGCTCTCTTCAGTTTCTTCCTTTGGATCATCAACTCTTCCTCTAGGTGACCTTTGCCTGCGAGGCAGTCGTAGCCCATTAGGAGAGTTCCCTTGCTGGAGCAGTCATCGCGTCACCACCGACGCCCCTCTTGCACACCACTTCTCCATCCTCTGGCATACCCTTCTCTTCCCCTTCCACCACGACTTTCCCAACTCCGATATAGGGTGTGGCAGCCGTAGTACAGGGGAAGAAGCGTGGTTCGGACCAGTAGCAATCGCAATAGCAGCAGTCATCGGGCGGTAGCAGTGGACGTAGTGTCTACTGCTACAACTGTGGAGGCGTTCATCGCTACACCGAGTGCCAGCAGCCGCTTGACTGGGCGCGGATCAACCGCGGTCTTCATGCTGCACACGCGCATCGTGCAACATCAAGCAGTACAGCCTCCCGTCGTGCGGCGACCACGACTGCAACAGTTCCCGCTTCCTCACCGACGAGAAGTGGCAACCAGGACCCGCATGACCGCACCATCCCCAAGCACCGTCACCTTCTGGCGCTTCACTTTCAGGGAGGTGCAAGTGTGTTGTCACATCGGAGTGGTTTACAGACTTTTTTTGTCAGTTCTCATCGCTCGTGATGACTCGTGTGGGGGGGCACAGCTGGCATGTGATGACGATGGGCCTGTCAGTACTGATTGGATTCATGAGTCGCACCTCTGTGTCATATGTCATTCCTCCTCACCTGTTGCTTTGCGCCCGTCTGAGGTCGAGTGTTCCATTGCGCGTTGTATGGTGACGTCCTCTAGTCCTAATCCCAATGGTACTTGGATCATCGATTCTGGTGCCAGTCATCACATGACCTGTCGTTGTAGTGACTTCGTTGTTCTCGGTCCTGTTGCGTCTGTTTGTTCCATTTGCACAGGCTCTGGTCAGTCCTTGCCGGTCTAGGGTGTTGGGGTTGTGTGCTTCGATGCTCCATCTGGCCCCTGCATCTTTTTGAGGTGCTTTTTGTGCCTAATCTTGAGCTGAGCTTGTTTTCTGTACGTGCCTGCCCACTGATGGGACTTTCTGTGGCGCACACTACTGACTCCGCGACTATGATAGCTCTTGATACTCGCATCATTTTTCTTCATGCCGATGTTGTGGATGATCTATATCGTATCTCTTGGATTTCTCCTCCTTCTTGCTCCCCCTCTCCTCCTACTCGTGTGTTTGTCACCGGCGTTCTGTTTGCTGAGCACCAGCAAGTACTACATCGTCGCCTGTGTCATCTGGGCTCCGACATTGTGTCGAAGCTCATTTAGACATAGTTCGCACTCGGTCTTGACGCGGCTTCTTTCGAGAAGCCGTCAAAGTCCGATTGTCTATTCTGCGCTCAGGGTAAGATGCATCATTGCACCTACCCTGACTCTCGTTCTTGCTCATTTTGCCTTCTCGAGTTGGTCCGTTTGGAGCTTCATGGTCCTCTTCATGCCAAGTCTCTATCCGATCAGGGCCGATACATCCTGAACCTGGCCGATGGCTTCACCTGGATGCGGTGGGTCTACAGTGTGCACCAGACTATAGACTAAACTCGCGACGACGAGTTTCTTGGCGGGATGGATACTTTCTTTGCCGAGCACTGGGTTTTTCACTAGGTCGCTGCTCCTGCTACTCCCCAGTAGAATGGTATCTCTAAGTGCTGGAACCGCACCATGGAGGATGCAGTTTGTGCTATGCGGTCTGAGTGCGGTCTCCTGGAGTCCTTCGCCTTTGAAGGATTTGCCTACTCGACGTGGGTCGGGAACCGCCTCCCGCACAGTCCCCTTCCGGACCATGTTACACCGTATGAGCTCTTGTTTGGCCACCGTGCTGACTTGCATCGTGCTCGTGTCTGGGGATCCTTGGCTTTTATGTGGTACACCGAGGACCAACAGGGGTACAAGGTGTCACCGCGGGGTCCCTTGTGTGCCTTCGTGGACATTTCTTCGCGGTCGATTTCTTGGCATTTTTGGGACCTCGCCCGTCGTCGCATCGTTGAGTCCCACAACACGCTCTTATTTGAGTCTCTCACCTACCGTAATCTGACCTCGATCACATCGTTGTCCGTCATGCACATTCCTATGTGTGAGGTTTCTCGACAAATGGGGGAGTCTGGGACTGCGAGCACCTCTCGTCCGGTTGATGTGTCCGTTCGAGCCCCCTCCACTTCTCGGTCTCGGGCTCTTGATGACCCAACGATCATCGCTGTTGGCCTTGAGACCTCTCCAGCACAGCCCTCTTCTACTCCTGTTCCCTCATATCCCACAGGTACCTGTGATTCTGTACCTGTGTCCACCAATACTCATGCCTCTGTGCGTAATCTTGCCTTGACTCCTGCTCCTACTATCACAACCAGTTCCGTGTCTCCCACACATGCATCTCCTCACACAACATCACCTGCTCCTTTGCCCCAGCTCTCACCAGCTGTGGTCGTGCCTATCTCTGAGCCTGAGGTGAGCCACTTGAGCCCCGGTTACTCACGTGAGCCCGTCGGTCGTCTTCGACCATTGGTCTCCAGAGTCCAGCGAGTGTCAGGTCCCACACCCAGGCGCTCCACTCATTGCATCGCGAGTGGTGATCCCAGCAGAAAGGCCCTAGGCCTGAATGTCCGGAGTGATCACACAGAGGTACATCCAGCGTGCCCTATGGGGCACGATCTTGTCACTCGTAAGTTTCATATCGCTAACGATGTAGCAGCTGACCTTGTGGCCGTCAGGTCCAGTACTGAGGCGTGTCCACTTGCCACTCAGAGCCCTCCCTCTATGGTGCCTGATCTAGACACACTAAGGTAAGCTCTCTCATCAGAGGATGCAGACGCTTGGTGTGCTTCCTGCGAGGATGAGCTTCACGCCATCCGAGAGCACAGAGTGTACGAGATAGTGGACCCTCCACCAGGGAGGAAGGCTATTCAGTTCAAGTGGGTCTTTTGCAAGAAAGTGAAGCCGGATGGCTCACTGGAACACCACAAGGCTCGCTTGGTCGTCAAGGGGTACTCTCAGATCGATGGCATCGATTACACTAACACCTTTGCCTCTGTCGGCTGCATGATCTCAGCTCACGCTCTATTCGGTGTAGTGGCTTAACATGGGAACTGCACCAGATGGACGTGAACAATGCGTTCCTCCATGGCTCTCTGGATGAGGAGATTTACGTGGCTAAACCACCAGGCTTTGAGGACGGTGACAAGGTCTGGCGCTTGCGCAAGTCCTTGTATGACCTCAAGCAGTCTCCTCAGTGTTGGAACCAAGAGATCATTCGACTCGTCCAGGATATGTACAGAGCGAAGCAGATCCCTCTCTCTTTACTCTACTGATCTTGGATTTTGTTTCTTTCAAATTTACAGTTTATGTGTTCCATGATTTCGAACACAGTTTTTGCAAATTAAGTTATCTAGGTAGCACCTTTTCCTTTGTTCCATGAAAATGTCGAATCTATGAATTCGACGAACTAGCTCATCTCCATGCACCGACGAGCAAGGGAACGAGCGAGCGAGCATCTGACGGCTTGAGATATGTGCAAAACATGCTTTGCGCTCTGTCTGACATGGCTGACATGCCAGAAATCCACGTCATACATGTCAGACAATGCGAAGATCACACACTCAATCCTGTTATCTGCGCGTGAACCACAGTGAATTTCTAAAAAGTTCGATTTCGAGCACAACCTTGCTCGTAGAACCCGGGTCGTGAACGAATATCTGCATGTTGGCCGTTGAAGGAATTATTTAGGTGGTACCTAATAAATTCGTCTAAAAAATCGTTCATAAAAAACCTCCAAAAAATATTTATTATCGAATTCCAAGATCAGTAGGGTATCCGACGGACGCCTGGCGGTTCACTACCATCTTGGTCTATGTGGACGACCTTCTGATTGCGTCTCCTTTCATCAGGGACGAGAAGCACAGCACAATCTAGCGGCCACAGTGGCCACCTTAGTCATTGAGCGACTGCGTTCTATTCCAGCCCTTACTGTAGTCTTCCTACCACAGAGTCTGGCTCAATAGACTCGTCCGCTCCTCCTCATGGTGTAGTTGCGAACTCCTCTTCTCCCTCTCTCTGAGCAGCAGCCTTTGCCCGTGCTCTGCTCCCAGCTCGCCAGAAAGTCTTTGAAACGCCACCACCACAGTTTACGCCTAAGCTCACGTTCACATCCTGGGAGACCCGCTTCAGTGCATGGTCCAGGGTGAGCTCCTTTGGGAGTACTACTCTCTTGCCAAGCCGTCGTTTGTACCACACCCTGTAGAGGCTGCTCGTGCTGTGCGGGCACTCATCAATGCTGGCCATGAGAATATCCTCGACGACATTGGTACGTACAACGCAGACCCCTCCCGCGACACCCCTGCTGTTCCCGTCGGTGCTTACACTCTTATTTGCCGCCGCAAAACAGTGACTGGGCACGCTGCCCAGAGTGCGCTCACTGTTGAGTTCAATACATTGCAGATGCGTACTGATGAGACGGTAGATGAGTATTGGGCGCGATGTCTTCGTTTGCTCTGGGACCTTGCCAAGGCCGCCCCCGGTCCTCTCTCAGCCTGCTTGTCCATCATTGCTATCCTCATTCCAGAGTTGTCTGACCTGTATCTGCACGTCTCTCAGGCGGAACTTGAACGTCTTGCATCTGAACCTGTTCCTGCTGATTCCCCACCCGGAATCGGCCCTCTCTTTGACTTCACTGCCTCGCGCCTCACCGACTGGTGGAATTCCTTGCAGAACAAGCGCATGCATTGCGCTGCATTGGCTGCTATCACCACCTCCTCCTCTTTCTACTCTACCACAGCTTTCTCTTCCTCCTCCTCTTCGCAGGCAACAGCGCACTCCACTCAGGGTGCGTCTTGGGGGGGGTGGTGGCTCCGGTCGTGGTGGCGGCCGAGGGGGTAAAGGCCGTGGAGGTGGCCGCGGTGGCAAGAACTCGGCCCCCACTGTCGCTGAAGACACCTGTTGGAGCTGTGGTGCCTCTATCCACTCCGTACCAAGATGTCCTGCTCCTCGTGACGATGCACGCCTTACCTCCTCCATGCGCGCCCACTGGGCTTGCACCGGGGCCGCCGCCTCCTCTGCCGCTGCTGACGTGACAGTCGCATCGTCCTCATCGTCGTCCTCTGCTTCAGCACCTTCCACCACGCTTGCCCCCCTTCAACCGACACCTTCAACTCCTAGCCCCTGGGGCTGGATTCCTCCTCCATCTAGTCCTCCATACTACGGTCCCCCGTCCTCTCACTACCATGTGCCACACTAGGCTCTAACGATAAGATCTTCTCTGACCGCTCCTCTGACCGTTCCTCGGAGCGCTCCTCTGATCGCCGAGACGAAGAGCGTACCCTTGAGCGTCGGCTGGCAGAGCTCCTTCACCTTCGCTCTCAAGGAGGTGAGAGTGTGAGTGGCCAGTCACGTGTGTCGGTTTGTGAGTTTGAGGTCACTCTTCGTGGTGCCTCCTCTGGTCGTGTTCAGGGGGACTTGCCTGATGGTTGTGCCTGGATTGAAGATTGGCAGTCGTACACGTTCCCCACTTGTCTTGGTTGTACGTCCTCTCCATCTGCCCGTGGCACCGTCGTTTTCTGTCTTGTTCTCCCCTCCACTCGTGCCTCGCCTGGCCTCTGGATCATTGACTCTGGGGCCACACATCACATGACCTCCTATCGTTCCTCCTTCGTGACCCTTGGTCCCGTTCAGTCCGTTCGCTCCATGCACACAGGCTCTGGCCAGCTGCTCCCTGTTCAAGGTATTGGTGTTGTCCGATTTATCGGTCCTGGTGGCACCGTCTACCTTCCTGACGTGTTGTACGTGCTTGATCTTGAGGTCAGCCTTCTCTATGTGACCACCCTTGACGACCAGGGCATGGACTTCTCCTCCAGCCGTGGCCTTACCTCTATCTCTCTGTGCTCGTCTGGCCGTGTTGTTCTTCATGGCATGCGGTGTGATCGCCTGTTCCGTGTTCCGCTCATATTGCCCTCGTCTTCCGCTGCTTCTACTCTTGTTCACGTCACTCCGTCCCTGTCTCCCGAATATGCTGACCTCCTACATCGCCGTCTCTGCCACATTCACACTACTGCCATATAGCGCCTTCTTCGCCTTCGGCCCGTCCTTGGCCTTGATCCTGCCACATTCTCTCTATCCTGTACGACCACTTGTCTTGACTGTGCCAGTGGAAAATGCACCGGTCCCCTTTCTCCACCTCTGAGTCCACCATCGCTCACCCCCTCGATCTGGTGCACGCTGACGTCATGGGTCCGTTGCCCCATGACTTCCTTGGTGGCCTCGGCCGTTACGTCATGTGCTTGACCGACGACTTCTCTCGTTACCGTTGGATCTTTGCCCTTTGCCACAGAAGTGATGTCACTGATGTCCTTGAGTCCTGGCTCCCGCAGGCTGAGTGTGCCTGTCTTCGGCCCTTGCGTGTGTTTCGCACCGACCGCGGTGGTCAGCTCTTTGGTCATACTTCTCGTTTCCTTGAATCGCGTGGTGTCTGGGTTGAATCCTCAGCCCCCTACACCCCTCAGCAAAATGGTGTCTCTGAGCGTTAGAACCACACCCTTGCTGATGGTGTTCGCTCTATCCTCTTTGCCTCTGGGCAATCGTCTCTCTTTGCGTTTGAGGCCATGTCCTACATGACTTCGGTTTGGAACCGTGTCCCTCATGGCCCCCTTCCCCACGCTGTCACCCACTTCGAACGCTGGACTGGTCAATGTGCTGACCTCCGCCTTGCCCGTGTATGGAGGTGTCTTGCCTCTGTGTGGGTCCCCTCGGACCAACGCGATGGTAAGTTGTCTCCTCGTGGTCGACTCTGCCTCCTGGGCATCTCTCCCTTCTCCAAAGCGTGGCAATTCTGGGACCCCTCTCGGTGCTGGGTCATTTAATCTCGTGACGCTCTCTTCTTTGAACACTTGTTTGAGCGTGATTCTCCCCGCTTTGGTGGGTCCCTCCGCTCTCTCGGGGTGGGGGTGGTCCTCTGCCCTCTGGGCCTCCTGTTCTCCCCTCTGTGCGTCCCTCACCACCCTCTGTTGCCTCGTCGATAGAACGGAGTTATCCATCTCTTTCCCCTTCTCCCTGTGCTTCCTCTGCACCTCTGACCTTGACTTCCCCTGCCAGTCTCCCACCTCTCCTGGTGCTATCTCTCCATCTGGTGCTATCTCTCTTGAGCCCTCTGTCTCTCCTGCACCCTCTGTCTCCTCCTCTATTCCTCCCATTGGCGCCATGTCTCCGCCACCATCTCTCTCCCAGCCGTATGACCCTGTGGCCTCACCACCTCCGTCTGTGCAGCAGCATCCTGCTACTCCTTCCTCCTCCGTGCGTGTGCCATCCATCCCACCGGTGTCACCCTACACTCGTGGTGGGCACCTCCAGGCACTCCCCTCTTAGTCTCAACCCATGGTCTCTGGTGAAAACGGTCTCCGTGCCCTTGGCCTTGCTATCTATGCTCTGTCCACTACTGCCTCCGTCATGCACCCCAGCAGTGCACTTGGCTACTCACTTATCGAGGAAGAGTTCCACTCAGCTCTCTCCTCATCTGTAGCTGGGTATGTTGCATCGTGCTTTGCTGCTGCTAGGCTCTCCGCGCTGCCCCCCGAGCCCCTGGCAGGGCATGCAGCACGCACAACCTCAGATTCCTCGTTGTGGGAGCAGGCCATGAAGGCCGACCTTGATGCACTGTCTGAGTATGGTGTGTACGAGCTTGTCGACCTCCCACTGGGTCGCAAGAGAATTGCTGCCAAATGGGTATACCGTCGCAACCTGAGTCCTGAAAACACAGTTGAACGGTACAAGGCTCTTCTCACTACAAAGGGATTTTCTCAGATCCCCAGTGTAGACTTTGACGAGACCTTTGCCCCGGTTGGTCGCTACACCAGAGCCAGGGCTCTACTGAGTATGGTTGCTCAGCATGACTGGGAGCTTGAGAAGATGGATGTCAACAATGCCTTCCTCCACGGTAGGTTGGACGAGGAGATCTACATGGTGCAGCCACCTGGCTTCTCACATGGATCAAACCGAGTATGGCGCTTGCGCAAGGCCTTATATGGCCTGCAACAGTCCCCACGTTGTTGGAACCAAGAGATCACATCGACCCTTGAAAAAGGGGGATACAAAAGGAGCGTTGTGGACCCCGCATTGTTCCTCAGTGCCCCCACCAAGCCACTAATCGTCATTATTGTCTATGTGGACGACCTCCTCATTGCTTCCCCTAACGCCGCATCTGTCGCGTCGGCCAAAGCCATGCTCCAGGCGGCATACAAGATGAAGGATCTTGGTCCGGCTCGTGTCTTTCTTGGCATGGAGCTAGAACGTGACCGTAGGCGTCACACTTTGCGCGTCCATCAGGCTGCGTATGTACATAGCCTGGGGGAGCGATTTGCCCCGCTCCTCACATCAGTCCCCATGGCGTCCACTCCCATGACACCCGCTGGTCAGTCCTTACTAAAGTCTCGGGAGGTGTCCACACTGGGGGAGACGGTTGATGTGACCGATTACCTCCGTGTCCTTGGCTCCTTGATGTACCTCGCCACGACCACCCGCGCTTATGTGGCATGTGCTGTGAATTTCCTGTCCCAGTTATCCCAGTGCCCCCGTGAGCATCATCTTGAGGCATCATTGCGGGTAATGCGCCACGCCCTCTCCACTCCTCGCATTGGGCTGTACTTTCGTGCACAGCCCTCAGTCATGGTGGATGGCTTCACAGACAGTACTTGGGCGCATGACTCTGATGCCCACAGTCGAACGGGATATATCTTTCTGGTCGGTGGCACTGTAGTCTCCTGGAAAAGTGGCGAACAAGGGTGTGTTGCTTGCAGCACTGTCGAGGCTGAGGATGTTGCTCTTGGTGATGGCACATGTGAGGCTGTCTGGCTGTGTCGGCTGCTGCAACAACTATGTGTACTCGTCCGTTGCATCACTTTGCGCTGGGATAATCAAAGCACAAAGGCCATTACTGAAAACAGCGACATGCATCATTCACGCACTAAGCACATCAATGTCGAGCACCATTTTGTTCGTGAGTGCATTGCCGCTGGCATCGTCCAGGTTGCTTGGCTGGACACACGGTCTAAGAGAGCTGACTTTTTCATCGAGGCACTCAGTCGTAATGTCTTCAAAAGTGATGTTCACTCTGTTGGTCTCATCTGTCCACATGACCCAAGTTGATTGGTTCCAGTACATCTCTATCACCTTTCGTAATCCTCTCCTGTTGTCCTCTCATGTGTGTGGGTTGGTTGTTTGCGGGTCATGGGGGAGTGTTGAAGTTCGCTGGCCACTCACAACTCTATGCCCTCTTGCCTCCCACACTGTGCACACACATGTACGGATAAAGTGACAACGGCCCTACCTGAGGAAGCGTCAGGCGTGCTTGCTCTGGCTGGAGCCATTGATGCCCTCAAGCCGCTGTTGTTGCCTATCCCTGGAGTGCCTTGTGGCACACGCATGGCCGTTGCATGACTCTCTATGATTCTCTATGATTATGTGATGTGGTAGATGCTAGGGCTCGTACATTCTCACTACCGTGCCCTGCATCATGTTCTCTTGCCTTGCATGTGCTGGGGGAGCTGCATATTTCCCGGGTGCTGATCCTTAGGGGGCCACCGTGCCGGTCTTGGCCGTGCATCGGTGAGCAGCCACCCTCGGTTATTCCGAGTGGTCGGGCTCGACCCTCGGGTGGAGGCACTCGCTCACCCGAGCTTGATGCTCGTGGTGGGTGTGTGCTCACCAGCTCTAACCTCGCTCGTCTCCCTCTCACTTGGACTGTGTTGGTTGAGTGCACCTTTCTAATGCAAGTTACCACATCCATGGCATGTCTTACGCTACACTAGTCGTTGCGCTCACCCGCCCCACCATACATGGGTTAACCAAGCAATTTCCTAGCAACTACAGTCACACTCGAGGGATATGACGCAACCCTCGTGGTCGTTGACAGGTTTTCCAAAATGTCCCACTTCATCTCGACGACTACCACCGTCACCGCCGAAGGAACAACATGGCTATTTCTAAACAACATCGTACGGCTACACGGTGTCCCGAGAACCAGCACGAGCGACAGGGACGGTCGATTCATGAGCCGTTTTTGGCGCGAACTGATGACTCGCTACGACAGCAAAATACATCTCTCCACCGTGTTTCATCCACAAACCGACGGCCAAACCGAGCGCACTAATCAGACGCTCGAACAGCTTCTCCGAACTCTGTGCGAACCCCACGGGACGGATTGTGCACAAAAACTACCAACCGCCGAAATCGCGTACAACTCGGCGATCTCCACCACCGCTGGTAAAACCCCGTTCGAAGTGGTGTATGGAAAACTTCCCGCCACACCGGCAGGACTACACAGCCAGAGCAATATTCCCGCGGTTGACGTCCAACGCCGCGACTTCACCACTATCTGGGAGGAAACACGGCAAATGCTTGCGAAGACGCAAGTGGCGATGAAGCGAGCAACGGACAAGCATCGCAGCAACGATGTCTTCGCTGCTGGCGATCGTGTCCTCCTCAGCTCTACGGACATCAAACTCCGAGGAGCTGACTGTTCAAAGCTCAAATCCCGATGGTTGGGACTGTTTGAGATCGAGCGCATGCAAACCCTGGTGGTTGCGCGACTCAAACTCCCCGACACCATGCAAGTTCATCCGGTCTTCCACATCAGTAGACTCAAGCACTACCAAGATCCCGGAGAGAACTTCCCCGGCAGGGATGTCCCACCCCCGCCTCCTGTTCAAGTGGACGAGGACACCGAGTACGTCATCGAGGACATCCTTGGCCACCGATGCCGTGGGAAAACGACAGAGTATCTTGTCAAGTGGCATGGCTACAACGCCGCTCATAACAGCTGGGAACCCTACGACAACCTCCGAGACGTCGATCATCTCATTGACGGTTATTACCGCCGTCACCGGGCCACATCTGTACGCGCGCCGGGACGTCGTGGCTAAAAGGGGGGGAAGTGTTCCGTACCAGACGTACACGACTCCCTGATCTTTCCGCGTGGGAATTTCTGTCATTACACGCATAGCCCACCGCGCCACGAGACCTTGACTTTCGCTCCGACGGTCGAGGGCAATTCGGCCAACTGCCCTTGACCCCCGGTGCATTCTCGAACCTTCTGACAGCTTCGACCACTTTCCCGAAACTACGACAAAAGTATCGCGACCTTTCGGTCGACTTCTCAATGCACCGAGATGAATCTGGATTTATAAAGATGCTTTGCTCATCTTTGACCGTCGATCCTCGAAGCCCCCCAACTTCTCTGCGGAGCTTCTCGAATCCGACCACTCACTGCGTGCCTCCGCACGTGTCGCTCGACGTCCGACCTAATGACCCGGACTACACCTCATTTGTAACTCGATAGTTGTATATATGTGTTTTGTCGTTCCGACACTTGTCATCGAAGTACAATTACCGTTAATTACAAATTTCTCAAGTTTCCCAAATTCTCAAAGTGTCTTTGCATCGCAATTTCTACCTGTTCACCATCCACGCTCCGTTCGGCGTAACACATGTGAACCAGAAGCTTGTGCGAACCTTGTTTTTCGTAGGGCTGGTCGATGAGGAATCTAGTTCACCGTCCAGACCCCGATTTTCCACACGAAGGAAGCGGCAGTCAAATTTTGTGTCATTTAGAGAAGCTTTAGAAAGCGTGGCATATATTGATCGGACTAATTCCCTTATACCCACCTTTTCAGTGTCTTAATTCCCGAATGCCCACTTTGTGCAAAAGACGAATACAATACCCACTCTTAGTAACTGGTGACCGCATTGTCCACAAAGTGTGAATAGTAACTAACTGTGAACATGGTATCCACTCGTGAGGAAATATGACTACAATACCGGTATTCTGTGCATGATTATGACATGTGTGGACATTGTGGTCACAATATTACCTATTTCTACGTATTCGTTAGAGTTTTCGTTCTAGTGCGAATTGCGTGCATGCGCGAGGCGACTGACACCGTACAATTCATATGTTTACGAGCGTCTATCAGTGTAATCGAATTGAAGGGTCCTGTGTCGTCGGAATATGCTGCAATCGTCTTGCTGAAAGCGTCTGCGAAATGTGGGGGGTATTTTTTTCGCTCGGAGATGTCGTCATCTTTATAAAGGCAGTAGTCGCAGTCGTCACGATTTCCTGTCGTACACCGAACGATGTTGCAAGTAAGTGAAGTACCGTCTTTTGAATTGGAAAGTTGCCCTCACTCTTAACGATGACGACGATAACCTTAGGTACATGTGCGCCACGTCGGCAGATATTGGCAGACGACTGGCACATCCTAGGTTCCGGGCTCATGCATCCGATAAGGACGCTGCAGAATGCCAGTTGGAAGCCACGTCGGCGCACAGTGGGTGTGTGATGCGACAACCTGCGAACCGGCCGCACTTTTCATGCTCTTGACAAGGGTGACCGTTACGTGCACCATGGGACATGATGTCCACAGTTTCATCATGTTTCATGTCATCATCTACGTAGGTTTTCCCCATTGTCCGTTTGCGCAACTTTTGCTCGCCATGGGGAATATGCCATTCCCCGTTGGAGCCCTGTTCTTCCGAGTCAAACCCGCTCACCATGGTTGTCGTGCTGCCTCTAAGCTCTGGTAAGTGGGTATGATAGGTACGAAAATGACCGTTAGGTGGGTACAATGTATATTAGCGTGCATGCGTCTGCATGGCATACCCACTTTGGGTCTTATGGATCCACCGTTGTTCAAGTTTTACGTTCCTCCGAAACCCCCCGTCGGCAGCTCCGACGAGGAGGAGGAACCTCGTGAATCCCAAGGCTACACGTCCGGTTTTGTCTTTGACGAATTTGAGGAGGCATGTTGGGTGGAGCACGTNGTTCTTCCGAGGCGAACCCGCTCACCATGGCTGTCGTGCTGCCTCTAAGCTCTGGTAAGTGGGTATGATAGGTACGAAAATGACCGTTAGGTGGGTACAATGTATATTAGCGTGCATGCGTCTGCATGGCATACCCACTTTGGGTCTTATGGATCCACCGTTGTTCAAGTTTTACGTTCCTCCGAAACCCCCCGTCGGCAGCTCCGACGAGGAGGAGGAACCTCGTGAATCCCAAGGCTACACGTCCGGTTTTGTCTTTGACGACTTTGAGGAGGTGTGTTGGGTGGAGTACGTCCAGGCCGAAGAACGCTTATCTCCACGCTCCCCAGAGTGTGGAGAGCACTCTGTCATGAGGTTGAACGGAGGCTCCCGCGTCAGGCCGTTTCGTCCTCCGACCGCGGGTGGGTTAACTCGCACAAGTCGACATGGCGTCACACTTGACTGGGATGGCTTTGCTTCTGAGACCAAGTACGGTCCACCTGTCTGTCCTTGTGCCGTCCTCGACACATCCCCGTACTAGTACGATCATTTAACATGCTGACCCCGGTTTATGCTCGCAGGATCATCGGATGACGAGCACACCCCCCCTGACGGACACAGCTGTCTCCGCTGCCTAGAATAAGGGCACCAAGCCCAGGAAGCGTGCTCGACCGGATTCTCCAATTAATTTCCCGGGAGGCACTGCTTTCCCGAACATGGACGCTTGCCGCGAGGCAGTCCATGACTACGCCGTCGCCGCACACATGGGGGTGAAGTTCGTGCGGAGTGAGCCGTCGCGGCTTGAAGCTCGTTGTGCAGAGTGGAGGCAGGCGGGATGCACGTGGCAGCTGAAGGTGCGATGGCAGCGGAAAACGAACAACGTGAAGGTCATTTTCTTTAAATAGGGCCACAAGTGCAGCCGCACGGGCACAAAGGGGGACCCCTCATGCAAAGCCGCGTGGGTGTTGTGCCACATCGAGAGCACTGTCAGCAAGGAGCCATGCACCACCTCCAAGGCCCTCCGGCAGATCGTGGAAGCGCGCACTGGCGAGAGGTCGGCCTACCACGCCATTCACCGCGTAAAAAAGAAGGCCCTGACGAATCTCATGGACGAGAAAAGCAAGTCGTGGGGTCTGTTCCCTGCGTACGTCGCCGTAGTAAGTATCCTACTGTCCTTATTCGCTTGTTGTATGCTATTCACTGTGCTTTCTGCATATGTGCCAACTGTAGACGTGTTTGGCTCTGTTCTCGTGATTCATGCATGCAGTTGAAGAGGGTCGACCCATCCACCGTCGCTGTCGCGGAGCAGGACCAGCACCATCTCTTCCGACGGGCCTTTGTGGCACTCGGTGCTTCCAGAAACGGATGGTCGCATGTGCGGCGGTTGTTGACAATGGACGGCACGTTTTAAAAAAACGGCTTCAAGCAAGTGCTGCTGCTGGCACAGTACTGGGACGCCAACAACCACGCTGTGCCGATGGCGTGGGCCATATGCCCTCAGGAAGACAAGGACAACTGGGACTGGTTCTGTCAGCGGCTGGCAGAGGCGTATCCGACGGCACGGCACAACGGCACCGTAGTCATCAGCGACAGAGACGCCGGACTCATCGCCGCTGTGAAGAGCCAACTATCAGGAGTTGTCCACACATACTGCGGCCAACACCTGCGGGAGAACATGAAGTCTGAGGCGGGCTCAGCAGCAGCCGACATCATGTGGCGAATGGCTTCTGGTTTCACACAGAACGAGTTCGACCGCGCACGGGACGAGCTCGGTCGGACGTCCGACAAGGCGTACACATTCTTGTTCGGTGGAGATGGCGACCCAGGGCTGCCATTGGAGCAGTGGACACGCCTGAAGTGCTCTGTGCCTCGTGGTGGGCACATGACGTCCAACGCGATGGAGTCTCTGAACGCCCGCCAGATGAACATACGGCACCTATACCCATTCCACTGCTTTGCACAAATCTACCCTTTTGTACTGAGACTGTTCATGGAGCGCCGCCGTGCATCCCACGACTGTGAGAGCCGGTACGCGCCCGTCATGGATGCCAAGCTGCAGCACTACACGGAACACGCCAAGGACTACCGTGTCATGCGCCATGGCGGGCTCATGGGCACCGTCACCGGGCCCAGGAGCCTGGCGGGCCGTGAAGTGGATGTGAACGCGAAGCCCTGCTCATGCGGGCAGTGGAGGGAGTTTGGCTACCCCTGCCAGCACGCCGTGGCGTTGATGCTGGATGAAGGCGTGAACCCGGGCCTGTACACCGACATGCATCTGTCCCAAATGGCCTGGCGACGTACATACCGGNAGAGCCGGTACGCGCCCGTCGTGGATGCCAAGCTGCAGCACTACACGGAACACGCCAAGGACTACCGTGTCATGCGCCATGGCGGGCTCATGGGCACCGTCACCGGGCCCAGGAGCCTGGCGGGCCGTGAAGTGGATGTGAACGCGAAGTCCTGCTCATGCGGGCAGTGGAGGGAGTTTGGCTTCCCCTGCCAGCACGCCGTGGCGTTGATGCTGGATGAAGGCGTGAACCCGGGCCTGTACACCGACATGCATCTGTCACAAATGGCCTGGCGACATACATACCGGACTCCCATGCCGGGAGTCAACCTGCGCGAACTACAGTACGCCATGCGCGGGTGGGGACAGCCGGGTGCGAAACGCTCCCGTGGCCGTCCACGCTCTAAGCGCTTGGACAGGGCGACACGTCGCAAGCGCGACCGTATCTGCACCAGATGCGGGATGAAGGGACACCCGCCCCGTAAGTGCATCAACCCACCGGCACAATCTCCAACAGACGTGGCTGCCGCATGCGCGAGAGAGCTGGCAACCACCAGCGTGGAGACAGAGAATACTGAAGTGGAGCTTGTTGCCAGTACCGTGGCACCGGCAGCACAAGGTCATAATGTGGGCTCGGGCAGTGGAGCTCAAGGCGTTGAGGGCGGCAGTGGAGCTGAAGGACTTGAGGGCGGCAGTGGTGGAAGTGCAGTTGGGGCGGGGCAGGCTGGGGACGCTCCTGGTGCTCCCTGTACAGGCAGTGAAGGGCAAGGTGTGGAGGGTGGTGCGGCCGGTGGAACAGAGGTGGTACGTGGAGCTGCTGGCGGTGGGAATGGGGGTGATGGTGGTGCAGCTGGCGTGTTGACAGTAGTGTTGGCTGTTGGCAATGGAGCTGCAAGACGTCCTGCTTCACGCCGTGTAGGAAGTGCCAGGGAAGCGTTCAGCAGGTCCGCGGGAGGACCGCACGACGGAGACAATGGTGCTACTCTTGGTGCAGGGGGGGGAATTGGGTGTAGACATAGCTGAAGGCAATGCCACAGGGCGGGGTGAAGCAGATGGTGCAGAGGGAATGTTCATCATGACGTCACAGGTGGACAAACCTGATGATGCAGATGACTCCAGTGAGTCGTCCTGGTGTGCAAGCTCTGAGTCAGGTGACTGCACTGATACGGACTTAGAAGAAGAAGAGTCCCTGACCTCGGGTAGTGGGGACGAGGATGAGTGGGAGTCTTCCTCCGGCATGTCTGAGGACGATGCACATCCGAAGCGGCGTCGCCGTGCGTAGTGGTCCTCCGCTAATTTGCCATGGTAAGTCTTAAGCAGAGTTTTTTGTGTAGGCATGTTTTCATCATTTCATTCTGCTTGTACAACATTTCTAACCTATGGATTTCATTACTATTGTAGGTTGTACCAGTGGCCTACATCCATGGGTCCGTGACGAGCACACGGAAACGCAAGATGATCTGGAGGAGACGTGCAAAGCCCCCAGAAGAGCGACAAGCAGCTGGCGACAATGCATTCGTGGAGACATGACTGCTACTTAGTAGACTTAGCTTGCATGATGGTGATGAGACAGGGGCCAGATTGAAAGTGGTCAATCCCTGTAGTGGGCAGTGTGCATCATTAGCCACGGCTATTTGACCCCGCTGTTCTTTTGAGTGAAACATTTGACACCAATGAATTGCTTGCCCTTAAGTATTGCATTCATGTGTTAATTAGAACTGTGACCATTGCTGTATTAATTCGCATAGGCAAACCTTAGTCAACATCGTTGTAAGCAATTAATCAGTGCACTCGTATAAGAAGGATGCCTTGTTAGTCTGTGTATGGAAGTGGTCTATTTTCACCACATGTAATCATTCGCATAGGAACGTGTTAGGAACCATTGTTTCATCCTGTGCATTAATGTGCGAAATTAACACGTAACTTTGGTTTGTTGCAATGTGTCTGGAATAGGAGTACTTTGATGTGGAAACAATACTGGACTCATATTTACACAGGTAAACATAGAGTGCAAGTACATGACATTGGGTATGTTTGCAGGAATGAACAAGAAAATGTTCGAATTACCCACTGTCACATTTGGTGTACATCTGCAGCCAAGTGCTGCTATCAATATACAAGCAGACATTCATCACATCATATCACAAGGCTTAACAGTCAACGCATTCTGTACATGGTACGCGGAGAAGAGAACACTGGGTATGGTGATGAACAAAAATTGAAAACTAGTCCAAAGCATCCACTGACACTATGAAGTCCAAGGCATCCACTGCCCTGGGGTGTTTGATGGACGAGGAGTTGGCATGCGAACACCCAGTATCCAGCACATGGTCTCTGGTTCGCATGGGTCGTTCGCCCAGCTCGGTTTCACCTCCGCTGCAACGAGCGTGTCCCAGCGAGCCTTGATCGTAGCCCATGCCTCCTCCACTTGCTGGGGCGTCCGATGTGGCATGCTGGGTGTGGTAGGTTCGTCATGTGTATAGCTCGGTCGACCCATGTCTACTATGGTAACCACAGTGGTTGGAGATGGCTAATGACGAATGCCAGCTCCGTATTTGTGCGAGGTCTACGAGCGGTTGCATCCGCACGGACAGTTAGGATCGGATGAGATCCATGGCTCCCATATGTCAGGGCAGTTCGATGGTCTCAAGCTGGGCATTGGCCAGTCAAGGGTCTGTGCCATGGCTTCAGGTGTCGGGGGCCATGTAGCCTTTGGCGGATGGCGGCCACGTACGAACGTCGTACATGCCTCTTTGCAGTCCCATGTTTCCTTCATTGCGACCCATGCTCGGTGTGCAACAAAGGGATCCACATAATATCCAGTACTCCATCCTCGACCTTCTCTGTAGTTCATGCGCCCCTCGGATGACATGCCGTCGGAGCCAAGATTGGTTTGTCGATCCAATGGAAGAGGTGTCGCTAAGTGAAGAAGATCGCATTATGCGCAGTTCGATGTTATGTACTTTTCAGTACGTCGAAGAACCTTGTGAACTGGTACATTGTACCGGTTCGTGAGGTGAATCCTTCGCAGCCATAATTGTTCGTTACCGTGTGCACCGCGCATAAGTGACGGATGCGAAGAGACTGTTTCGGCGGAATGATTGGCCCATAACCCGTGAATCACGGCTTAATACGGCAGCGCATCGACGACGTCCGTTCGTCGCGTCAGCAGTTGCTTGGTCGCAACTGTAGGTACGCTGGAATACGTCGTCGAGGCGTATGAGTGGTCCTCCAGTACACGCTGGAGGCCTGACACGGTGGCATGTCACGTAACCGTTGGGGACGCATACCCTTCCACGATGCAGATAATTCTCCCACAAGGGACCCGTTCTGATGTTTTCGCGCTCGGCAGCCCTGCCGCCTGTATCGCAAAAAAGTGGGTATCGGAGTCAGCCCTGAAATAGTGGGTAATTTGCGCAGCCTTTTTTTAAATTTTGAGATTGTGGTCACCGATTAAAATGTGTGGGGAGAAGGGAAGGGACCTGCCAAAAAGTGGGGATAGTAGGCATGTTCTCCCACGAGTGGACACTACGTAAATGAAGTTCTCAACCGTGGGGAACATGCGCATAACGTTTTCAAATGGTGGGTAAAAAGGAATCGGCCCCTATATTGATTGCATCTATTAACTGGCGGCGAAATGGCTGAGATATCCGCGCAAGCGTCAACAAAAGCCTGAGATATCCAGAACTTAAATATAAACCACGCCATATCCAGTAAGTTAAAAAAAAATTACGCCATACCCATTTCTATGGCCATGCCCGATCGGCGACTGAAGTCGTCGATTGAGCGAAACGAGGGGGGTGATGCGTCACCCCCGTCGCTTCGCTCCCCCCCCCCCTCGCGAGAATCGCGATCGAGCGAAAACGCCTTTTTCAAATATTTTTTTCCAGAGAAGCAAACCCCTTTTGTCTTCCATTCAAACCGCTTTCAAACCCTACCCCAAATTACACTCGGGGTTTAGGGTTTTATTTTTGCGCGGGCTCCTGCTGGGCCCCGCGGTAGCGGGGCCCAGCAGGTTCCCTTTCAACGCATGGGGTGTTT